>JACEFZ010001265.1:252500-512500 GCA_014155875.1 Cepaea nemoralis
ACCTCCTGTTAGCCACCAACCAGAGGCTCTAGTTGGTAGTCATTACATACCCATGAGACATCATCAGTACCCATTTCATTGTAACCCAGAATGGTTGCACCTCACACGGTATAGCCTAGCTACACTTCGTCAAGCACTTATAATGTCGCTATACAACAGCGAACACAACCTGGAATTTACTAGCAACTTATCACAAAGCTACACCAGATCTCGTTACAAGAAAGAGCCTCTCCTAGAACGTTTATCTGCATATTTGGTTATTATTTGATCTAGTAACGTATCAGGTTATAAGTAACTACAAACATTGACTTGTGTTGACTTTATATTAATTGATAGTACTTAGCTGTATAGCGTTTATAATACTTTTAATTGTGTTTTTACTGTGAGTGAGGGGGTATTCACTGCTCTTCCTTACGGATCTGTGTACGTATTTGTATATATTGACAGAGATATCACAATTTCTATGTACTTTAGAGTGTGTATTGTAATAAGGTACGTAAGCTGTATTCACTGTGTGTGTGTGTGTGTGTGTGTGTGTGTGTGTGTGTGTGTGTGTGTGTGTGTGTGTGTGTGTGTGTGTGTGTGTGTTTTGTTTTCAAACTTGTGATTACGCATTGTTGAAATGTCTAATAAGTACGAACACTGGCTCAGGAATAATGGGCTCAGAATCGGGCATGTCATCTTTTAGAGAAGTTGCCCGAACTATCACTTATACTTAATCAAAATGTTCGCATGTTCGGCGTTAGCGACAGTCGATTAAATGGTAGCATCTCAGATGATGACATCGCTATCAGAGGTTTTAAAATCATTAGAAGAGATCCGTATCAGAAACAAGAGACGGGTATTGCAGTTTATATTTCTAACTCGTTTAACGCCCACCGTAGGCTAAATTTTGAAACATGTGAGATTTAGTGTCTATGACTTGAGGTTAAACTTCAAAATAGCATACCGCTAGTAGTTGGCTATCTTCAGCGAAACCCCAGTGCAGGAAATATCTGGTATGAAAAATTCACCACTATGATAGATGTAGTCTTTCGTAGTGCTAGGGAAATAATATTGCTAGGTGACTTCAACATAGACACTAACAAATCAAACAAAACATGGGAAAACATAATAGAGTCATATCACTTCCAACAGTTAGTCAAACAGGCCAGTAGAATAACTAAATCATCTGCAACACTTAAAGATCATATTTATACTACGTGTGCTGTCAACATCACAGAATTACTGTACCTATTAATGCAATGAGCGATGACTACCCAGTATGTTGCACGCGGACGAAATAAAGCACAAAAACTCCAAAACACAAACATATAAGTATAAAATATAGAAATTACAAAAAATTCAATCAAGACGTCTTCTTACAAGATTTGCTCAACTCATCTCTGGACTATGTTTACCTGGTTCCTGACCCAGACGATGCTCTGGACCACTGGCTAAAGACCTTTCTAAGTATATTCGATAAGCATGTTCCATTTAATGAAGTTCGTGTTAAACGTCACACAGAGCCCCCGTGGATCACACAGGGGGTAGTTGAACTTATGAGAGACCGGGACAGGGCACATAAAAATATAGATCTAACTATGTACCGTAGTCTGAGAAACAAAGTTCAATAAGTTATTCGGAAGGAAAAGAAAACCTATTTTAAGAACTTAATAATAAATACAACCAACACTAAAAATGTATAGAAAGCAATTAATATCTTGACAAACAAACACAAATCATCACAATCATTATCATCAAATCAGGTTACATGTGATCATTTCATTAGATACTTTCAGTCCGACATAAACCAACTGAAGGCTGCAATACCAGATGCGCCTCATGACATATCTTTATTATCATCATTCTGTGAGAACAAATGCTATGGAGACATTCCCTCCAACATACCGCTAATGACTACCACTGAAGTATTTACTCATCTCAGTAGTCTAAAAAAAAACCAATAACTCATCAGGACTAGATGGAATCAGTAATCGGATCCTTTGCCATGCTGCACCGGCGATCTGCGGGTCACTGACTTTTATATATAGTCAATGTCTCACCAAAGGTAACTTCCCATAAGCCTTTAAAATCGCTAAAATGTATCCTCATTTAAAAGCTGGTCCTCTAGACGATCGTCTCATGTGTAATTATAGGTCAATGTCCATATTATCCTCATTATCCAAACCGCTAGAAAAGCACATCCACAAAACAACACTAGATCACTTAGTTCGCCATAAACTGATAGTTGACAGCCAGTCAGGATTTCGGCCAAATTATTCTTGCCGTACGGGACTAACAAACATGATAGAAAACTGGCATTATAAATTAACAACAATACTCTATGTGGAGCGGTGTTTATAGACTTTAGAAAAGCATTCGATATGATGGATCATACTATTCTAATTAAAAAACTAGAAACAATGAAAGTAAGCTTTAATATAGTGACATTAATAAAATCATTAACAAAACGGTCATGCATAGACCACATTTTCACCCTCAGAATAATCATTGAAGACTCCGTAGAATTCCAGTCGAAATTAATCACCAACTTTGTCGACTTTCAAAAAGCCTTCGACAGTATCCACCGTCCTTCACTTTGGAATCTACTTAACATCTATGGTTTTCCTACCAAATATACCAACGTCATAAAATCTTTCTACAAAGAAACACGTTGCTGCGTAAGAACAGAAACAGGCAACTCTGACTGGTTCTCAGTCGAAACAGGAGTGAAACAGGGTTGTGTCTTATCACCGATGCTTTCTGGAATAGCTATCAATTGGGTCATGCGCAAATGCACAAACAACACAAATATGGGTATCCATTGGGTTGGCAAAATTCTAGAAGACCTGGACTTTGCCGACGACATAGTGCTTTTGAGTTCAACACACCCGGATGCCCAAGAGAAAATAAACCACCTCCAAAATGATTCAGGGCAAATTGGTCTCCAAATTACCACCACAAAAATAAAGACTATTGATCTTACCAACAGTTCAGATGACACCAAATTGAACAGCTACGTTCTTGAAAAAGTCAACAGCTTTACATATCTAGGAAGCAAAATGACATCTACAGGGGACTCAACACCAGAAATATCATCTAGAATCGCACTGGCATCTAGTGCCTTCAATAAACTGTCAAACATCTGGAAGTCAAAGACACTCAGCAAACACACAAAACTTAAAATCTTCAACTCTTGTGTGATTCCAGTGTTAACGTATGGATGTGAAAGTTGGAAATCAACGGTAGCTTTAGATAAAAAATTAGACAATTTTGAGAACAAATGTCTTAGAAGACTTCTAAACATCCCCTGGACAGACTTCAGAACCAATTCGCAAATAAGACAAGAAACTAAGCAAGATACAGTATCCAATTTCATAAGAAGACGCCGTTGGAACTACATCGGCCATGTACTCAGAATGGACAAGTCAAGACTCCCCTACCAAGCCCTCATATGGTCACCAATAGGGAAAAGAAAACGGGGAAGACCAAGAGAGACCCTGCGTAGAACCATCATTAGAGAAGGCTCATTCAATGGCCAAGTAAATATCCAAGATCTACAACAGGTAGCAGCGAACCGCCAGGCATGGATAGACAGGACTTCTGCCCTATGCGCCGCCTTAGGCTCAAAAGGAAAGACTAACTAACTAACTAAATAAAATCATTTTTTTTAGACAGAAAGCAAGTAGTATCACACAATAAAGTTTTATCTCAAGCCATTACCATTAATATTGAAGTACCTCAGGGGTCTATTCTTGGCCCTCTGTTATTTGCCATATATATAAATGATCTTCCTTTAAATCTGTCACCGTCCTGTTATCTATTTGCTGATTACTGCACCGTATATACAAACGCTATTGATCGAAATGTGCTAGAATTATCCTTGCAACAGGAGAATAAATAGTGTAGTTAACTGGAATCATGCAAACCGCATGCAAATTAACATTACTAAAACAAAGTCTACGTTAATAGGAACCAGGCAAATACTTCACACTTTAAACTCACAGAGAACTCTTCAGCTGCACATTGGCAGCACGCCTGTAGAAAGTGTCACCGAGCACAAGGCACTGGGTGTTATTATAGATTAAAATCTAACATTTAACTCACATGTTCATGCTATAGTAAAACAAATAGCCAAAAAAGTATACCAACTTGCCAAAATTAAAAATTTCCTTGACACAAGAAAGATATTCTATAACCCCCATATACAAACACATATTGATTACTGCTTCACAGTCTGGGATGTATGTGTCACCAAATGGCTAGGGTTAGATCCCAGATGGGCAACCACTCAGCCAAATTCGTTTTCTCCTACTGGGGTTTAGTTCTGGGTGCAGTTTGAGATCCCTTACCTCTGTCAGATGGGACTAATTACCACCCCAGATCCCAGCGAGAAAACCTGGAACTAGTGTCTTTTATGCTGATTTAAGACACCGTCCCTGATACTCAAGAAAACAGCCAAGAAGTGGCTCGTTGAAGATAGAATATATCTATATAGATTTGGCTGTACTTGGTATCACCAGAAGTGAGAAAGGAGGAGTTAAGTTATGCAACGTAATCTGGTTACTTATGACTGCATATGCAAGGTACCTCGCTGACATAAATTCCCCCTTCTGGACAATGTGTGCGAACCCCCACTAAATGATATAAGAATGTGTGTACCTGATTACGATACACAAACATTTATAAACATTTAGAATTATACGGACAAATTGTGTTTTAAAATACAACAACTGTGTTTATTATTTCTAGTCTTGATGATCATATGATGATGATGATGATTATAATATGGTATACGTAACTTAAGAGGTCACATAAGTCATGCTTCCCCCTGTGAGACGCAGTTCATTGTCAGACTGAAGGAGTCCAAATTGGTCCCTTCACTTGGCTAAGTCATTCCCCGATATGAGTTGATTGTCCATTGCTCCTAAGAGATCTGGAATGAAACGAACGGAGAAGGGTAGTATCTACGTCTACACATCTCAAACACATATGTCTATACATTCATATAAACATACATTCAAGTCATAATATATGATGGTATGATGATATATAATGGCATGTTACATAAACATATATCAGTTGAAAACAAATAAATATATGTATATATTCATAAAACCATTTAGAACATCTATAGCTCAAAACATACATATTCACATACATTTATGTAATGGAGTGTTTCCCATATAAGTTCACCTCACTTACTCTCTCCCTTTCTGATTCATTCATACTGTCTTGTCGGAAGGACTGGTCGCACAGTCCCTGTCGAACATTAAATGCCTTCCCTGAATCTGTCTGGGATATTGAATGTCCTAAGTCATGTCTGTCCTCATGCAGACATCATGCAGACAAGGTGAACTGGTGCCATTCCTCAAACCAAGTGGTTTCACCACAATCTTTGTAGGCACTCAGAGTGTTGGTCCAAATAATCAATGTTAATTGGACGCTATCAAGAGAATGGTAGCTCTCAGGAAATTCTCCTAAGTAGTCAGTCTCCCCAATGTTTAACATACAGGATGCATCTAAATGTATCTCCTGTACATGAATAAGCCACACGCTCAGGTAGCTTGGATAATGGATTTATCCAAATTATCACATACAACAAATCAGACAACCAAGTAGTGAATGAAAGAAGAAGATAGTTCTCAGTGAAATCGTAAAGCTAGAACTGGAACACTGAGTAACACAGAAAATCCACCAGTGTAAAGTTTATGAGAATATGCAGAACAAGAAAACTACACAGGCTCAGACTAGCAGAGAAACGTATCAGAGTAACAATAATGTGGTATTACCTGAGTTTAGCTAGGAAATCCTGTCATACGACTTTGTATTGAAGTAACAAAACGAGAGGGTAATTTCTCACCAGAAATTAAAATTCCGGCTTCCCTGGTACGCTATTGTGAATGCATCTGAAGTGTTGCTGGCCATGCTTGTAGTTTTATTCTTTTCATCCCTGACATGGTTTTCACGTGGGCTAATTAATATGTCCCATATTCATTAACTCCGCCTATTTTTCCATGTACGATGACGGGATGGATTAAGTCCCAAACTATTCTCACCCCTCCTCCTTTCCTGTGAAGGGTAGTTTCATCTGTCAATCAAATTGACCGATGCCCCGCCAAGGCCTGAAACAATGAAACATGCTTCGCTAGCGACGCAATAGACGTTGCGCCATAACTACATCCCCAAATGCGGTTAACACCAGCCTTCCTTGGTTGCTGGCAGGAATGTGTCTGCCATGTGTTCCTACTTTGCCGCCGGATTGTGGTGAGGTGTTAAGAATCTGGTCCTAATTGCTCCTTTGTGGTGGACAGCTACAGACGTTATCCCGGCTCCCCAAAGTCTGGACTTTTAGATAGGTGTTAGGCCTGCATTATATTGCCGTCTTTGGATCACACGGGTTTTCCCCTTAGTAGCACCGCCATGTATCAACGTCGTCCCCAGCCCAGATTTCACACTTTGCCGTCTTTCTGTTCCCTTGTACTGAAAACAATGAGTTTTCAACCTTTGATAGCGCCCGCCGACTGGTGCCGTGGTGTCTGGGTTTTACGTTTGATCTGTACATCAAAGCTTTCTCAGACCTAGCATTACAGAAATGATGGGGAGTCCGTGGTCAAAATGTATTTTTCTCTTGTTTTCAATCTCTGTTAGTTTTTCCTTATTCCTTGGTTGGGGACTCAGATTATTTTCTGGTGGACAATTATTCTTTTACTTAGAGAATGATAGAATATTTCTTGTGTTGTCATGGCGTTTCGTCACAGGATGCTCCAAATCAATAACAAAATGTCAGTATTCACTCCAGAAAAGGGCAATGCGTTTAATTAATGGTGAAAAGCTTACCGACAATTCTAACCTACATAAACGTCTCCGGTTACTGCCACTCCACAAGCGCCTACTTTTTAATAAAGCCAAACTAATTCACAAAATTCTATTTCAAAATGCTCCAAGCTACCTTTGGTTATTGTTTAAATATAACGCTATACATAGAGAACGACTAAATATACTTCGTGTCCCTAAACCTAGGATAGACTTATATAAAACAAGCTTAGCATACTCTGCCGCTCAGTTGTGGAACAATCTTCCACAAGAAATCAAAGACACCACCAATCATTATACATACATTCGCAACCTGTTTGAACACTACCTTAGTACAGACTACATGGCCCCATAAACAATAACACAAAAACACAATAATGGTAACTTATCTCAAACGACAACTAGCCGAAAAACATTCCCTTATGTATGGCACGTTACACCCTTCTTAGGTATTTATAATGCCCATGTTAAACACTGCCTCAGTGAGTCATTTGTTATTGATTATTTTTCATGCGTTTTAATGCTATTGTTCCTTTGTTGTCAAAATTTGCTTCATAAGTGATGTTGAATGAACGAATGTATGAGAGGAAATAGAGAAGAAGGGCAAAATGTCAGACGGGCCTGCGTGCCCAATTCTTAACCCTTTGAAAATAAGACTTTCGTTCTATCTATCTATCTATCTATCTATCTATCTATCTATCTATCTATCTATCTATCTATCTATCTATCTATCTATCTATCTATCTATCTATCTATCTATCTATCTATCTATCTATCTGTCTGTCTGTCTGTCTGTCTGTCTGTCTGTGTATCGACCTATCGATCGATCGATCTATCTATCTATCTATCTGTCTATCTATCTATCTATCTATCTATCTATCTATCTATCTGTCTATCTATCTATCTATCTATCTATCTATCTATCTATCTATCTATCTATACGAGTGTTTGTAAGAAGAGAGAGAGAGAGAGAGAGAGAGAGAGAGAGAGAGAGAGAGAGAGAGAGAGAGAGAGAGAGAGAGAGAGAGAGAGAGAGAGAGAGAGAGAGAGAGAGAGAGAGAGAGAGTTGAATTGCATCACTAATTTTTACGTTGCAAAATGTATATGTAACATTTTTCTCTATTTTATTTACAATCTAGCGAGAATGCTCACGACAATCGTCATTGTATGTGTGTGTAAAGTGTGGGAGTTTGCTCATAATTGTAGGTTGGGTATGGTGGGGGATGTGTGTGTGTGGGTTGACTTGTGGTGTGTGTGGTTTGGCTCATGATGTGTTGTTGGTCGGGGTGGAATTGTGTGGGTGGGTGCGGGATTTATGCATGGGTACGTGTAGGATGTATGGGGTGGCGGGGAGATGTGTGTGTGGGTGGGAATGTGTGTTTGGCTAGGCGGTTGTGGGTGAGTGGATGGAGGAGGAAATGTGGGCGGATGATTGTTGGTGGGTTATGGAATAGGTGGGGGATATATGTGTGGGTTGGGAGATGTGGGTGTGGGGAATATGTGGTGGGTGGGAGATGCTTCCAGGCGGGGGTTAATGTGGGTGGGGGATGTATGTGTGAGCGAGGGATGTGTGTGTGTGGATGTTTGGGTGGATGGGTGGGGAGTGTGTGTGTCGGTGGGTGTGTGGGTGTCTGTGTGAGGGATGTGTTGGTGAATATGTGTGGTGTGTGGGGGATGAGTGGGCGTTGGCGGATGGGTGCGTGATGGATGTGGGTGATCGATTTATGGGTGGGCGTATGTGAGGATATGCCTGGGTGGGTGGGCGTGTGTTTGGCTGGATGGAGAATGTATGTGTGTGTAGTGATGGTGATTGTAGGTGGCAAGTATGTGAGTGGGTAGGAGATGTGTGGGGAGATGTGTGTTTGGGTGAGGGATGTGTCTTGGGGGAGTGTGTGGATGTAGTGTTGTGTGGGAGGGGAGATGGTTGTGGACAAAGGATGTGTGTGTGGGTGGGTGGGGTGTGATTGGGTGTGGGTGTGCGGGTGGATGAAGGATGTGTTTGAGGGTGAGGGATGTGTGTTTAAATGTGTGGTTGGGGTGTGTGAGTGTGGGTGGGTAGATGGGAGATGTATGTGTTGATGAGTGGGTGAGGGATGTGTGGGTGTTATTTGTTGAGGAATAAGTAAGTGTGTGGAGGGATGCCTTACAACAGAATCCCTCTACATCAATGGGTTAAGAGGAAGGAACTAAAGAAGACTGTAGTAAACCTCTACATCAATGGGTATAAGAGGAAGGGACTAAAGAAGACTGTAGTACCGCTATATCACGGGGATAAGAGGAAGACTGAAGAAGACTGTAATAAGCTTAATCACGGGGTATAAGAGGAAGGATTAAACGAAGACTGGTAATAACCTCTACCTTCACTGGGTAAAGAGGAAGGACTAAAGAGACTGTAGTAAACCTCTATATCACGGGGTATAAGCGGAAGGGACTGAAGAAAGACTGTAATAAGCTCTATATGTCACGGGTATAAGAGGAGGACTAAGAAGACTGTAATAACTCTCTACATCACAGGTTATAAGAGTAAAGGATTTTAAGAAGACTGTAAATAAACCTTACATCACTGGGTATAAGAGTAAGGATATTAAAGAAGACTGGTAATAACCTTCTACATCACTGGGTATAAGAGGGCGGGGGGGGGTGGGGGGAAACTTTAAACGAAGGACTGTAGTAACCTCATATCACGGGGTAAAGAGGAAAGACCTAAAGAAAGACTGTGAGAAGAAGCTCTAATATCACTGGGTATAGCGGAAGGAACTAAAGAAGGCCGAGGACTGTACGAAGCTCTAATCACGGGGTATAAGCGAAAGTCTAAGAGACTGTCAAGAAGCTTATCTCACGGGGGATAAGAGGAAGACTAAAGAAGGACGGTAGTAACCACTATATCACGGGGTATAAGAGGAAAAGACTAAAGAAGACTGTAAGAAGCTCTATATCACGGGGTAGAAGAGGAAGGACTAAAGAGACTGTAATAACCTCTACATCACTGGTATAAAGAGGGGGACTAATAGAAGACTGTAGTAACCTCTATATCAGGGGTATAAGAGAAAAGACTAAAGAAGACTGTGAGAGCTCTATATCACGGGGTATACGGGAAGGACTAAAGAAGACTGTAGAGAAGCTCTATAATCACGGGGGTAATAAGAGGGAAAGTCTAAAGAGACTGTAGTACCTCTTATCACGGGTATAGAGGAAGGACTAAAGAAGACTGTAGTAACTCTATATCACGGGGTTAAGAGGAAGACTAAGAAGACTAGTAAGAAGCTCTATACACTGGGTATAAGAGGAAGGACTATAAGACAGACTGTAGTAACATCTATATCACGGGGTATAAGAGGAAGGACTAAAGAAGACTGTAGAACCTCTACATCAGGGTTATAAGAGGAAGGACTAAGAAGGACTGTAGTAACCTCTATATCAGGGGTATAAGAGGAAGGACTAAAGAGACTGTAGTAAACTCTATATCCCGGGTATAAGAGGAAGGACTAAAGAGACTGAGTAAGCTCTATATCACGGGGTATAAGAGGAAGGACTAACGAGGACTGTAGACTCTATCACGGGTATAAGAGGAAGACTAAAGAAGACTGTAGTAACCTCTATATCACGGTTTAAGAGGAAGAATAAAGAAGACTGTAGTAACCTCTATATCACGGGGTATAAGAGGAAGGACTAAAGAAGACTGTAGTAACCTCTATATCACGGGGTATAAGAGGAAGTCTAAAGAAGACTGTAGTAACCTCCTATCATCACGGGGTTAAGAGGAAGGACAAAGAAGACTGTAATAAGCTCTATATCACGGGGTATAGAGGAAGGGACTAAAGAAGACTGTAATAACCTCTACATCACTGGGTATAAGAGGAAGGACTAAAGAAGACTGTAAAACCTTACATCACTGGGTATAAGAGGAAGGACTAAAGAAGACTGTAATAACCTCTATATACACTGGGGTTATAAGAGGAAGGACTAAAGAAGATGTAGTAACCTCATATCACGGGTATAAGAGGAAGGACTAAAGAAGACTGTAATAACCTCTACATCACTGGGTATAAGAGGGAAGGACTAAAGAAGACTGTAGTAACCTCTATATCACGGGGTAAAGAGGAAGGACTAAAGAGACGTAGTAACTCTACATCACGGGGTATAAGAGGAAGACTAAAGAAGACTGTAGTAACCTCTATCATCACGGGTTAAGAGAAAGGACTAAAGAAGACTGTAGTAACCTCTATATCACGGGGTATAAGAGGAAGGACTAAAGAAGACTGTAGTAACCTCTATATCACGGGGTATAAGAGGAAGGACTAAAGAAGACTGTAGTAACTCTACATCACGGGGTATAAGAGGAAGGACTAAAGAAGACTGTAATAAGCCTATATATCATGGGTATAAGAGGAAGGACTAAAGAAGACTGTAATAACCTCTATATCACGGGGTATAAGAGGAAGGACTTAAGACTGTAATAACCTCTATATAACGGGTATAAGAGTAAGGACTAAAGAAGACTGTAGTAACCTCTATATCACGGGGTATAAGAGGAAGGACTAACGAAGACTGTAGTAACCTCTATATCACGGGGTATAAGAGGAGGACTAAAGAGACTGTAGTAACCTCTATATCACTGGGTATAAGAGGAAGGACTAAAGAAGACTGTAGTAACCTCTATATCACTGGGTATAAGAGGAAGGACTAAAGAAGACTGTAGTAACCTCTATATCACGGGGTATAAGAGGAAGGACTAAAGAAGACTGTAGTAACCTCTATATCACGGGGTATAAGAGGAAGGACTAAAGAAGACTGTAATAAGCTCTACATCACTGGGTATAAGAGGAAGGACTAAAGAAGACGTAATAACCTCTCATCACTGGGTATAAGAAGAAGGACTAAAGAAGACTGTAGTAACTCTATATCACGTGGTATAAGAGGAAGGACTAAAGAAGACTGTATAACCTCTCATCACTGGGTATAAGAGGAAGGACTAAAGAAGACTGTAGTAACCTCTATATCAGGGGTATAAGAGGAAGGACTGAAGAAGACTGTATAAGCTCTATATCATGGGTATAAGAGGAAGGACTAAAGAAGACTGTAGTAACCTCTATATCACGGGGTATAAGAGAAAGGACTAAAGAAGACGGTAGTAACCTCTATATCACGGGGTATAAGAGGAAGGACTAAAGAAGACTGTAGTAACCTCTACATCACTGGATATAAGAGGACGTACTAAAGAAGACTGTAATACCTCTACATTCACTGGGTATAAGAGGAAGGACTAAAGAAGACTGTAATAACCTCTATGTCACTGGGTATAAGAGGACTGACTAAAGAAGACTTGTATTCACCTCTATTATCACGGGATATAAAGAGGAAGGACTAAAGAAGACTGTAATAACCTCTACATCACTAGGTATAAGAGTAAGGATTAAACAAGACTGTAATAACCTCTATGTCACTGGGTATAAGAGGAAGACTAAAGAAGACTGTAGTCACCTCTATATCACCGGGATATAAGAGGAAGGACTAAAGAAGACTGTAATAACCTCTATATAACTGGGTATAAGAGGAAGGACTAAAGAAGACTGTAATAACCTCTATATCACGGGGTATAAGAGGAAGGACTAACGAAGACTGTAGTAACCTCTATAACACGGGGTATAAGAGGAAGGACTAACAAAGACTGTAGTAACCTCTATATCACGGGGTATAAGAGGAAGGACTAAAGAAGACTGTAATAACCTCTATATAACTGGGTATAATAGGAAGGACTTAAGAAGACTGTAATAACCTCTACATCACTGGGTATAAGAGGAAGGACTAAAGAAGACTGTAATAACCTCTATATCACGGGGTATAAGAGGAAGGACTAAAGAAGACTGTAATAACCTCTATATCACGGGGTATAAGAGGAAGGACTAAAGAAGACTGTAATAACCTCTATCATCACGGGGTATAAGAGGAAGGACTAAGAAGACTGTAGTAACCTCTATCATCACTGGGTATAAGAGGAAGGACTAAAGAAGACTGTAATAACCTCTACATCACTGGGTATAAGAGGAAGGACTAAAGAAGACCGTAGTAACCTCTACATCACTGGGTATAAGAGGAAGGACTAAAGAAGACTGTAATAACCTCTATATCACTGGGTATAAGAGGAAGGACTAAAGAAGACTGTAATAACCTCTATATCACTGGGTATAAGAGGAAGGACTAAAGAAGACTGTAGTAACCTCTATATCACGGGGTATAAGAGGAAGGACTTAAGACTGTAATAACCTCTATAACACGGGGTATAAGAGGAAGGACTAAGACTGTAGTAAACTCTATATCACGGGGTATAAGAGGAAGGACTAAAGAAGACTGTAATAACCTCTATATCACTGGGTATAAGAGGAAGGACTAAAGAAGACTGTAATAACCTCTACATCACTGGGTATAAGAGGAAGGACTAAAGAAGACTGTAGTAACCTCTATATCACTGGGTATAAGAGGAAGGACTAAAGAAGACTGTAATAACCTCTATATCACTGGGTATAAGAGGAAGGACTTAAGAAGACTGTAATAACCTCTATATCACGGGGTATAAGAGGAAGGACTAAAGAAGACTGTAATAACCTCTATATCACTGGGTATAAGAGGAAGGACTAAAGAAGACTGTAGTAACCTCTATATCACGGGGTATAAGAGGAAGGACTAAAGAAGACTGTAATAACCTCTATATCACTGGGTATAAGAGGAAGGACTAAAGAAGACTGTAATAACCTCTACATCACTGGGTATAAGAGGAAGGACTAAAGAAGACTGTAATAACCTCTATATCACTGGGGTATAAGAGGAAGGACTAAAGAAGACTGTAATAACCTCTATATCACTGGGTATAAGAGGAAGGACTAAAGAAGACTGTAGTAACCTCTATATCACTGGGTATAAGAGGAAGGACTAAAGAAGACTGTAATAACCTCTATATCACTGGGTATAAGAGGAAGGACTAAAGAAGACTGTAATAACCTCTATATCACTGGGTATAAGAGGAAGGACTAAAGAAGACTGTAATAACCTCTATATCACTGGGTATAAGAGGAAGGACTAAAGAAGACTGTAATAACCTCTATATCACTGGGTATAAGAGGAAGGACTAAAGAAGACTGTAATAACCTCTATATCACTGGGTATAAGAGGAAGGACTAAAGAAGACTGTAGTAACCTCTATATCACGGGGTATAAGAGGAAGGACTAAAGAAGACTGTAATAACCTCTACATCACTGGGTATAAGAGGAAGGACTAAAGAAGACTGTAATAACCTCTACATCACTGGGTATAAGAGGAAGGACTAAAGAAGACTGTAGTAACCTCTATATCACGGGTATAAGAGGAAGGACTAAAGAAGACTGTAATAACCTCTACATCACTGGGTATAAGAGGAAGGACTAAAGAAGACTGTAATAACCTCTACATCACTGGGTATAAGAGGAAGGACTAAAGAAGACTGTAATAACCTCTACATCACTGGGTATAAGAGGAAGGACTAAAGAAGACTGTAGTAACCTCTATATCACGGGGTATAAGAGGAAGGACTAAAGAAGACTGTAGTAACCTCTATATCACTGGGTATAAGAGGAAGGACTAAAGAAGACTGTAGTAACCTCTATATCACGGGTATAAGAGGAAGGACTAAAGAAGACTGTAATAACCTCTATATCACGGGGTATAAGAGGAAGGACTAAAGAAGACTGTAATAACCTCTACATCACTGGGTATAAGAGGAAGGACTAAAGAAGACTGTAATAACCTCTATATAACTGGGTATAAGAGGAAGGACTAAAGAAGACTGTAGTAACCTCTAATATCACTGGGTATAAGAGGAAGGACTAAAGAAGACTGTAATAACCTCTATATCACTGGGTATAAGAGGAAGGACTAAAGAAGACTGTAATAAACCTCTATATCACGGGTATAAGAGGAAGGACTAAAGAAGACTGTTAATAACCTCTATATCACGGGGTATAAGAGGAAAGGACTAAGAAGACCTGTAGTAACCTCTATATCACGGGGTATAAGAGGAAGGACTAAAGAAGACTGTAATAACCTCTATCATCACTGGGTATAAGAGGAAGGACTAATAGAAGACTGTAAGTAACCTCTATATCACGGGGTATAAGAGGAAGGACTGAAGACTGTAGTAACCTCTATATCACGGGGATAAGAGGAAGGACTAAAGAAGACTGTAGTAACCTCTATATCACGGGGTATAAGAGGAAGGACTAAAGAAGACTGTAGTAACCTCTATATCACGGGGTATAAGAGGAAGGACTAAAGAAGACTGTAGTAACCTCTATATCACGGGGTATAAGAGGAAGGACTAAAGAAGACTGTAGTAACCTCTATATCACGGGGTATAAGAGGAAGGACTAAAGAAGACTGTAGTAACCTCTATATCACGGGGTATAAGAGGAAGGACTAAAGAAGACTGTAGTAACCTCTATATCACGGGGTATAAGAGGAAGGACTAAAGAAGACTGTAGTAACCTCTATATCACGGGGTATAAGAGGAAGGACTAAGAAGACTGTAGTAACCTCTATATCACTGGGTATAAGAGGAAGGACTAAAGAAGACTGTAGTAACCTCTATATCACGGGGTATAAGAGGAAGGACTAAAGAAGACTGTAGTAACCTCTATATCACGGGGTATAAGAGGAAGGACTAAAGAAGACTGTAGTAACCTCTATATCACGGGGTATAAGAGGAAGGACTAAAAGAAGACTGTAATAACCTCTATATCACTGGGTATAAGAGGAAGGACTAAAGAAGACTGTAGTAACCTCTATATCACGGGGTATAAGAGGAAGGACTAAAGAAGACTGTAGTAACCTCTATATCACGGGGTATAAGAGGAAGGACTAAAGAAGACTGTAGTAACCTCTATATCACGGGGTATAAGAGGAAGGACTAAAGAAGACTGTAGTAACCTCTATATCACGGGGTATAAGAGGAAGGACTAAAGAAGACTGTAGTAACCTCTATATAACGGGTATAAGAGGAAGGACTAAAGAAGACTGTAGTAACCTCTATATCACGGGGTATAAGAGGAAGGACTAAAGAAGACTGTAGTAACCTCTATATCACGGGGTATAAGAGGAAGGACTAAAGAAGACTGTAGTAACCTCTATATCACGGGGTATAAGAGGAAGGACTAAAGAAGACTGTAGTAACCTCTTATATCACGGGGTATAAGAGGAAGGACTAAAGAAGACTGTAGTAACCTCTATATCACGGGGTATAAGAGGAAGGACTAAAGAAAGACTGTAGTAACCTCTATATCACGGGGTATAAGAGGAAGGACTAAAGAAGACTGTAGTAACCTCTATATCACTGGGTATAAGAGGAAGGACTAAAGAAGACTGTAATAACCTCTATATCACGGGGTATAAGAGGAAGGACTGAATAAGACTGTAATAACCTCTACATCACTGGGTATAAGAGGAAGGACTAAAGAAGACTGTAATAACCTCTATATCACTGGGTATAAGAGGAAGGACTAAAGAAGACTGTAGTAACCTCTATATCACGGGGTATAAGAGGAAGGACTAAAGAAGACTGTAGTAACCTCTATATCACGGGATATAAGAGGAAGGACTAAAGAAGACTGTAATAACCTCTATCATCACTGGGTATAAGAGGAAGGACTAAAGAAGACTGTAATAACCTCTATATCACTGGGTATAAGAGGAAGGACTAAGAAGACTGTAGTAACCTCTATATCACGGGTATAAGAGGAAGGACTAAAGAAGACTGTAATAACCTCTACATCACTGGGTATAAGAGGAAGGACTAAAGAAGACTGTAGTAATCTCTATATCACGGGGTATAAGAGGAAGGACTAAAGAAGACTGTAATAACCTCTATATCACGGGGTATAAGAGGAAGGACTAAAGAAGACTGTAATAACCTCTATATCACGGGTATAAGAGGAAGGACTAAAGAAGACTGTAATAACCTCTATATAACTGGGTATAAAAGGAAGGACTAAAGAAGACTGTAGTAACCTCTATATCACGGGGTATAAGAGGAAGGACTAAAGAAGACTGTATTAACCTCTATATCACGGGGTATAAGAGGAAGGACTAAAGAAGACTGTAGTAACCTCTATATCACTGGGTATAATAGGAAGGACTAAAGAAGACTGTAAAAACCTCTATATCACTGGGTATAAGAGGAAGGAATAAAAAAGACTGTAGTAACCTCTATATCACGGGGTATAAGAGGAAGGACTAAAGAAGACTGTATTAACCTCTATATCACGGGGTATAAGAGGAAGGACTTAAAGAAGACTGTAATAACCTCTACATCAATGGGTATAAGAGGAAGGACTAAAGAAGACTGTAGTAACCTCTATATCACTGGGTATAAGAGGAAGGACTAAAGAAGACTGTAATAACCTCTATATCACTGGGTATAAGAGGAAGGACTAAAGAAGACTGTAATAACCTCTACATCACTAGGTATAAGAGGAAGGACTTAAAGAAGACTGTAATAACCTCTACATCACTGGGTATAAGAGTAAGGATTAAAGAAGACTGTAATAACCTCTACATCACTGGGTATAAGAGGAAGGACTAAAGAAGACTGTAATAACCTCTATATAACTGGGTATAAGAGGAAGGACTAAAGAAGACTGTAGATAACTCTATATCACTGGGTATAAGAGGAAGGACTAAAGAAGACTGTAAGTAACCTCTATATCACGGGGTATAAGAGGAAGGATCTAAAGAAGACTGTAGTAATCTCTATATCACGGGGTATAAGAGGAAGGACTAAAGAAGACTGTAGTAACCTCTATATCACGGGGTATAAGAGGAAGGACTAAAGAAGACTGTAAGTAACGCTCTATATCACGGGGTATAAGAGGAAGGACTAAAGAAGACTGTAATAACCTCTACATCACTGGGTATAAGAGGAAGGACTAAAGAAGACTGTAGTAACCCTATATCACGGGGTATAAGAGGAAGGACTAAAGAAGACTGTATTAACCTCTATATCACGGGGTATAAGAGGAAGGACTAAAGAAGACTGTAGTAACCTCTATATCACGGGGTTATAAGAGGAAGGACTAAAGAAGACTGTAATAAGCCTCTATATCACGGGGTATAAGAGGAAGGACTAAAGAAGACTGTAGTAACCTCTATATCACGGGGTATAAGAGGAAGACTAAGAAGACTGTAGAAGCCTCTATATCACGGGGTATAAGAGGAAGGACTAAAGAAGACTGTAGTAACCTCTATATCACGGGGTTATAAGAGGAAGGACTAAAGAAGACTGTAGTAACCTCTATATCACGGGTATAAGAGGAAGGACTAAAGAAGACTGTAAGTAACCTCTATATCACTGGGTATAAGAGGAAGGACTAAAGAAGACTGTAAGTAACCTCTATATCACGGGGTATAAGAGGAAGGACTAAAGAAGACTGTAATAACCTCTATATCACGTGGGTATAAGAGGAAGGACTAAAGAAGACTGTAGTAAGCCTCTATATCACGGGGATATAAGAGGAAGGACTAAAGAAGGACTGTAATAAGCCTCTACTATCACTGGGTATCAGAGGAAGGACTAAAGAAGACTGTAGTAACCTCTATATCACGGGGTATAAGAGGAAGGACTGAAGACTGTAATAACCTCTATATCACGGGTATAAGAGGAAGGACTAAAGAAGACTGTAGTAACCTCTATATCACGGGGTATAAGAGGAAGGACTAAAGAAGACTGTAGTAACCTCTATATCACGGGGTATAAGAGGAAGGACTAAAGAAGACTGTAATAACCTCTATATCACGGGGTATAAGAGGAAGGACTAAAGAAGACTGTAATAACCTCTATATCACGGGGTATAAGAGGAAGGACTAAAGAAGACTGTATAACCTCTATATCACTGGGTATAAGAGACAGGGACTAAAGAAGACTGTAGTAACCTCTATATCACGGGGTATAAGAGGAAGGACTAAAGAAGACTGTAGTAACCTCTATATCACGGGGTATAAGAGGAAGGACTAAAGAAGACTGTAGTAACCTCTATATCACGGGGTATAAGAGGAAGGACTAAAGAAGACTGTAGTAACCTCTATCATCACGGGGTATAAGAGGAAGGACTAAAGAAGACTGTAGTAACCTCTATATCACGGGGTATAAGAGGAAGGACTAAAGAAGACTGTATAACCTCTATATCACTGGGTATAAGAGGAAGGACTAAAGAAGACTGTATAACCTCTACATCACGAGGGTATAAGAGGAAGGACTAAAGAAGACTGTAGTAACCTCTATATCACGGGGTATAAGAGGAAGGACTAAAGAAGACTGTAGTAACCTCTATATCACTGGGTATAAGAGGAAGGACTAAAGAAGACTGTAGTAACCTCTATATCACGGGGTATAAGAGGAAGGACTAAAGAAGACTGTAGTAACCTCTATATCACTGGGTATAAGAGGAAGGACTAAAGAAGACTGTAGTAACCTCTATATCACGGGTATAAGAGGAAGGACTAAAGAAGACTGTAGTAACCTCTATATCACGGGGTATAAGAGGAAGGACTAAAGAAGACTGTAGTAACTCTATATCACTGGGTATAAGAGGAAGGACTAAAGAAGACTGTAATAACCTCTACTATCACGGGGTATAAGAGAAGACTAAAGAAGACTGTAGTAACCTCTATATCACTGGGTATAAGAGGAAGGACTAAAGAAGACTGTAGTAACCTCTATATCACGGGTATAAGAGGAAGGACTAAAGAAGACTGTAATAACCTCTACATCACTGGGTATAAGAGGAAGGACTAAAGAAGACTGTAATAACCTCTACATCACTGGGTATAAGAGGAAGGACTAAAGAAGACTGTAGTAACCTCTATATCACGGGTATAAGAGGAAGGACTAAAGAAGACTGTAATAACCTCTACATCACTGGGTATAAGAGGAAGGACTAAAGAAGACTGTAGTAACCTCTATATCACGGGGTATAAGAGGAAGGACTGAAGACTGTAATAACCTCTATATCACGGGGTATAAGAGGAAGGACTAAAGAAGACTGTAGTAACCTCTATATCACGGGGTATAAGAGGAAGGACTAAAGAAGACTGTAGTAACCTCTATATCACGGGGTATAAGAGGAAGGACTAAAGAAGACTGTAGTAACCTCTATATCACGGGGTATAAGAGGAAGGACTAAAGAAGACTGTAGTAACCTCTATATCACGGGGTATAAGAGGAAGGACTAAAGAAGACTGTAATAAGCCTCTATATCACTGGGTAATAAGAGGAAGGACTAAAGAAGACTGTAGTAACCTCTACATCACTGGGTATAAGAGGAAGGACTAAAGAAGACTGTAGTAACCTCTATATCACGGGGTATAAGAGGAAGGACTAAAGAAGACTGTAAGAAACCGGGGTATAAGAGGAAGGACTAAAGAAGACTGTAGTAACCTCTATATCACTGGGTATAAGAGGAAGGACTAAAGAAGACTGTAGTAACCTCTATATCACGGGGTATAAGAGGAAGGACTAAAGAAGACTGTAGTAACCTCTATATCACGGGGTATAAGAGGAAGGACTAAAGAAGACTGTAATAACCTCTATATCACTAGGGTATAAGAGTAAGGACTTAAAGAAGACTGTAGTAACCTCTACATCACTGGGTATAAGAGGAAGGACTAAAGAAGACTGTAGTAACCTCTATATCACGGGGTATAAGAGGAAGGACTAAAGAAGACTGTAATAACCTCTATATCACGGGGTATAAGAGGAAGGACTTAAGACTGTAGTAACCTCTATATAACGGGTATAAGAGGAAGGACTAAAGAAGACTGTAGTAACCTCTATATCACGGGGTATAAGAGGAAGGACTAAAGAAGACTGTAGTAACCTCTATATCACGGGGTATAAGAGGAAGGACTAAAGAAGACTGTAATAACCTCTACATCACTGGGTATAAGAGGAAGGACTAAAGAAGACTGTAGTAACCTCTATATCACGGGGTATAAGAGGAAGGACTAAAGAAGACTGTAGTAACCTCTATATCACGGGTATAAGAGGAAGGACTAAAGAAGACTGTAAGTAACCTCTATATCAACGGGGTATAAGAGGAAGGACTAAAGAAGACCGTAGTAACCTCTACATCACTGGGTAAAAGAGGAAGGACTAAAGAAGACTGTAATAACCTCTATATCACCGGGGTATAAGAGGAAGGACTAACGAAGACTGTAGTAACCTCTATATCACGGGGTTATAAGAGGAAGGACTAAAGAAGACTGTAGTAACCTCTACATCACGGGCGTATAAGAGGAAGGACTAAAGAAGACTGTAGTAACCTCTATATCACGGGGTATAAGAGGAAGGACTAAAGAAGACGTAGTAACCTTATACATCACTGGGTATAAGAGGAAGGACTAAGAAGACTGTAATAACCTCTATATCACTGGGTATAAGAGGAAGGACTAAAGAAGACTGTAGTAACCTCTATATCACGGGTATAAGAGGAAGGACTAAAGAAGACTGTATTAACCTCTATAATCACGGGGTATAAGAGGAAGGACTAAAGAAGACTGTAGTAACCTCTATATCACGGGGTATAAGAGGAAGGACTAAAGAAGACTGTAATAACCTCTATATCACGGGGTATAAGAGGAAGGACTAAAGAAGACTGTAGTAACCTCTATATCACGGGGTATAAGAGGAAGGACTAAAGAAGACTGTAGTAACCTCTATATCACGGGGTATAAGAGGAAGGACTAAAGACGACTGTAATAACCTCTACTATCACTGGGTAATAGAGGAAGGACTAAAGAAGACTGTAATAACCTCTACATCACTGGGTATAAGAGGAAGGACTAAAGAAGACTGTAGTAACCTCTATATCACTGGGTATAAGAGGAAGGACTAAAGAAGACTGTAGTAACCTCTATATCACGGGTATAAGAGGAAGGACTAAAGAAGACTGTAATAACCTCTATATCACTGGGTATAAGAGGAAGGACTAAAGAAGACTGTAATAACCTCTATATCACTGGGTATAAGAGGAAGGACTAAAGAAGACTGTAATAACCTCTATATCACGGGGTATAAGAGGAAGGACTAAAGAAGACTGTAATAAGCTCTATATCACGGGGTATAAGAGGAAGGACTAAAGAAGACTGTAGTAACCTCTATATCACGGGGTATAAGAGGAAGGACTAAAGAAGACTGTAATAACCTCTATATCACTGGGTATAAGAGGAAGGACTAAAGAAGACTGTAAGTAACCTCTATATCACGGGGTATAAGAGGAAGGACTAAAGAAGACTGTAAGTAACCTCTATATCACTGGGTATAAGAGGAAGGACTAAAGAAGACTGTAGTAACCTCTATATCACGGGGTATAAGAGGAAGGACTAAAGAAGACTGTAGTAACCTCTATATCACGGGGTATAAGAGGAAGGACTAAAGAAGACTGTAAGTAACCTCTATATCACTGGGTATAAGAGGAAGGACTAAAGAAGACTGTAGTAACCTCTATATCACTGGGTATAAGAGGAAGGACTAAAGAAGACTGTAATAACCTCTACTATCACTGGGTATAAGAGGAAGGACTAAAGAAGACTGTAGTAACCTCTATATCACGGGGTATAAGAGGAAGGACTAAAGAAGACTGTAAGTAACCTCTATATCACGGGTATAAGAGGAAGGACTAAAGAAGACTGTAATAACCTCTATATCACTGGTATAAGAGGAAGGACTAAAGAAGACTGTAATAACCTCTATATCACTGGGTATAAGAGGAAGGACTAAAGAAGACTGTATAACCTCTATATCACTGGGTATAAGAGGAAGGACTAAAGAAGACTGGGAAAACCTCTATATCACTGGGTATAAGAGGAAGGACTAAAGAAGACTGTAGTAACCTCTATATCACGGGGTATAAGAGGAAGGACTAAAGAAGACTGTAGTAACCTCTATATCACGGGGTATAAGAGGAAGGACTAAAGAAGACTGTAGTAACCTCTATATCACGGGGTATAAGAGGAAGGACTAAAGAAGACTGTAGTAACCTCTATATCACGGGGTATAAGAGGAAGGACTAAAGAAGACTGTAAGTAACCTCTATATCACGGGGTATAAGAGGAAGGACTAAAGAAGACTGTAGTAACCTCTATATCACGGGGTATAAGAGGAAGGACTAAAGAAGACTGTAGTAACCTCTATATCACGGGGTATAAGAGGAAGGACTAAAGAAGACTGTAGTAACCTCTACATCACTGGGTATAAGAGGAAGGACTAAAGAAGACTGTAGTAACCTCTATATCACGGGGTATAAGAGGAAGGACTAAAGAAGACTGTAAGTAACCTCTATATCACGGGGTATAAGAGGAAGGACTAAAGAAGACTGTAGTAACCCTCTATATCACGGGGTATAAGAGGAAGGACTAAAGAAGACTGTAAGTAAGCCTCTATATCACGGGGTATAAGAGGAAGGACTAAAGAAGACTGTAGTAACCTCTATATCACGGGGTATAAGAGGAAGGACTAAAGAAGACTGTAGTAACCTCTATATCACGGGGTATAAGAGGAAGGACTAAAGAAGACTGTAGTAACCTCTATATCACGGGGTATAAGAGGAAGGACTGAAGAAGACTGTAATAAGCTCTATATCACTGGGTATAAGAGGAAGGACTAAAGAAGACGGTAATAACCTCTACATCACTGGGTATAAGAAGAAGGTACTAAAGAAGACTGTAGTAACCTCTATATCACGTGGTATAAGAGGAAGGACTAAAGAAGACTGTAATAACCTCTACATCACTGGGTATAAGAGGAAGGACTAAAGAAGACTATAGTAACCTCTATATCACGGGGTATAAGAGGAAGGACTGAAGAAGACTGTAATAAGCTCTATATCATGGGGTATAAGAGGAAGGACTAAAGAAGACTGTAGTAACCTCTATATCACGGGGTATAAGAGAAAGGACTAAAGAAGACGGTAGTAACCTCTATATCACGGGGTATAAGAGGAAGGACTAAAGAAGACTGTAGTAACCTCTACATCACTGGATATAAGAGGAAGGACTAAAGAAGACTGTAATAACCTCTACTATCACTGGGTATAAGAGGAAGGACTAAAGAAGACTGTAATAACCTCTATGTCACTGGGTATAAGAGGAAGGACTAAAGAAGACTGTAGTCACCTCTATATCACGGGATATAAGAGGAAGGACTAAAGAAGACTGTAAGTAACCTCTATATCACGGGTATAAAGAGGAAGGACTAAAGAAGACTGTAATAACCTCTATGATCACTGGGTATAAGAGGAAGGACTAAAGAAGACTGTAGTCACCTCTATATCACGGGGTATAAGAGGAAGGACTAAAGAAGACTGTAATAACCTCTATATCACGGGGTATAAGAGGAAGGACTAAAGAAGACTGTAGTAACCTCTATATCACGGGGTATAAGAGGAAGGACTAAAGAAGACTGTAATAACCTCTATATCACGGGGTATAAGAGGAAGGACTAAAGAAGACTGTAATAACCTCTATATCACTGGGTATAAGAGGAAGGACTAAAGAAGACTGTAGTAACCTCTATATCACTGGGTATAAGAGGAAGGACTAAAGAAGACTGTAGTAACCTCTATATCACGGGGTATAAGAGGAAGGACTAAAGAAGACTGTAGTAACCTCTATATCACGGGGTATAAGAGGAAGGACTAAAGAAGACTGTAATAACCTCTACATCACTGGGTATAAGAGGAAGGACTAAAGAAGACTGTAGTAACCTCTACTATCACTGGGTATAAGAGTAAGGACTAAAGAAGACTGTAGTAACCTCTATATCACTGGGGTATAAGAGGAAGGACTAAAGAAGACTGTAGTAACCTCTATATCACTGGGTATAAGAGGAAGGACTAAGAAGACTGTAATAAGCCTCTATCATCACTGGGTATAAGAGGAAGGACTAAAGAAGACTGTAATAACCTCTACATCACTGGGTATAAGAGGAAGGACTAAAGAAGACTGTAGTAACCTCTACATCACTGGGTATAAGAGGAAGGACTAAAGAAGACTGTAATAACCTCTACATCACTGGGTATAAGAGGAAGGACTAAAGAAGACTGTAGTAACCTCTATATCACGGGGTATAAGAGGAAGGACTTAAGACTGTAAGAACCTCTATATCACGGGTATAAGAGGAAGGACTAAAGAAGACTGTAAGAAGCCTCTATATCACGGGGTATAAGAGGAAAGGACTAAAGAAGACTGTAAGTAAGCTCTATATCACGGGGTATAAGAGGAAGGACTAAAGAAGACTGTAGTAACCTACTATATCACGGGGTATAAGAGGAAAGGACTAAAGAAGACTGTAAGAACCTCTATATCACGGGGTATAAGAGGAAGGACTAAAGAAGACTGTAATAACCTCTACATCACTGGGTATAAGAGGAAGGACTAAAGAAGACTGTAGTAACCTCTATATCACGGGGTATAAGAGGAAGGACTAAAGAAGACTGTAGTAAGCCTCTAATCACGGGGTATAAGAGGAAGGACTAAAGAAGACTGTAGTAACCTCTATATCACGGGGTATAAGAGGAAGACTAAAGAAGACTGTAATAAGCTCTATATCACGGGGTATAAGAGGAAGGACTAAAGAAGACTGTAGTAACATCTATATCACGGGGTATAAGAGGAAAGGACTAAAGAAGACTGTAATAACCTCTATATCACTGGGTATAAGAGGAAGGACTAAAGAAGACTGTAGTAACCTCTATATCACGGGGTATAAGAGGAAGGACTAAAGAAGACTGTAGTAACCTCTATATCACGGGGTATAAGAGGAAGGACTAAAGAAGACTGTAGTAACCTCTATATCACTGGGTATAAGAGGAAGGACTAAAGAAGACTGTAGTAACCTCTATATCACTGGGTATAAGAGGAAGGACTAAAGAAGACTGTAGTAACCTCTATATCACGGGGTATAAGAGGAAGGACTAAAGAAGACTGTAGTAACCTCTATATCACGGGGTATAAGAGGAAGGACTAAAGAAGACTGTAAGTAAGCTCTATATCACGGGGTATAAGAGGAAGGACTAAAGAAGACTGTAAGTAACCTCTATATCACTGGGTATAAGAGGAAGGACTAAGAAGACTGTAGTAACCTCTATATCACGGGGTATAAGAGGAAGGACTAAAGAAGACTGTAGTAACCTCTATATCACGGGGTATAAGAGGAAGGACTAAAGAAGACTGTAGTAACCTCTATATCACGGGGTATAAGAGGAAGGACTAAAGAAGACTGTAATAAGCTCTATATCACGGGGTATAAGAGGAAGGACTAAAGAAGACTGTAATAACCTCTATATCACGGGGTATAAGAGGAAGGACTAAAGAAGACTGTAGTAACCTCTATATCACGGGTATAAGAGGAAGGACTAAAGAAGACTGTAATAACCTCTACATCACTGGGTATAAGAGGAAGGACTAAAGAAGACTGTAGTAACCTCTATATCACGGGATATAAGAGGAAGGACTAAAGAAGACTGTAATAACCTCTACATCACTGGGTATAAGAGGAAGGACTAAAGAAGACTGTAGTAATCTCTATATCACGGGGTATAAGAGGAAGGACTAAAGAAGACTGTAGTAACCTCTATATCACGGGGTATAAGAGGAAGGACTAAAGAAGACTGTAGTAACCTCTATATCACGGGTATAAGAGGAAGGACTAAAGAAGACTGTAATAACCTCTACATCACTGGGTATAAGAGGAAGGACTAAAGAAGACTGTAGTAACCTCTATATCACGGGGTATAAGAGGAAGGACTAAAGAAGACTGTAATAACCTCTATATCACTGGGGTATAAGAGGAAGGACTAAAGAAGACTGTAGTAACCTCTATATCACGGGGTATAAGAGGAAGGACTAAAGAAGACTGTAGTAACCTCTATATCACGGGGTATAAGAGGAAGGACTAAAGAAGACTGTAGTAACCTCTATATCACTGGGTATAATAGGAAGGACTAAAGAAGACTGTAAGTAACCTCTACTATCACTGGGTATAAGAGGAAGGACTAAAGAAGACTGTAATAACCTCTATATCACTGGGTATAAGAGGAAGGACTAAAGAAGACTGTAGTAACCTCTATATCACGGGATATAAGAGGAAGGACTAAAGAAGACTGTAATAACCTCTATATCACTGGGTATAAGAGGAAGGACTAAAGAAGACTGTAGTAACCTCTATATCACGGGTATAAGAGGAAGGACTAAAGAAGACTGTAGTAACCTCTATATCACGGGGTATAAGAGGAAGGACTAAAGAAGACTGTAGTAACCTCTATATCACGGGGTATAAGAGGAAGGACTAAAGAAGACTGTAGTAACCTCTATATCACGGGGTATAAGAGGAAGGACTAAAGAAGACTGTAGTAACCTCTATATCACGGGGTATAAGAGGAAGGACTAAAGAAGACTGTAATAACCTCTATATCACGGGGTATAAGAGGAAGGACTAAAGAAGACTGTAGTAACCTCTATATCACGGGGTATAAGAGGAAGGACTAAAGAAGACTGTAGTAACCTCTATATCACGGGGTATAAGAGGAAGGACTAAAGAAGACTGTAGTAACCTCTATATCACGGGGTATAAGAGGAAGGACTAAAGAAGACTGTAGTAACCTCTATAATCACTGGGTATAAGAGGAAGGACTAAAGAAGACTGTAGTAACCTCTATATCACGGGTATAAGAGGAAGGACTAACGAAGACTGTAGTAACCTCTATAACACGGGGTATAAGAGGAAGGACTAAAGAAGACTGTAGTAACCTCTATATCACTGGGTATAAGAGTAAGGATTAAAGAAGACTGTAGTAACCTCTACATCACTGGGTATAAGAGGAAGGACTAAAGAAGACTGTAGTAACCTCTATATCACGGGGTATAAGAGGAAGGACTAAAGAAGACTGTAATAACCTCTATATCACGGGGTATAAGAGGAAGGACTTAAGACTGTAATAACCTCTATATCACGGGGTATAAGAGGAAGGACTAAAGAAGACTGTAGTAACCTCTATATCACGGGGTATAAGAGGAAGGACTAAAGAAGACTGTAGTAACCTCTATATCACGGGGTATAAGAGGAAGGACTAAAGAAGACTGTAATAACCTCTACATCACTGGGTATAAGAGGAAGGACTAAAGAAGACTGTAGTAACCTCTATATCACGGGGTATAAGAGGAAGGACTAACGAAGACTGTAGTAACCTCTATAACACGGGGTATAAGAGGAAGGACTAACAAAGACTGTAGTAACCTCTATATCACGGGGTATAAGAGGAAGGACTAACGAAGACTAGTAACCTCTATATCACGGGGTATAAGAGGAAGGACTAACGAAGACTGTAGTAACCTCTATAACACGGGGTATAAGAGGAAGGACTAAAGAAGACTGTAGTAACCTCTATATCACGGGGTATAAGAGGAAGGACTAAAGAAGACTGTAGTAACCTCTATATCACGGGGTATAAGAGGAAGGACTAAAGAAGACTGTAGTAACCACTATATCACGGGGTATAAGAGGAAGGACTGAAGAAGACTGTAATAAGCTCTATATCACTGGGTATAAGAGGAAGGACTAAAGAAGACGGTAATAACCTCTACATCACTGGGTATAAGAAGAAGGACTAAAGAAGACTGTAGTAACCTCTATATCACGTGGTATAAGAGGAAGGACTAAAGAAGACTGTAATAACCTCTACATCACTGGGTATAAGAGGAAGGACTAAAGAAGACTATAGTAACCTCTATATCACGGGGTATAAGAGGAAGGACTGAAGAAGACTGTAATAAGCTCTATATCATGGGGTATAAGAGGAAGGACTAAAGAAGACTGTAGTAACCTCTATATCACGGGGTATAAGAGAAAGGACTAAAGAAGACTGTAGTAACCTCTATATCACGGGGTATAAGAGGAAGGACTAAAGAAGACTGTAGTAACCTCTACATCACTGGATATAAGAGGAAGGACTAAAGAAGACTGTAATAACCTCTACATCACTGGGTATAAGAGGAAGGACTAAAGAAGACTGTAATAACCTCTACGTCACTGGGTATAAGAGGAAGGACTAAAGAAGACTGTAGTAACCTCTATATCACGGGATATAAGAGGAAGGACTAAAGAAGACTGTAATAACCTCTACATCACTAGGGTATAAGAGGAAGGACTTAAAGAAGACTGTAATAACCTCTATGTCACTGGGTATAAGAGGAAGGACTAAAGAAGACTGTAGTCACCTCTATATCACGGGATATAAGAGGAAGGACTAAAGAAGACTGTAATAACCTCTACATCACTGGGTATAAGAGGAAGGACTAAAGAAGACTGTAGTAATCTCTATATCACGGGGTATAAGAGGAAGGACTAAAGAAGACTGTAATAACCTCTATATCACGGGGTATAAGAGGAAGGACTAAAGAAGACTGTAATAACCTCTATATCGCGGGTATAAGAGGAAGGACTAAAGAAGACTGTAATAACCTCTATATAACTGGGTATAAGAGGAAGGACTAAAGAAGACTGTAGTAACCTCTATATCACGGGGTATAAGAGGAAGGACTAAAGAAGACTGTATTAACCTCTATATCACGGGGTATAAGAGGAAGGACTAAAGAAGACTGTAATAACCTCTACATCAATGGGTATAAGAGGAAGGACTAAAGAAGACTGTAGTAACCTCTATATCACTGGGTATAAGAGGAAGGACTAAAGAAGACTGTAATAACCTCTATATCACTGGGTATAAGAGGAAGGACTAAAGAAGACTGTAGTAACCTCTATATCACGGGGTATAAGAGGAAGGACTAAAGAAGACTGTAATAACCTCTATATCACGGGGTATAAGAGGAAGGACTAAAGAAGACTGTAATAACCTCTACATCACTGGGTATAAGAGGAAGGACTAAAGAAGACTGTAATAACCTCTACATCACTGGGTATAAGAGGAAGGACTAAAGAAGACTGTAATAACCTCTACATCACTGGGTATAAGAGGAAGGACTAAAGAAGACTGTAGTAACCTCTATATCACGGGGTATAAGAGGAAGGACTAAAGAAGACTGTAGTAACCTCTATATCACGGGGTATAAGAGGAAGGACTAAAGAAGACTGTAATAAGCTCTATATCACGGGGTATAAGAGGAAAGGACTAAAGAAGACTGTAAGTAAGCCTCTATATCACGGGGTATAAGAGGAAGGACTAAAGAAGACTGTAGTAACCTCTATATCACGGGGTATAAGAGGAAAGGACTAAAGAAGACTGTAAGAAGCCTCTATATCACGGGGTATAAGAGGAAGGACTAAAGAAGACTGTAATAACCTCTACATCACTGGGTATAAGAGGAAGGACTAAAGAAGACTGTAGTAACCTCTATATCACGGGGTATAAGAGGAAAGACTAAAGAAGACTGTGAGAAGCTCTATATCACGGGGTATAAGAGGAAGGACTAAAGAAGACTGTAAGAAGCTCTATATCACGGGGTATAAGAGGAAGGACTAAAGAAGACTGTAAGAAGCTCTATATCACGGGGTATAAGAGGAAGGACTAAAGAAGACTGTAGTAACCACTATATCACGGGGTATAAGAGGAAAGACTAAAGAAGACTGTAAGAAGCTCTATATCACGGGGTATAAGAGGAAGGACTAAAGAAGACTGTAGTAACATCTATATCACGGGGTATAAGAGGAAGGACTAAAGAAGACTGTAGTAACCTCTACATCACGGGGTATAAGAGGAAGGACTAAAGAAGACTGTTGTAACCACTATATCACGGGGTATAAGAGGAAGGACTGAAGAAGACTGTAATAAGCTCTATATCACTGGGTATAAGAGGAAGGACTAAAGAAGACGGTAATAACCTCTACATCACTGGGTATAAGAAGAAGGTCTAAAGAAGACTGTAGTAACCTCTATATCACGTGGTATAAGAGGAAGGACTAAAGAAGACTGTAATAACCTCTACATCACTGGGTATAAGAGGAAGGACTAAAGAAGACTATAGTAACCTCTATATCACGGGGTATAAGAGGAAGGACTGAAGAAGACTCTAATAAGCTCTATATCATGGGGTATAAGAGGAAGGACTAAAGAAGACTGTAGTAACCTCTATATCACGGGGTATAAGAGAAAGGACTAAAGAAGACGGTAGTAACCTCTATATCACGGGGTATAAGAGGAAGGACTAAAGAAGACTGTAGTAACCTCTACATCACTGGATATAAGAGGAAGGACTAAAGAAGACTGTAATAACCTCTACATCACTGGGTATAAGAGGAAGGACTAAAGAAGACTGTAATAACCTCTATGTCACTGGGTATAAGAGGAAGGACTAAAGAAGACTGTAGTCACCTCTATATCACGGGATATAAGAGGAAGGACTAAAGAAGACTGTAATAACCTCTACATCACTAGGTATAAGAGTAAGGATTAAAGAAGACTGTAATAACCTCTATGTCACTGGGTATAAGAGGAAGGACTAAAGAAGACTGTAGTCACCTCTATATCACGGGATATAAGAGGAAGGACTAAAGAAGACTGTAATAACCTCTACATCACTGGGTATAAGAGGAAGGACTAAAGAAGACTGTAGTAATCTCTATATCACGGGGTATAAGAGGAAGGACTAAAGAAGACTGTAATAACCTCTATATCACGGGGTATAAGAGGAAGGACTAAAGAAGACTGTAATAACCTCTATATCGCGGGTATAAGAGGAAGGACTAAAGAAGACTGTAATAACCTCTATATAACTGGGTATAAGAGGAAGGACTAAAGAAGACTGTAGTAACCTCTATATCACGGGGTATAAGAGGAAGGACTAAAGAAGACTGTATTAACCTCTATATCACGGGGTATAAGAGGAAGGACTAAAGAAGACTGTAATAACCTCTACATCAATGGGTATAAGAGGAAGGACTAAAGAAGACTGTAGTAACCTCTACATCAATGGGTATAAGAGTAAGGATTAAAGAAGACTGTAATAACCTCTACATCAATGGGTATAAGAGGAAGGACTAAAGAAGACTGTAGTAACCTCTATATCACGGGGTATAAGAGGAAGGACTGAAGAAGACTGTAATAAGCTCTATATCACGGGGTATAAGAGGAAGGACTAAAGAAGACTGTAATAACCTCTACATCACTAGGTATAAGAGTAAGGATTAAAGAAGACTGTAATAACCTCTACATCACTGGGTATAAGAGTAAGGATTAAAGAAGACTGTAATAACCTCTACATCACTGGGTATAAGAGGGAGGACTAAAGAAGACTGTAGTAACCTCTATATCACGGGGTATAAGAGGAAAGACTAAAGAAGACTGTGAGAAGCTCTATATCACGGGGTATAAGAGGAAGGACTAAAGAAGACTGTAAGAAGCTCTATATCACGGGGTATAAGAGGAAAGTCTAAAGAAGACTGTAAGAAGCTCTATATCACGGGGTATAAGAGGAAGGACTAAAGAAGACTGTAGTAACCACTATATCACGGGGTATAAGAGGAAAGACTAAAGAAGACTGTAAGAAGCTCTATATCACGGGGTATAAGAGGAAGGACTAAAGAAGACTGTAATAACCTCTACATCACTGGGTATAAGAGGGAGGACTAAAGAAGACTGTAGTAACCTCTATATCACGGGGTATAAGAGGAAAGACTAAAGAAGACTGTGAGAAGCTCTATATCACGGGGTATAAGAGGAAGGACTAAAGAAGACTGTAGTAACCACTATATCACGGGGTATAAGAGGAAAGACTAAAGAAGACTGTAAGAAGCTCTATATCACGGGGTATAAGAGGAAGGACTAAAGAAGACTGTAGTAACATCTATATCACGGGGTATAAGAGGAAAGACTAAAGAAGACTGTAAGAAGCTCTATATCACGGGGTATAAGAGGAAGGACTAAAGAAGACTGTAGTAACATCTATATCACGGGGTATAAGAGGAAGGACTAAAGAAGACTGTAGTAACCTCTACATCACGGGGTATAAGAGGAAGGACTAAAGAAGACTGATGTAACCTCTATACCACGGGGTATAAGAGGAAGGACTAAAGAAGACTGTAGTAACCTCTATATCAAGGGGTATAAGAGGAAGGACTAAAGAAGACTGTAGTAACCTCTATATCACGTGGTATAAGAGGAAGGACTAAAGAAGACTGTAGTAAGCTCTATATCACGGGGTAAAAGAGGAAGGACTAAAGAGGACTGTAGTAAGCTCTATATCACGGGGTATAAGAGGAAGGACTAAAGAAGACTGTAGTAACCTCTATATCACGGGGTTTAAGAGAAAGGACTAAAGAAGACGGTAGTAACCTCTATATCACGGGGTATAAGAGGAAGGACTAAAGAAGACTGTAGTAACCTCTATATCACGGGGTATAAGAGGAAGCCAAAGAAGACTGTAGTAACCTCTATATCACGGGGTATAAGAGGAAGGACTGAAGAAGACTGTAATAAGCTCTATATCACGGGGTATAAGAGGAAGGACTAAAGAAGACTGTAATAACCTCTATATCACGGGGTATAAGAGGAAGGACTAAAGAAGACTGTAATAACCTCTATATCACGGGTATAAGAGGAAGGACTAAAGAAGACTGTAATAACCTCTATATAACTGGGTATAAGAGGAAGGACTAAAGAAGACTGTAGTAACCTCTATATCACGGGATATAAGAGGAAGGACTAAAGAAGACTGTAATAACCTCTACATCACTGGGTATAAGAGGAAGGACTACAGAAGACTGTAGTAATCTCTATATCACGGGGTATAAGAGGAAGGACTAAAGAAGACTGTAGTAACCTCTATATCACGGGGTATAAGAGGAAGGACTAAAGAAGACTGTAGTAACCACTATATCACGGGGTATAAGAGGAAGGACTGAAGAAGACTGTAATAAGCTCTATATCACTGGGTATAAGAGGAAGGACTAAAGAAGACGGTAATAACCTCTACATCACTGGGTATAAGAAGAAGGTCTAAAGAAGACTGTAGTAACCTCTATATCACGTGGTATAAGAGGAAGGACTAAAGAAGACTGTAATAACCTCTACATCACTGGGTATAAGAGGAAGGACTAAAGAAGACTATAGTAACCTCTATATCACGGGGTATAAGAGGAAAGGCCTGAAGAAGACTGTAATAAGCTCTATATCATGGGGTATAAGAGGAAGGACTAAAGAAGACTGTAGTAACCTCTATATCACGGGGTATAAGAGAGAGGACTAAAGAAGACGGTAGTAACCTCTATATCACGGGGTATAAGAGGAAGGACTAAAGTAGACTGTAGTAACCTCTACATCACTGGATATAAGAGGAAGGACTAAAGAAGACTGTAATAACCTCTACATCACTGGGTATAAGAGGAAGGACTAAAGAAGACTGTAATAACCTCTACGTCACTGGGTATAAGAGGAAGGACTAAAGAAGACTGTAGTAACCTCTATATCACGGGATATAAGAGGAAGGACTAAAGAAGACTGTAATAACCTCTACATCTCTAGGGTATAAGAGTAAGGACTTAAACGAAGACTGTAATAACCTCTATAGTCACTGGGTATAAGAGGAAGGACTAAAGAAGACTGTAGTCACCTCTATATCACGGGATATAAGAGGAAGGACTAAAGAAGACTGTAATAACCTCTACATCACTGGGTATAAGAGGAAGGACTAAAGAAGACTGTAGTAATCTCTATATCACGGGGTATAAGAGGAAGGACTAAAGAAGACTGTAATAACCTCTATATCACGGGGTATAAGAGGAAGGACTAAAGAAGACTGTAATAACCTCTATATCACGGGTATAAGAGGAAGGACTAAAGAAGACTGTAATAACCTCTATATAACTGGGTATAAGAGGAAGGACTAAAGAAGACTGTAGTAACCTCTATATCACGGGGTATAAGAGGAAGGACTAAAGAAGACTGTATTAACCTCTATATCACGGGGTATAAGAGGAAGGGCTAAAGAAGACTGTAGTAAACTCTATATCACGGGGTATAAGAGGAAGGACTAAAGAAGACTGTAATAACCTCTATAACACGGGGTATAAGAGGAAGGACTAAAGAAGACTGTAATAACCTCTACATCAATGGGTATAAGAGGAAGGACTAAAGAAGACTGTAATAACCTCTACATCACGGGGTATAAGAGGAAGGACTAAAGAAGACTGTAATAACCTCTACATCACTGGGTATAAGAGGAAGGATTAAAGAAGACTGTAATAACCTCTACATCACTGGGTATAAGAGGAAGGACTAAAGAAGACTGTAATAACCTCTACATCACTGGGTATAAGAGGAAGGACTAAAGAAGACTGTAGTAACCTCTATATCACGGGGTATAAGAGGAAAGACTAAAGAAGACTGTAGATAAGCTCTATATCACGGGGTATAAGAGGAAGGACTAAAGAAGACTGTAAGAAGCTCTATATCACGGGGTATAAGAGGAAAGTCTAAAGAAGACTGTAAGAAGCTCTATATCACGGGGTATAAGAGGAAGGACTAAAGAAGACTGTAGTAACCACTATATCACGGGGTATAAGAGGAAAGACTAAAGAAGACTGTAAGAAGCTCTATATCACGGGGTATAAGAGGAAGGACTAAAGAAGACTGTAGTAACCTCTATATCACGGGGTATAAGAGGAAGGACTAAAGAAGACTGTAGTAACCTCTACATCACGGGGTATAAGAGGAAGGACTAAAGAAGACTGTTAGTAACCTCTATATCACGGGGTATAAGAGGAAGCCAAAGAAGACTGTAGTAACCTCTATATCACGGGGTATAAGAGGAAGGACTGAAGAAGACTGTAATAAGCTCTATATCACGGGGTATAAGAGGAAGGACTAAAGAAGACTGTAATAACCTCTATATCACGGGGTATAAGAGGAAGGACTAAAGAAGACTGTAATAACCTCTATATCACGGGTATAAGAGGAAGGACTAAAGAAGACTGTAATAACCTCTATATAACTGGGTATAAGAGGAAGGACTAAAGAAGACTGTAGTAACCTCTATATCACGGGGTATAAGAGGAAGGACTAAAGAAGACTGTATTAACCTCTATATCACGGGGTATAAGAGGAAGGGCTAAAGAAGACTGTAGTAAACTCTATATCACGGGGTATAAGAGGGAGGACTAAAGAAGACTGTAATAACCTCTATAACACGGGGTATAAGAGGAAGGACTAAAGAAGACTGTAATAACCTCTACATTAATGGGTATAAGAGGGAGGACTAAAGAAGACTGTAGTAACCTCTACATCAATGGGTATAAGAGGAAGGACTAAAGAAGACTGTAATAACCTCTACATCACGGGGTATAAGAGTAAGGATTAAAGAAGACTGTAATAACCTCTACATCACTGGGTATAAGAGGAAGGACTAAAGAAGACTGTAATAACCTCTACATCACTGGGTATAAGAGGGAGGACTAAAGAAGACTGTAGTAACCTCTATATCACGGGGTATAAGAGGAAGGACTGAAGAAGACTGTAATAAGCTCTATATCACTAGGTATAAGAGTAAGGATTAAAGAAGACTGTAATAACCTCTACATCACTGGGTATAAGAGGAAGGACTAAAGAAGACTGTAGTAACCTCTATATCACGGGGTATAAGAGGAAAGACTAAAGAAGACTGTGAGAAGCTTTATATCACGGGGTATAAGAGGAAGGACTAAAGAAGACTGTAAGAAGCTCTATATCACGGGGTATAAGAGGAAAGTCTAAAGAAGACTGTAAGAAGCTCTATATCACGGGGTATAAGAGGAAGGACTAAAGAAGACTGTAGTAACCATCTATATCACGGGGTATAAGAGGAAAGACTAAAGAAGACTGTAAGAAGCTCTATATCACGGGGTATAAGAGGAAGGACTAAAGAAGACTGTAGTAACATCTATATCACGGGGTATAAGAGGAAGGACTAAAGAAGACTGTAGTAACCTCTACATCACGGGGTATAAGAGGAAGGACTAAAGAAGACTGTTGTAACCTCTATACCACGGGGTATAAGAGGAAGGACTAAAGAAGACTGTAGTAACCTCTATATCAAGGGGTATAAGAGGAAGGACTAAAGAAGACTGTAGTAACCTCTATATCACGTGGTATAAGAGGAAGGACTAAAGAAGACTGTAGTAAGCTCTATATCACGGGGTAAAAGAGGAAGGACTAAAGAGGACTGTAGTAAGCTCTATATCACGGGGTATAAGAGGAAGGACTAAAGAAGACTGTAGTAACCTCTATATCACGGGGTGTAAGAGAAAGGACTAAAGAAGACGGTAGTAACCTCTATATCACGGGGTATAAGAGGAAGGACTAAAGAAGACTGTAGTAACCTCTATATCACGGGGTATAAGAGGAAGCCAAAGAAGACTGTAGTAACCTCTATATCACGGGGTATAAGAGGAAGGACTGAAGAAGACTGTAATAAGCCTCTAATATCACGGGGTATAAGAGGAAGGTCTGAAGAAGACTGTAATAAGCTCTATATCACGGGGTATAAGAGGAAGGACTAAAGAAGACTGTAGTAACCTCTATATCACGGGATATAAGAGGAAGGACAAAAGAAGACTGTAGTAAGCTCTATATCACGGGGTATAAGAGGAAGGACTAAAGAAGACTGTAAGAAGCTCTATATCACGGGGTATAAGAGGAAGGACTAAAGAAGACTGTAGTAACCTCTATATCACGGGGTATAAGAGGAAGGACTAAAGAAGACTGTAATAACCTCTATATCACGGGGTATAAGAGGAAGGACTAAAGAAGACTGTAGTAACCTCTACATCACGGGGTATAAGAGGAAGGACTAAAGAAGACTGTAATAACCTCTACATCACGGGGTATGAGAGGAAGGACTAAAGAAGACTGTAATAAGCTCTATATCACGGGGTATAAGAGGAAGGACTAAAGAAGACTGTAGTAACCTCTATATCACTGGGTATAAGAGGAAGGTCTAAAGAAGACTGTCATAACCTCTATATTACGGGGTATAAGAGGAAGGACTAAAGAAGACTGTAATAACCTCTATATCACGGGGTAGAAGACAAACAATTGTGTAGAAGAGAACAGTTTAAATAAGACTGTAAGGTCAGGCCAATGAATTACAGCTTTGTGTCACTGAGCGCCTGACACGGGAGCAGTGTAAGCGGACAATTACCTGGGAGCTGGGAGTCGCGCTAGAGCAGTAGCTTGCCTAAAGGTTCGATGCTCATCTCTTCGAATCCTCATCGAGATTGGATAATTCTTTTAAAAACTGACCTGGGGTCTAGGTCAGCAAAGCTTAATATGGACTCAAAGGCTACTAGTGCCATACTGACCACATAACTAGTCCAGAGGCGATTAATTCATTCATTCAGTATCATGTCCTTTGCAGAACTTCTCCTATAACAACCTTCCAGAAAACCTCTCGATCACAAGCAGGATGTCCTGCGTCCGATACACTCATCTGGAGATCATCCACCACATCCTGCACCCATCTTCTGAATATTGAGCTCTTGAAGTATGGATGCATTTGATCGTTTCTGTATTCAAGATATTCTTAGAACCCGTCTTTAACATTTATATTAAAAGGCATTTATGCGCTGTTCACCTTGTTTAGCAAGTGTCCAGGTCTCACAGGCGTATTTTGCAATGGGAAAGATGCATGCTCTTAAAGATCTGATCTTTTTAGTTCTATCTGTCCCTCTCCACAATTTATTTAGTTGTTTTAGTCTTGGAAGAGAAATATCTATTCGCCTTTTAACTTTTTTCTTTGTGTCACCATTGTTGGTAATCAATGACACAAGCTATTCAAAATTTACCACCACCTCCAACTGTTCCTCATTAACATATATTTCTTTCTCCTTAGTAGTGCTACATAGAACCTGTACTTTTATATGGATGTGAAGCGTAGACTATGAGCAGACAAGCTGGAAATCATATGATGGCTGTGGAAATGTGGTTTCAGAGGAAAATACAAAGAAAACCATGGACAAACAGAAAAACAAATGAACAAATTCTTCAAGAAACAAATGCAGATCGAAACTGATTAGAGACATTAGAAGTAGACGGTCCAATTTTTTTTTGGGCATGCTATGTGTTTGTTTTTTCCATATCCTTTACAGGATATCGCTGTCAACATCAGCATCTTTCAGCTGATTGTTGATTTCTTGGCAAGATTACGCTCAGTAGTTTGCCATTGCTTTCTGAGCGGCCGGGGATGCGATTCGAACCACTGCTGATTCTCACCGTCGTCACGTTACTTACGAGATTATAAGAGATTACGGAGAAAAGTCGCTAACCTCTAGGCCAGGAAGCCGGCTGGGCATGCTATGAGAAGAAATAAATTGTAGAACTTGGTGACATCTGGCAAGATCGAAGGGAACAGACCAAGGTGAAGATCAAGAATTAAATACCTGGATGGCTTGGCCACATGGCGTGGTCGAGACAGAAACATGGAGCTGATCCACGACGCTGGTGATTGAGTGAGAAGGCAGAACATGATCGTCCACGCATATCGGCATGACACATGATGGATGGATAGTAGTTTTATCTGTATGCATTATATTTGTTTGTGCTATGTTAAGATATAATTTGTGATTTTCACGATTCAATAGGGTTGATGTTATTAGGTTTTCTATACCAGTGTGTGTTGTGGATAGCAATACTGTATCATCAGTATACCGAATCTCTGGTATGTCATGACCACCGATATATATTTAGGGTATCATATAGCTCCCTGTTTATATCATCTCTTACATTTCTCATTATATTTTCGGCGTACAGGTTAAACAAATAGGGGTGCAGCACACAGCCCCGACGGAGTTGTCAAACATGCTTGATGTCAAACCAATCCAATGTCTCACCATCTATTCTAACCGCTGCGTGTTGGTCTAGATAGAGAATTTTATGAGATGTATTACATGTGATGGAAAGCTCATATTTCTCATGATTCCCCAAAAGCCAGTGGCGATTAGTGTATACAAAAATGGGGCTAGCACCATTTACCCAACATACTGAGAACGGCGAAGACAGACACCTTTCGTGCAGATTGGCTTGCGTCTATTCAACAAATCAACGATAGTGAAAGTCTGTTTGATCATTTCTCCAGGACATGCTGGTGTGGTGGGACACGACGGGGCAGATAGGCTGGCTGGGTATGCACCGCTGAGTGTGGCATTGGTGCGCGATAAGACTCTCTCTCTCTCTCTCTCCCTCTCTCTCTCTCTCCCTCCTCTCTCTATCTCTCTCTTTCTCCCTCTTTCTCCCTCTCTCCCTCTCTCTCTCTCCCTCCCTCTCTCTCCCTCTCTCTCTCTCTCCCTCCCTCTCTCTCACTCTCTCTCTCTCTCTCTCTCTCTCTCTCTCTCTCTCTCTCTCTCTCTCCAGAGAAAAAGTTGATACCAATATATTTGGAGCAAGTCACGTTGTATAAGCTGCTGAATCACCAAAGTGCTATTCTAACTGTCCGCCCCTCGGATCTTTGATCCTTAACCAGTTACCGGCAAAGGCTTAGGGATTGGCCTGCCCAGCCATGAGACTTGGTCGTTAGATTGCATTTCCTCGCACTAGGATAAGACGTTTACACACCCGTTTGCGCTTGCCATCGGAATACGTTGGCACAACGTGGGGTATCGGGTTTTGGTGAGCGCCGCCCAACATTCGGTGCTAACAGAAAGCATGAAGTCCCGTCTATTTTCATACATTTTCATGACTTTAAAAAACAGAATATATCAAGCAAACGGGTGCATTTCAGATAATATAAAGTAGCTTAAGCAATAATTCACTATCAATCAATGTAAGAACCAGAATGATCGAAATTTGTATAGATAATAGTTTGTTGTATGACTGCGAATAATGGAATGTTAATGAACACATTAGAGAAAGTTTTAAAGCAATGAAGATGTGGTACCGGGAACTAATGTTGCGAATACTTGGACTGCCAAAGTAACAAACAGTGATTATCTGGAAGAAGCCACTGAAACTAGAACATTATACACAGCAGATAAACACAGTTGATTTTAATTTGAGTCAAGAACCGGCATCACAGCAGTCAGGACATACCCATATGTCCTCTGTTACCCATGTGCTAATAAAAAGATACAACAAACTGCAATTGGTGGTCATGTGATGAGAAGAGAGACATTAGTTAATATCATGACAACTTGACAGGATCAGTGGGAAAATATGCAGAGGCAGGCGAAGAGAAATTATACTGGATGGACTGAGTCGGTGGCATGGTAGAATGTCATCAGCTAAGTTGATCTTGAGCACAAAACACCAAGATCTACGGAAAGACATGAACGCCTCCGTTAGCAGGTAAAGCAGCTGATAGTTTTCGGGAAGCCCATGAAGTGAAATAGTCGTTAGGACAGACTAAATTAACATACAACACATTTATACCTGCGCTAAAGATGTACACACACTGCTATACTCATCAGCCTATTGCGAAGAAGGGGGTAAAAGCTATCACCATGAGCAGACCTTTATACGTCCAGGAAGTCCGGATTGAATGGTTCACCAGTGCTTACACGTAAAAGTATACGTTTACAAGGAAGGTAAGTGAAGCCAAATAAGTAACACGTTTACTTGCCTCGAGCGGTAGAGGGTAACACATTTACAAACATAAGCTATTGTCGTGAAGCAGGTCCATGATGTGATGTGATAAGACTATCACATAATGTACGCCTGAATGCAGGGAGAGCTAGGCAGCCATCTTTCCCTCACTTTAGCAGCTGACGTGCCCAGATGCTGAACCCACGTCATGACATGATCAGCAATCACGTTAAGTAACATTGTTGAGACCAGGCATCTTTTCTGTGGCCGGATCTTGACGTGAGTCATGGACCTTTTTGCAATCCCTAAACAAGAAACTCGTGGTTCACATGTTACAGACAGACTCTTAGACTTTCGTCGACCAACAACAAACAAAATAATAACAATACTGCAAAGTTACAGACAAAATCTTAGAAAATCGTGGGCAGACAACAAACAACAACAGTACTGAGTTGTTACACGATCTGAACCGTGACATTAAAAAAAACACACACTTACACACGCACGCACGCACGCACGCACGCACGCACACACACACACACACACACACACACACACACACACACACACACACACACACACACACACACACACACTGAGTTCATATCTGGGAAACTAAAAGACTGGCCACTCAGGACATCGCTGTCAACATCAGCATCTTTCAGCTGACCGTTAATTTAATGGCAAGATTACGCTCTGTGGTTTGCCATTGCTTTCTGATTGACCGGCTCACAAACCCCGTACGTTACCGACGCGGCTGAAACTGCTACCGATTCTCGCGCACGTCACGTTACTCACGAGAGTATACGAGATTACGGAGAAAGTCGCTAACCCCTAGGCCAGGGAGACCGGCTGAAACAAGATAGACATTACAAATAGTATCACAAGTTTGAAGTATGAATAAAACATATATATGCATGTGAAGTAACTGTGGTGAAGCTTTTGTATCACAAACCATACACCTCCCGTGTTGTATCATACTTGACCGATATTCCCCGTGTTACACAGGAATGCAAACACAGACGTTTTATATATTGTATATGTAACTACTATCTTGTGCATGGTCCAACATTTACTATCTCCACACAACGATATCATGTGTGGTATTTTACATTCACTATCTCAACACAACAATGGCGTCTGTTGTATTTTACATAAACTATCTCCACACAACGATAATATGTGTTGTATTTTACATTCACTATCTCCACACAACGGCAACATTTGTTGTATTTTACATTCCCTATCTCCACACAATGATAGCATATGTTGTATTTTACATTCACTATCTCCGCACAACGATAATATTTATTGTATTTTACATTCACTATCTCCACACAACGATAGCATGTGTTGTATTTTACATTCACTATCTCCACACAACGATAATATTTGTTGTATTTTACATTCACTATCTCCACACAACGATAGCATGTGTTGTATTTTACATTCACTATCTCCACACAACGATAGCATGTGTTGTATTTTACATTCACTATCTCCACACAACGATAATATTTGTTGTATTTTACATTCACTATCTCCACACAACGATAGCATGTGTTGTATTTTACATTCACTATCTCCACACAACGATAGCATGTGTTGTATTTTACATTCACTATCTCCACACAACGATAATATTTGTTGTATTTTACATTCACTATCTCCACACAACGATAGCATGTGTTGTATTTTACATTCACTATCTCCAAACAACGATAGCATGTGTTGTATTTTACATTCACTATCTCCATACAACGATCATATTTGTTGTATTTTACATTCACTATCTCCACACAACGATAATAAGTGTTGTATTTTACATTCACTATCTCCACACAACGATAGCATGTGTTGTATTTTACATTCACTATCTCCACACAACAATAATATGTGTTGTATTTTACATTCTGTATCTCCACACAATGATGATATTTGTTGTAATTTACATTCACTATCTCCACACAGCCGGTCTCTCTGGCCGAGGGGTTACAACACTTTCTCCGTAATCCCATTTATCACGCAGAGTCTCGTGGCAGGGCGAGAGCTGGGAGCGGTTCGACCCCCGCTGGTGACTTGCGGGATAACTGAGCCGGCCGCTCAGAAAGCAATGGCAAACTACTGAGCGTAATCTTGCCAAGAAATCAACATACAGCTGAAAGATGCTGATGTTGACAGCGATGTCCTGTAAAGGATATGCAAAACATTTATTATCTCCACACAACGATAGCATATGTTGTATTTTACATTCAGCCAGTAGGTGCGTGTACAACAAGGTTTGGTTACAGATTGGCTACTCATGACCAGTCGAGTTGCGCTACACTATTGTCACATCTTCAAGCCAAGTCTCCTGATGACACGATAGTTCCAGTGTCAACTCAACAAACCACACATGTTCCGTGCTCTCGAAACATACATGCACAATGCAAACTGCCTATATAGCACTCTCTTTTCGCAGGAGACATTGTATTAACCTTCATTAAATTGTCTCATGCGATCAGTACAAATGTCACGACTACCTTTTTGCACGCATATGTAACTTAAATACCTTATTTAGAGATTTGGAAATGCTCTTCAATCAAAGTGGGGCATTGAAACATGCGACCAAATTGAAGCAAGAATATTTTCTACTGACAATACTCGAGGGCTCAATGCACGAGTAAAGAAAATATGGCGTCCAAAAATCTAACACACTGGTGAGAAAGGAACAGGGCGGTTTAGATTTATGCATTGCTGTATTGGGTTACTAGAAACAGGGGACTCTGAGTAACATGATGTGATGTCTTCTACACCAGCTCAGGGTTGACTAAACTGATGTTGATGATGGTGTGATGATGATGATGATGATGATTATGATGATGATGATGATGATGATGATGATAATTATGATGATGATGATGATGATAATGATATGTTTCCAGATCTCATAGGAAGACTGAGTACATTAAAATTATCGAGTAGTGTATGCACGGTGAATATTACTAATGTGCCATAGTCTATGTAACAGTTTGGTAAAACACATACATATGTATCACTGATATATTACCATAGCCATCAGCATGCACAAGCGTGTGTGGCCATGCTTCAATGAACACCCTTCCGTGCCAGTGCCGTGACACACAATTGTCCATCATTATCTTTCGTTGTCTTATCTATCTCTCTTTCCACAAATTGTTCCACTTGTCACAACATTTTCTAATTTTTGTCTTCTTATAATGTTGCCATAAATGTAAGACTGTCTCTTTTGTTATGCTCGTGATAAGTCTCATTTTATCTTGCCGCCACCCCCTCTCCACCCCACACCTCCCTTCAACACATCAAGACTGCTCATTTTGGCTGTCAACGAAATATTCAGTATTCTTCTATAGAACAACATCCTCCAAAGATTCTATTGATGGTTCTTTTTTTCCGCTTGTGCATTAATTGTCCAGAGAAAAAGAGTGTTGAGATGCTACATTGAACCTCTACTTTTATATGGATGTGAAGCGTGGACAATGAGCAGTCAGGCTGAAAACCATTGGTCCATGTAACATGTTGTAAATGGTGTAATTGATTTTCTTACGTTACATGATAAGGATCTATTTCGTAAAATATTCTACATTTCATCATCATCCTCAAAGTAACTGCGTGCCCTGCCAATCAGTGAAGAGAAGACGTTCATGTCACTCCAGATCTCGGTTTATTTATTTTTTTAAGTTCTGTATTAACCTGCTCCAGACCGTCAACAGGCTACTAGGTGCAACAGATTAATATCATTGAAAGTAGGAACTTGGAACGTTTGAACAATGAATGCAGATGGAAAATTAGAAAACATCAAAAAAAGAAATGGGGAGATAGAAGATTAACATATTAGGAGTATCGGAAACGAGATGGAAAGGAGCAGGGATAAGGACAGGAGAGGATTGTAAGATTATTTACTCTGGGGGAGAAGAACAGCAAAGAGGTGTAGCCATTATATTAGATAAGCAAACATCAAATTCTGTCAAAGGATATCATGCTGTGTCAGACAGAGTCCTATTAGTAAAATTAAACGGAAGACCTTTTAAAATAAATGTCATTCAAGTATATGCCACAACAAGTGAAAGCAGTGAAGAAAGCATAGAGGAATTTTATAATGACGTGGAGTCTGCTTTGAAGAACTGCAAAAAATCAGAAATAAATATCATAATGGGTGATTTCAACACAAAAATAGGACAGCAAGGCGATGGATGCAGTGTAGGCAACCATGGTTTGGGAGAGAGAAATGAAAGAGGATACAGACTTGTAGAATGGGCAAAAGAACAAGAAATGGTTGTAGGAAACACCTGGTTTAAACAGCATCCTAGAAGATTATGGACATGGAGGAGTCCAGACAGCAGGATTAAAAACCAGATAGATTACATCCTGATTAGCAAAACGTTTCGAAATGCGTTAACAGTCGTAAAAACAGTTCCAAATGCAGACTGTTACAGTGATCACAGATTAATTACAGGCACATTGAGGGTAAAGTTACAGAAAGTCAAGTATACAGCAGGAAACCCTAAATATGACTTGTGCAAATTGAAAACTGACAAAGAAATACAAGATAATTTTAACATAGAAGTAAAGAACAAATTTGATATATTGTCTGATCTAGAGATCCTGTTTCAAGATGTAGATGATCAATGGGAAACGATGAAGAATTCAATCAGTTGCGCAGCAGAAAAAACTATTCCAAAAGTAAAGAAAGTGGGCCGTAAGACATGGATGACTGAAGAAATTTTACAACTAATGGAAACAGGAAGACAGAACAAAAATAATCCTGCCAAATATGAAGAAATTCACAGAAAAGTGAGAACCTTATGTAAGGAAGCAAAAGAAACATGGCTTGAGAAAAATTGCAGAGAAATTGAAAAACAACACAACAGTAACAATGCGAAACTAATGCACAAAAGAATTCAGGAGCTTACTAATCAAAGAACACGTACATCAGCAGGCTGCCTAAAGACAAAAGATGGAAGAGTCATAATAGAAAAAGATCAGATCTTACATGAATGGTCAGATTATGTGAAAAACCTTTATGACGATAACAGAGACGAACAGTATGATGTCCAAAATAATAATGAAGGACCAGCAATTTTAAAGATGGAAGTTCAGAATGCGCTTAACCATATGAAATCTGGCAAGACCCCCGGTTCAGACAGCGTCACAACAGAAATGATTAATGCTTTAGAAGAATATGGAATAGATAAAGTTACCAGTCTGCTTAATACAATATATGATACTGGAAATATACCTCAGAAGTTATGTAATTCTGTATTTATTGCAATCCCAAAGAAATCAGGAGCCTTGGAATGTGATCAACATCGAACAATTAGTATAATGAGTCACATCACGAAGATTTTGCTAAGAATTATCATGCAAAGAGTTAGGAGGAAAATACAACCTGAAATAGGAGAAGAACAATGTGGGTTTGTGGAAGGCAAGGGGACAGTAAATGCTGTGTATATACTGAGAAACATAATCGAACGTTCTATAGAAGTAAACAAAGATCTACACCTTTGCTTTATTGACTACACAAAGGCTTTTGATAAAGTGAGACATGTCAACATGATAAGGATGCTTGAAGATCTACAAATTGATGGAAAAGATCTTAGACTTGTAAAAAACATATATTGGAAACAACAAGCTGCCATAAGAGTTGATAATGAAGTAAGCCAATATCAGCCTATTAAAAGGGGTGTGAGACAGGGATGTGTAATGTCTCCAGATCTGTTTTCCCTGTAAAGTGAAAGTATTTTCAGAAATATTGAAGATATGGAAGGAATCAACATCGGGGGACGATGCATCAATAACATTAGATATGCAGATGATACAGTCTTGATTGCAGACAATGAACAGGACTTGCAAAATTTAGTAGATGCGATTGTTACACACAGTGAACAACTAGGGTTAGAATTAAATTGTAAAAAGACACAGATTATGGTCGTCACTAGGAAGGACGAAATACCACAATGTAATATACAAGTAAATGGGAATATTCTTCAACAAGTGAGCAGGTACAATTATCTCGGAACAGTAATAACATCTGATGGGAGATGCCTTGAAGAGATTAGAACAAGAATCGCCATGGCAAAAGTAGCCTTTAGCAAGATGAAAAACATATTGACCAATAAAAAGATGTCAATTGAAACGAGAAAAAGAGTGTTGAGATGCTACATTGAACCTGTACTTTTATATGGATGTGAAGCGTGGACAATGAGCAGTCAGGCTGAAAAAACATCTGATGGCTGTAGAGATGTGGTTTCTGAGGAAAATGCAAAGAATACCATGGACAGCCAGAAAGACCAATGAACAAGTCCTTCAAGAAACAAATGAAGATCGTAAATTGATTAGAGAAATTAGACGTAGACAGTCAAAATTTTTGGGCATGTTATGAGAAGAAATGGATTGGAGAATTTGGTGACAACTGGTAAGATCGAGGGGAACAGACCAAGGGGAAGACCTAGAAGCAAGTACCTGGATGGCTTGGCCTTGTGGCATGGTCGAGACAGAAACACGGAGCTGATCCACGACTCTGGTGATCGAGTGAGATGGCAGAACATGACCGCCCACGCTTACCGGCATGGCACATGATGGATGGATGGATTAACCTGCTTGATAATATTTCCTCATGCCATCGTCTAGTCCATCCAGAAACTGCTTATTGTCTCATTAATTTCTCCAGTTATCAAACTGTTTTCCAATGTCTCCTTTTTTTCATTACACAACCAAAGAAAGCTGTTATTATCTGTTTTGTATATATAAAATTCTAGTTTCATTAGCTTCTCCTAGACAATCGTTGTAGTTACTTTTGGTCGCCCAAGCAATTCGCAACATTCGTCTCAGAAACAACATCTCCGTTATCTTTGTCATATTTTTTTTTCTGGAATTCAACTTGTGTTTGTCCTGTTCTGTTCTTAATTTCTGTCGTGCATCTTCCATATGATGTTACAATTGCCTCTAGGTATTTAAATGTATCAACATGGTTAAGCTTGTCCCCGTCTGTTGTTATCTCACCGTTCACAACATGCAGTTATTGCTTGTCCTGTTATAGTCTATATCTCAATGAGGCATGTTCGGACTGATTGTTAATCATGATTGGTAATACGTCAGTTGTTATTTGTGATGACACACTAGGCTCCATTGTTGCAGGGTGCCGATGGCAAGGCGAGTGCCAAGATCTTGAAGCCATCGTAAACGAAACCAAGTGTACAACCCGCAAGTGTATGAAGTACAACCAGGACGGTGAGACTGTCTATAAAATGCTTCTCGTGAAACCTGGTAGGTTCAGTGTGTTTTTGTTTGCTGTCATCCCCACTGACCACTTAGCTAGAGAATGTTGACGATAACATACCTTCTTCTTCTTCTTCTTCTTCTTCTTCTTCTTCTTCTTCTTCTTCTTCTTCTTCTTCTTCTTCTTCTTCTTCTTCTTCTTCTTCTTCTTCTTCTTCTTCTTCTTCTCACGGTGTCACAGTGTGTACAACTCTCCATCTCTGGTCATGTCCCCCTCCTCATACACCGTCATGTCTATGGTGTCACAGTGTGTACATCTCTCCATCTCTGGTCATGTCCCCCTCCTCATACACCCTCATGTCTATGGTGTCACAGTGTGTACATCTCTCCATCTCTGGTCATGTCCCCCTCCTCATACACCCTCATGTCTATGGTGTCACAGTGTGTACATCTCTCCATCTCTGGTCATGTCCCCCTTCTCATACACCCTCATGTCTATGGTGTCACAGTGTGTACATCTCTCCATCTCTGGTCATGTCCCCCTTCTCATACACCCTCATGTCTATGGTGTCACAGTGTGTACATCTCTCCATCTCTGGTCATGTCCCCCTTCTCATACACCGTCATGTCTATGGTGTCACAGTGTGTACATCTCTCCATCTCTAGTCATGTCCCCCTCCTCATGCACCCTCATGTCTATGGTGTCACAGTGTGTACATCTCTCCATCTCTGCCATGTCCCCCTTCTCATACACCGTCATGTCTTTTGTGTCACAGTGTGTATATCCTCTATCTCTGGCCATGTCCCCCTTCTCATACACCGTCATGTCTATGGTGTCACAGTGTGTACATCTCTCAATCTCTTGTCATGTCCCCCGCCGCATACACCCTTATGTCTATGGTGTCACAGTGTGTACATCACTCCATCTCTGGTCATGTCCCCCTCCTCATAACCCTTATGTCTATATTGTTACAGTGTGTACATCTCTCCTTCTCTGGCCATTTACTCCTCCTCATACACCCTCATGTCTATGATGTCACAGTGTGTACATCTCTCCATCTCTGGCCATGTCCCTCTCCTCATACACATTCATGTCTATGGTGTCACAGTGTGTCCATCTCTCCATCTCTGGCCATATCCCCCTCCTCATACACCCTCATGTCTATGGTGTCACAGTGTGTCCATCTCTCCATCTCTGGTCATGTCCCCCTTCTCATACACCGTCATGTCTATGGTGTCACAGTGTGTACATCTCTCCATCTCTGGTCATGTCCCCCTCCTCATACACCGTCATGTCTATGGTGTCACAGTGTGTACATCTCTCCATCTCTGGTCATGTCCCCCTTCTCATACACCGTCATGTCTATGGTGTCACAGTGTGTACATCTCTCCATCTCTGGTCATGTCCCCCTTCTCATACACCCTCATGTCTATGGTGTCACAGTGTGTACATCTCTCCATCTCTGGTCATGTCCCCCTCCTCATACACCCTCATGTCTATGGTGTCACAGTGTGTACATCTCTCCATCTCTGGTCATGTCCCCCTCCTCATACACCCTCATGTCTATGGTGTCACAGTGTGTACATCTCTCCATCTCTGGTCATGTCCCCCTTCTCATACACCCTCATGTCTATGGTGTCACAGTGTGTACATCTCTCCATCTCTGGCCATGTCCCCCTTCTCATACACCGTCATGTCTATGGTGTCACAGTGTGTACATCTCTCCATCTCTAGTCATGTCCCCCTCCTCATGCACCCTCATGTCTATGGTGTCACAGTGTGTACATCTCTCCATCTCTGCCATGTCCCCCTTCTCATACACCGTCATGTCTATTGTGTCACAGTGTGTATATCTCTCCATCTCTGGCCATGTCCCCCTTCTCATACACCGTCATGTCTATGGTGTCACAGTGTGTACATCTCTCCATCTCTGGTCATGTCCCCCGCCGCATACACCCTTATGTCTATGGTGTCACAGTGTGTACATCACTCCATCTCTGGTCATGTCCCCCTCCTCATAACCCTTATGTCTATATTGTTACAGTGTGTACATCTCTCCTTCTCTGGCCATTTCCTCCTCCTCATACACCCTCATGTCTATGATGTCACAGTGTGTACATCTCTCCATCTCTGGCCATATCCCCCTCCTCATACACCCTCATGTCTATGGTGTCACAGTGTGTCCATCTCTCCATCTCTGGCCATGTTCCCCCTCCTCATACACCTTCATGTCTATGGTGTCACAGTGTGTCCATCTCTCCATCTCTGGCCATATCCCCCTCCTCATACACCCTCATGTCTATGGTGTCACAGTGTGTCCATCTCTCCATCTCTGGTCATGTCCCCCTCCTCATACACCGTCATGTCTATGGTGTCACAGTGTGTACATCTCTCCATCTCTGGTCATGTCCCCCTTCTCATACACCGTCATGTCTATGGTGTCAAAGTGTGTACATCTCTCCATCTCTGGTCATATCCCCCTTCTCATACACCCTCATGTCTATGGTGTCACAGTGTGTACATCTCTCCATCTCTGGTCATGTCCCCCTCCTCATACACCCTCATGTCTATGGTGTCACAGTGTGTACATCTCTCCATCTCTGGTCATGTCCCCCTTCTCATACACCCTCATGTCTATGGTGTCACAGTGTGTACATCTCTCCATCTCTGGTCATGTCCCCCTCCTCATACACCCTCATGTCTATGGTGTCACAGTGTGTACATCTCTCCATCTCTGGTCATGTCCCCCTCCTCATACACCCTCATGTCTATGGTGTCACAGTGTGTACATCTCTCCATCTCTGGCCATGTCCCCCTCCTCATACACCCTCATGTCTATGGTGTCACAGTGTGTACATCTCTCCATCTCTGGTCATGTCCCCCTTCTCATACACCGTCATGTCTATGGTGTCACAGTGTGTACATCTCTCCATCTCTGGTCATGTCCCCCTCCTCATACACCGTCATGTCTATGGTGTCACAGTGTGTACATCTCTCCATCTCTGGTCATGTCCCCCTTCTCATACACCCTCATGTCTATGGTGTCACAGTGTGTACATCTCTCCATCTCTGGTCATGTCCCCCTCCTCATACACCCTCATGTCTATGGTGTCACAGTGTGTACATCTCTCCATCTCTGGTCATGTCCCCCTTCTCATACACCCTCATGTCTATGGTGTCACAGTGTGTACATCTCTCCATCTCTGGTCATGTCCCCTCTTCTCATACACCCTCATGTCTATGGTGTCACAGTGTGTACATCTCTCCATCTCTGGCCATGTCCCCCTTCTCATACACCGTCATGTCTATGGTGTCACAGTGTGTACATCTCTCCATCTCTGGTCATGTCCCCCTCCTCATACACCCTCATGTCTATGGTGTCACAGTGTGTACATCTCTCCATCTCTGCCATGTCCCCCTTCTCATACACCGTCATGTCTATGGTGTCACAGTGTGTATATCTCTCCATCTCTGGCCATGTCCCCCTTCTCATACACCGTCATGTCTATGGTGTACAGTGTGTACATCTCTCCATCTCTGGCCATATCCCCCTCCTCATACACCTTCATGTCTATGGTGTCACAGTGTGTCCATCTCTCCATCTCTGGCCATATCCCCCTCCTCATACACCCTCATGTCTATGGTGTCACAGTGTGTCCATCTCTCCATCTCTGGTCATGTCCCCCTTCTCATACACCGTCATGTCTATGGTGTCACAGTGTGTACATCTCTCCATCTCTGGTCATGTCCCCTTCCTCATACACCCTCATGTCTATGGTGTCACAGTGTGTACATCTCTCCATCTCTGGTCATGTCCCCCTCCTCATACACCCTCATGTCTATGGTGTCACAGTGTGTACATCTCTCCATCTCTGGTCATGTCCCCCTTCTCATACACCCTCATGTCTATGGTGTCACAGTGTGTACATCTCTCCATCTCTGGTCATGTCCCCCTCCTCATACACCCTCATGTCTATGGTGTCACAGTGTGTACATCTCTCCATCTCTGGCCATGTCCCCCTTCTCATACACCGTCATGTCTATGGTGTCACAGTGTGTACATCTCTCCATCTCTGGTCATGTCCCCCTCCTCATACACCCTCATGTCTATGGTGTCACAGTGTGTACATCTCTCCATCTCTGGTCATGTCCCCCTTCTCATACACCGTCATGTCTATGGTGTCACAGTGTGTACATCTCTCCATCTCTGGTCATGTCCCCCTTCTCATACACCGTCATGTCTATGGTGTCACAGTGTGTACATCTCTCCATCTCTGGTCATGTCCCCCTCCTCATACACCCTCATGTCTATGGTGTCACAGTGTGTACATCTCTCCATCTCTGGTCATGTCCCCCTCCTCATACACCCTCATGTCTATGGTGTCACAGTGTGTACATCTCTCCATCTCTGGCCATGTCCCCCTCCTCATACACCCTCATGTCTATGGTGTCACAGTGTGTACATCTCTCCATCTCTGGCCATAGTCCCCCTCCTCATACACCCTCATGTCTATGGTGTCACAGTGTGTCCATCTCTCCATCTCTGGCCATGTCCCCCTCCTCATACACCCTCATGTCTATGGTGTCACAGTGTGTACATCTCTCCATCTCTGGCCATGTCCCCCTCCTCATACACCCTCATGTCTATGGTGTCACAGTGTGTACATCTCTCCATCTCTGGTCATGTCCCCCTTCTCATACACCCTCATGTCTATGGTGTCACAGTGTGTACATCTCTCCATCTCTGGCCATGTCCCCCTCCTCATACACCCTCATGTCTATGGTGTCACAGTGTGTACATCTCTCCATCTCTGGCCATGTCCCCCTTCTCATACACCCTCATGTCTATGGTGTCACAGTGTGTACATCTCTCCATCTCTGGCCATGTCCCCCTCCTCATACACCCTCATGTCTATGGTGTCACAGTGTGTACATCTCTCCATCTCTGGCCATGTCCCCCTTTCATACACCCTCATGTCTATGGTGTCACAGTGTGTACATCTCTCCATCTCTGGCCATGTCCCCCTCCTCATACACCCTCATGTCTATGGTGTCACAGTGTGTACATCTCTCCATCTCTGGCCATGTCCCCCTCCTCATACACCCTCATGTCTATGGTGTCACAGTGTGTACATCTCTCCATCTCTGGCCATGTCCCCCTTCTCATACACCGTCATGTCTATGGTGTCACAGTGTGTACATCTCTCCATCTCTGGTCATGTCCCCCTTCTCATACACCGTCATGTCTATGGTGTCACAGTGTGTACATCTCTCCATCTCTGGTCATGTCCCCCTCCTCATACACCCTCATGTCTATGGTGTCACAGTGTGTACATCTCTCCATCTCTGGTCATGTCCCCCTCCTCATACACCCTCATGTCTATGGTGTCACAGTGTGTACATCTCTCCATCTCTGGCCATGTCCCCCTCCTCATACACCCTCATGTCTATGGTGTCACAGTGTGTACATCTCTCCATCTCTGGTCATGTCCCCCTTCTCATACACCGTCATGTCTATGGTGTCACAGTGTGTACATCTCTCCATCTCTGGTCATGTCCCCCTCCTCATACACCCTTATGTCTATGGTGTCACAGTGTGTACATCTCTCCATCTCTGGCCATGTCCCCCTCCTCATACACCCTCATGTCTATGGTGTCACAGTGTGTACATCTCTCCATCTCTGGCCATGTCCCCCTCCTCATACACCCTCATGTCTATGGTGTCACAGTGTGTACATCTCTCCATCTCTGGCCATATCCCCCTCCTCATACACCCTCATGTCTATGGTGTCACAGTGTGTCCATCTCTCCATCTCTGGCCATGTCCCCCTTCTCATACACCCTCATGTCTATGGTGTCACAGTGTGTACATCTCTCCATCTCTGGTCATGTCCCCCTCCTCATACACCCTCATGTCTATGGTGTCACAGTGTGTACATCTCTCCATCTCTGGTCATGTCCCCCTTCTCATACACCCTCATGTCTATGGTGTCACAGTGTGTACATCTCTCCATCTCTGGTCATGTCCCCCTCCTCATACACCCTCATGTCTATGGTGTCACAGTGTGTACATCTCTCCATCTCTGGTCATGTCCCCCTTCTCATACACCCTCATGTCTATGGTGTCACAGTGTGTACATCTCTCCATCTCTGGTCATGTCCCCCTCCTCATACACCCTCATGTCTATGGTGTCACAGTGTGTACATCTCTCCATCTCTGGTCATGTCCCCCTTCTCATACACCCTCATGTCTATGGTGTCACAGTGTGTACATCTCTCCATCTCTGGCCATGTCCCCCTCCTCATACACCCTCATGTCTATGGTGTCACAGTGTGTACATCTCTCCATCTCTGGTCATGTCCCCCTCCTCATACACCCTCATGTCTATGGTGTCACAGTGTGTACATCTCTCCATCTCTGGCCATGTCCCCCTTCTCATACACCGTCATGTCTATGGTGTCACAGTGTGTACATCTCTCCATCTCTGGCCATGTCCCCCTTCTCATACACCGTCATGTCTATGGTGTCACAGTGTGTACATCTCTCCATCTCTGGTCATGTCCCCCTCCTCATACACCCTTTGTCTATGGTGTCACAGTGTGTACATCTCTCCATCTCTGGTCATGTCCCCCTCCTCATACACCCTCATGTCTATGGTGTCACAGTGTGTACATCTCTCCATCTCTGGTCATGTCCCCCTCCTCATACACCCTCATGTCTATGGTGTCACAGTGTGTACATCTCTCCATCTCTGGCCATGTCCCCCTCCTCATACACCCTCATGTCTATGGTGTCACAGTGTGTACATCTCTCCATCTCTGGCCATGTCCCCCTTCTCATACACCCTCATGTCTATGGTGTCACAGTGTGTACATCTCTCCATCTCTGGTCATGTCCCCCTCCTCATACACCCTCATGTCTATGGTGTCACAGTGTGTACATCTCTCCATCTCTGGTCATGTCCCCCTCCTCATACACCCTCATGTCTATGGTGTCACAGTGTGTACATCTCTCCATCTCTGGTCATGTCCCCCTCCTCATACACCCTCATGTCTATGGTGTCACAGTGTGTACATCTCTCCATCTCTGTCATGTCCCCCTTCTCATACACCCTCATGTCTATGGTGTCACAGTGTGTACATCTCTCCATCTCTGGTCATGTCCCCCTCCTCATACACCCTCATGTCTATGGTGTCACAGTGTGTACATCTCTCCATCTCTGGTCATGTCCCCCTCTCATACACCCTCATGTCTATGGTGTCACAGTGTGTACATCTCTCCATCTCTGGTCATGTCCCCCTCCTCATACACCCTCATGTCTATGGTGTCACAGTGTGTACATCTCTCCATCTCTGGTCATGTCCCCCTCCTCATACACCCTCATGTCTATGGTGTCACAGTGTGTACATCTCTCCATCTCTGGCCATGTCCCCCTTCTCATACACCCTCATGTCTATGGTGTCACAGTGTGTACATCTCTCCATCTCTGGTCATGTCCCCCTCCTCATACACCCTCATGTCTATGGTGTCACAGTGTGTACATCTCTCCATCTCTGGTCATGTCCCCCTTCTCATACACCCTCATGTCTATGGTGTCACAGTGTGTACATCTCTCCATCTCTGGCCATGTCCCCCTTCCTCATACACCCTCATGTCTATGGTGTCACAGTGTGTACATCTCTCCATCTCTGGTCATGTCCCCCTTCTCATACACCCTCATGTCTATGGTGTCACAGTGTGTACATCTCTCCATCTCTGGCCATGTCCCCCTCCTCATACACCCTCATGTCTATGGTGTCACAGTGTGTACATCTCTCCATCTCTGGCCATGTCCCCCTTCTCATACACCCTCATGTCTATGGTGTCACAGTGTGTACATCTCTCCATCTCTGGTCATGTCCCCCTCCTCATACACCCTCATGTCTATGGTGTCACAGTGTGTACATCTCTCCATCTCTGGCCATGTCCCCCTTCTCATACACCCTCATGTCTATGGTGTCACAGTGTGTACATCTCTCCATCTCTGGTCATGTCCCCCTCCTCATACACCCTCATGTCTATGGTGTCACAGTGTGTACATCTCTCCATCTCTGCCATGTCCCCCTTCTCATACACCGTCATGTCTATGGTGTCACAGTGTGTCCATCTCTCCATCTCTGGCCATGTCCCCCTTCTCATACACCGTCATGTCTATGGTGTCACAGTGTGTACATCTCTCCATCTCTGGTCATGTCCCCCTCCTCATACACCCTTATGTCTATGGTGTCACAGTGTGTACATCACTCCATCTCTGGCCATGTCCCCCTCCTCATAACCCTCATGTCTATGGTGTCACAGTGTGTACATCTCTCCTTCTCTGGCCATGTCCTCCTCCTCATACACCCTCATGTCTATGATGTCACAGTGTGTACATCTCTCCATCTCTGGCCATATCCCCCTCCTCATACACCCTCATGTCTATGGTGTCACAGTGTGTCCATCTCTCCATCTCTGGCCATGTCCCCCTCCTCATACACCCTCATGTCTATGGTGTCACAGTGTGTACATCTCTCCATCTCTGGCCATGTCCCCCTCCTCATACACCCTCATGTCTATGGTGTCACAGTGTGTACATCTCTCCATCTCTGGTCATGTCCCCCTTCTCATACACCCTCATGTCTATGGTGTCACAGTGTGTACATCTCTCCATCTCTGGTCATGTCCCCCTCCTCATACACCCTCATGTCTATGGTGTCACAGTGTGTACATCTCTCCATCTCTGCCATGTCCCCCTTCTCATACACCCTCATGTCTATGGTGTCACAGTGTGTACATCTCTCCATCTCTGGCCATGTCCCCCTCCTCATACACCCTCATGTCTATGGTGTCACAGTGTGTACATCTCTCCATCTCTGGCCATGTCCCCCTCCTCATACACCCTCATGTCTATGGTGTCACAGTGTGTACATCTCTCCATCTCTGGCCATGTCCCCCTTCTCATACACCCTCATGTCTATGGTGTCACAGTGTGTACATCTCTCCATCTCTGGCCATGTCCCCCTCCTCATACACCCTCATGTCTATGGTGTCACAGTGTGTACATCTCTCCATCTCTGGCCATGTCCCCCTCCTCATACACCCTCATGTCTATGGTGTCACAGTGTGTACATCTCTCCATCTCTGGCCATGTCCCCCTCCTCATACACCCTCATGTCTATGGTGTCACAGTGTGTACATCTCTCCATCTCTGGCCATATCCCCCTCCTCATACACCCTCATGTCTATGGTGTCACAGTGTGTCCATCTCTCCATCTCTGGCCATGTCCCCCTTCTCATACACCCTCATGTCTATGTTGTCACAGTGTGTACATCTCTCCATCTCTGGTCATGTCTCCATCTCTGGTGACTTTCTCATTTTCAGTTTTGATGTGGCTAGCCCCTTCTCGCTGATTGTGATAGGTGCCTCCAGAACTGCATGTACTATTTCCTCATTTCCTGAATGTTGCCATTTCTCTCGAATATTTTGTCGTTTCGCTGGACTAATTTCGGTACTGTTATCTTGTGCGAATGAGTCCGCAAATTGGTCAGCTGCTTGCGATCCTTTTAAGATGTTGCCGTCTTTATGGGGTGCATTTTTTTAGTTTCTCTCAGTGCCCTCATCGTTAAGTTGTAGTAGCTTCCACAACTTCCTTGTGTCTCGTTCAAAGTTCAGTGACTCTGTTTTCACCTGCCAGCTTTTCTTCTAGCCTGCAGCTTGGCCCTTTGAAATTTGGCTTTTGCGAGCTAGTATTTATTGTGGTGATCTTGGCTGGGTTTCATCTCTGCTTGCTTTCTACACACTTCCACATCAATATGCAACTGTTCCAGTTCACTACTCAAGTGGGGCATATAATGTTTACGGGTTCCTCTTGGCACTGTTTCTCGTGCTGCCTGTAGTATGCATTTCCCGAACTCTTCAACTACTTTATTTATGTCTTTCTCAGTGTTCAGGTTTCTAACCAGTATGCTGGTGCGATGCTTGCACCTTTCCCAGTTTGCTTTCTTGAAGTTCCACCTATTGAGGGTGCTGCTTTCACTTACAAGCTCATTTTCTACAGTTACATAGACCAGTTTAGTTAAGTTCAGTTTATCGACGGATCAACATCACGGCACACGGGTGTAACCCATAAGTGCTCCGTTCTCCTCTAACTCAAACCTGATTCTGGAGAAACTCAGCTCAATGCACGAACTCCGTAGCACTGGCGGGGGTCTTGAAATACTTGTGTAGATTTTTAACTCAAAATTTTGCCCGGCCAGCGCCGTTAGGCTACTCTTTTTCTAACTGCCAAGGGATTCTTTTTACGTGCGCATTACACACGGGCGTCCGATCTCACTACCCAGAGACCAGGGGAAATTGTATTACTAGAAGTCCAAGTGAAAAAATCCCGGTCCTCACCGGGGCTTGAACTCAGGACCTCCAGCACTCGAGACGGACACCATACCTCGAGACCACTCTGCCCCCCAGTTACATAGAGAGGTCTGGTGAATGAAAAGCCAGGTCAGGTGTAGTTGTAGTGTGTCATGATCTCGAGTAGAAAGTATGTGTGTCGGAAGGCTTGTTAATCAAGATGAATTTATTCTCATCCTGTCAGTCTTCCAATCGCTCTCCTCTCTGGTCCATGTGGCCATAGCGCCAGCTCTGCGAGTGGCTGTTGAAATATCTGCACACACTAATTTTTTTTTTTTTTTTTTTTAATTAATGGTAGTGTGTCCAGTGCATGTGGGCGGTCACTTGGACAGTAGCAATTGATCAGATGTAGGTCTGTATTGCCTTTTTACGTTTAAGAGTCTGATACTCAGCCACTTTCATGTAAACTTCAATTTGGGAAGCAGTAATGTTATTTTTACAAGTGTCAGAATCCCCCCTTTCACCTTCTTTTCGGTCAGATCGGCAAAACTGGTAGCCTCTGATCTTGAAAGCTATATTTTCGTTGAGGTGAGTTTCTTTCATCAACATACGCTTACTTTTCTTGTGGGTGGGTGGAGATGTGTGGATGGTTTGCGGAAGTATGTATGGGTGGCGGGGTTGTGTGGGTAGGGGATTGTATGGGTGGATTGGGGATGTAAGGGCGGGTGGGGAGAAGTGTATTGTGTGTGGGTTTGGGATATGTGTGCGATGTGTTGGTGGGGGATGTGCAGATGGAAGGTATGTTTGTGGTGGTATGGGTGAGGATATGTGTGTGGGTGGGGGATAGTTTGTGGTGTGGATGATGTGTGTGGTGGGTGTGGGGAATGTGTGTATGGGTGGGGGATATGTGTGGGTGAGTAGGGGGTGTGTGGTGGTCGGGAGAAGTATGTGTGGGTGGTGGGGTGTGTGGGTTTGAGATGTGTGCGTGGATGGAGAATGTGTGGGTGGGGTGTATGAGTGGCTTAGGGATGTGTAGGTGGGTGAGGGATGTGTATGTGTCGGGGTGGGATGCGTGGGTGGGTGGAGGATGTGTGTATGTAGGGGTATTGTGATCGAGAGATGTTTCGTTGGGGGTGGGTGAGTGGGGGTGTGTGTGCGTAGTGGAGGATGTGTGCGTGAGTGAGTGAGTGTTGGTGGATGGGTGGGAAATGCATGTGTGGGTGGGGAGAGATGCTTGGTGTGTTGGTTGGGGATATTGTGTGTGTGGGGGTATGTGGGGTTAATGGGTAAGGGTATCTGTGTGGGTGTGGGTGGGAATATTGTGTGGTATGTGGGTGGGGGATATGTGTGTGGTGTGTAGGTGGGGATGCATGGTGGTATGTGGGTGTGGGATGTGTTGGTGATGGATATGTGTGCGGTGTGTGGGTTGAGAATATTGCGTGGTAGAGGATGTATGTGATGTGCGGGTGGGGGTGTGTGTGATGGGGGATTGGGTTAGGGCATGTGTTGGTGGGTGGAAGATGTATGTGAGGGTGGTGGGGTGTGTGTGAGTGGATTGGGGATGTATAGGTGGTTAGGGAGATGCGTGTGTGTGTGTCGGGGTAGGGAGATATCAGTTGGTGGGAATGTGTGTGTGTATGGTTTGGGGATGTGTGAGTGGATGTTCGATGTGTGGGTTGGTGGGGGATGTGTGTGTGTGGGTGGGGAATATGTGGTCGATGGAGATGTGGCTGGGGGATGGGTGGCTGGAGGTGTGGATGGGGGAGAGGATGTGTGGGTTAGGATGTGTATGTGGGTGGGCGTGGGATGGGTGGGTTGGTGGGGGATGTTTGTGGGTGGCGAGTGTGTTTTGGTTGGGGGAACAGGTCAGGGCAGTGTGTGTGTGGGTGGTGGATGTGTAGGAGGGGATGGGTTGGTTGGTGGGGTATGTATGTGTCCCTGGGTGTGTGTGTGTGGGTAGGTGGGGTTGTGTGTATGGGTGGGGTGATGAATGGGTAGGTGGGAGATGGGCCTCATAACATGGTAATTTGTCTTGATTATGTTTGCAACATTCATTTCACAATGTTTATCTTTCTTCCTATGTAAATGTATAATACTCTAGATGAACGAAAGACGAGTGTTTGGAAGGGTCGAATGTAAGACGGGCCTGCGTGCCCAATTTGTTACCCTTTTAAAATAAAGTTTATTTGATTTGATTTGGTCCAAGATGTTTTCTAGTTCTATTTTTGTTGTTGTTGTTGTTGTTGTTGTTGCTGCTGTTGTTGTTGCTAACTCTCTCCACATTCCAGTGCATCATTTGTAGTCTTTGTTTGGTATGGCCAGACGCTCTATTCTCTTGTCTCCTGGCTCCACAGGGCATCAGAGAAGGACCTCCAGTAGTTGTGGTTGGACCCTTTCTAGACATGGGGCCCGGCACTGCACCTGCATGAGGGTCCAAAGCAAGGCGAGCGCCATAACATTTAGCAGAATAGTCTACATATTTCATTAAGGGCAATTGCGTGGCATCCTGATTTTTGTGGTGCTCCTACTGGCTGTAGGACAATAAGGGTGTTGAAAGATATATGGGAATTCACGGCTTAGGGGATATGAACCAAAAAGGAGAGAGACTACTAGAATTCTGTGAAATAGCAAATCTGATAGTAGCAGACTCTTTATTTCCGCACAAAGATATACACAAAGTCACGTGGAACTCGCCTGATAACATCACAAAAAATCAGATAGACCATTTTTGCATTAATGCCAAATTCCGTTCATCAGTACAAGACGTCAGAGCCTACAGAGGTGCAGATGCTGGCAGTGATCACAATCTCTGCATTGCCAAACTAAAAATAAAGCTCAAGACTCTGCACAGATCACCCAGAACTAAGAAAATAAACTCACAGTCCCTACTGACTAAAGAACACCAACTCGCATTCAATTCAGAGGTACGAAGCAGCTATGCTAACAAAGAAAGTATATCGAGCAATGCGAATAATAAAAAAACATTGAAGAAAATTGGAATTTCCTAAAAAATACCTTGCTAAATGCTGCAACAAACACAGTCGGCTACGTACAAAGACAGAAGAAGAAGTGGCTAAGCGATAACACATGGACGAAGATACAAGAAAGAAAACAAGCAAAACTAACACTTCTTTCTGCGAAAGACACATCTACATATGAAACCCATAAGCAAAAATACTCTATGTTGGATAAGGAGGTGAAATCAAGCGCTCGAAAAGACAAACAGAACTTTATTCACAGCCTGGCCTCCGAAGCCGAAGCAGCTGCCAGAACTGGAAACAACAGAGCCCTATTCCATATCATGAAGCAACTATGCAATCACTCACCTACACCAAATATACCCATCAAACACAAACAAGGCAATCAATTGTTATCCGATGACCTTCAAAAGCAACGATGGGCAGAACATTTCAAAGAAATATTAAATAGACCGCAGCCTGACACTGTTCCGAACCTGGATGGAGAAATTACTATGCCCCCACTAGGTGCCTCCTGCGAGTCATTCACCATGGAAGAGATTAAAGCAGCCATCAAAAAATTGAAGAACAACAAAGCTGTTGGTGAAGATGAAATCTCAGGAGAAATGCTCAAAGCAGCAGATGAGAACACCTTACAACGTTTGTTACAGCTGATCAATGAAATCTGGCAAAGCGAATCCCCACCACAACAGTGGAAAGATGGTGTAATTTTCAAACTGCCTAAAAAGGGCGATATGTCTGATTGCAATAATTGGCGTGGTATCACTCTATTGTCAGTACCAGGAAAACTTTTTTGTAGCATGTTGCTTGAGAGATTGAAAAAGGCGATAGATGAAAGACTCAGAGAAGAACAAGCAGGCTTCAGACCAAAACGGTCATGCATAGACCACATTTTCACCCTCAGAATAATCATTGAAGACTCCGTAGAATTCCAGTCGAAATTAATCACCAACTTTGTCGACTTTCAAAAAGCCTTCGACATTATCCACCGTCCTTCACTTTGGAATCTACTTAACATCTATGGTTTTCCTACCAAATATACCAACGTCATAAAATCTTTCTACAAAGAAACATGTTGCTGCGTAAGAACAGAAACAGGCAACTCTGACTGGTTCTCAGTCGAAACAGGAGTGAAACAGGGTTGTGTCTTATCACCGATGCTTTTTGGAATAGCTATCGATTGGGTCATGCGCAAATGCACAAACAACACAAATATGGGTATCCATTGGGTTGACAAAATTCTAGAAGACCTGGACTTTGCCGACGACATAGTGCTTTTGAGTTCAACACACCCGGATGCCCAAGAGAAAATAAACCACCTCCAAAATGTTTCAGGGCAAATTGGTCTCCAAATTAACGCCACAAAAGCAAAGACTATTGATCTTACCAACAGTTCAGATGACACCAAATTGAACAGCTACGTTCTTGAAAAAGTCAACAGCTTCACATACCTAAGAAGCAAAATGACATCTACAGGGGACTCAACACCAGAAATATCATCTAGAATCGCACTGGCATCTAGTGCCTTCAATAAACTGTCAAACATCTGGAAGTCAAAGACACTCAGCAAACACACAAAACTTAAAATCTTTAACTCTTGTGTGATTCCAATGTTAACGTATGGATGTGAAAGTTGGAAATCAACGGTAGCTTTAGATAAAAAATTAGACAATTTTGAGAACAAATGTCTTAGAAGACTTCTAAACATCCAATGGACAGACTTCAGAACCAATTCGCAAATAAGACAAGAGACTAAGCAAGATACAGTATCCAATTTCATAAGAAGACGCCGTTGGAACTACATCGGCCATGTACTCAGAATGGACAAGTCAAGACTCCCCTACCAAGCCCTCATATGGTCACCAATAGGGAAAAGAAAACGGGGAAGACCAAGAGAGACCCTGCGTAGAACCATCATTAGAGAAGGCTCATTCAATGGCCAAGTAAATATCCAAGATCTACAACAGATAGCAGCGAACCGCCAGGCATGGAGAGACAGGACTTCTACCCTATGCGCCGCCTTAGGCTCAAGAGGAAAGACTAACTAACTAACTACTGGCTGGCTGCCTCCGTCTTCGGCACCATTCCTTTGGTGGAGCAGACTGTGGTCTTACTCGAGTTTGTGTGTCGGCACGCACACACGTGTCTGCGCATCCAATGTACGTGCATATATATCTAGAACTTTCTGGTTATTTCTCAGCGCCAGTGACTTGCCGTCGCCCATTGTCCTGTTAGTAAAATCAGGACCGCCATGTAAAGGCCAGAAGTTGGACTTTTGCTGCAGAGATGATGGATGCACCGAGCTATTGGGGTATTTATGCAAGGTTAGGCGCTCACCCCAACCCCGCCCCCGGCTATATAACAGCAACATTTGGAACCCGTCTGATGTTATACTTGCCCCTAGGTAATTAAATCTATCTACTCGTGTCAGCATGACCCCCTTCTATCTTTATCTCAGTGACTCATGCTAGGTATGATTGGTAGTCATGGTTGGTTTATGCGATAGTTGTAATATTTTATAGCAGACTAGGTTCCATTGTTGCAGGATGCCGATGGCGTGACCAGTGTCGTGATGTTGGGTATTTCGAGGGAGACAGCAATTGTACAACTTACACGTGCGCACCGATCGACAGGGAAGGCAGAACTGTCTATGAAATGCAACCGACATATAGTAGGTTCAATATGTTTTCTCTCTGAGTACTAGACTAGAGACTGTTGACAATGACATACCATCTTTTTCGTTCCTCTTTGGAGGGATATGAGTCACAGATCGTTATGTACCTCAAAGGTCATTCTGTCCAACTTCGGCATGTGCGTGTGTAAGGTCTGCTATTACTAGACATATTCTACCCAAGGCAAGGGGGAGGGAGGGGGTGATGTGTCTATCCGTTGGTTTCCTTTCCTATCAACTCTTCCTTAAGGCCTACTCTTTACAATTTCTAACTGTCTTGGGATGTATATTGTTCGCAGCTTCTACAAGGAACCTACTTGTAAAGAAGCTCGCGTGGGGATGTTGACATCAGTATAATATTATTAACAATGATCCTCTGAGATCATCGCTGGGACATACAAAATCCTTCAGACGAACGGATCAAAAATAACTCAAGTCTGCATCTTGTATAACATTTATTCCAAGAGAGGGTTCATCATAGGCGAGGAAATGGCTAATCTAGGTTTATATAACCACGCTAATATAACCAACAATAATCCAATCCGTGTTTTGCTAACGAATTATGGTATATACTACAACATCGTTATGTAGAGGCGTGATTGGCATGTTTATATAATACAATGTATGGTGCCATAGAACTATAATACGCTGTATGGAGCCATAGATCTATAATACGCTGTACGAAGCAATTGATCTACAATATACTGTACGGAGCCATAGATCTACAAAACACTGTACGGAGCCTTAGCACCACTATATACTTACGGAACACTAGATCTACAAAACATAACGGGTCCATGCACATACAACGCAGTGCACGGAACCAAAGCTCTACAAAGTGGTGTAGGGCACTGTGGGATGGTGGGTGAAGATATAAGGATCATCAAATATGAATAGCCAATGATATAAGCAACGTGAACTGACTCAATAGGACTTTCTAGGGGTATAGACTAAGAATAAAGTTATGTTACCTCACAGAGGCCAATAGGTCACTGGAAATTTACCGAACCTTCGAGAAGATAGCACTCCTCTTTATAAACCGAGGGTCCGTGTGGTGTTCCTGCCCACATTCAGCTCCATAGTAGTGTTGTCATTGGACTAATCTTATCAATGTGATCACACATGAAAAAACTTAAACACCAACTAGCAAGTAAATAAACATCTATTGCTTTCAACAAACAACATTAATTAAGATAACCTGATAAAAGGAGGAAAGTATCTGCAAGTTTTTAGAGCAGGGCATAATCATACAACCACAATAAAAATGAATACTAGCATATCATAAAACAATATAACAATGATATCTAATTAATCAATTAACTATCCCGATGTTGTCTTGATGAAGGAATGAAATCAACGTCGTCCTTGCTCCATTGAGATGCTAAAGGTTTTCTAGTTCTCGCGTGAAAAGTTTATGATTTGAAAGGAAGAAAATGAATGTCCATGATTAATAACAGTCCATTTTCAAATAAGCCACGTAGTCCATTGTTCGTTCCTAACACCTACGGTGTAAATGGTCCTACCCAATAACACAGGAAGTGCGAATATCAAAAGCCTGGGAAAAACATGAAGTGGTAATAAAAGAGGCCCAGTGGCGTTTATCCAGCTAGGGTTTGATGTTCGGGCAATGGACAGGCCCCTGATGTTTAATAGTGAATCACTCTTCCCTCCCTGGAAAAGCTATCTCCTCTTTCTCCTATCTTGAGGAATATGACCCTTCTGTTGCTATTCATCATCATAAAAAAAGTGTCTGCTCAAGGAATAATTCCAATTTCGAAATGCCTTAAAGGTTACAAAAAAAACTGTACCAAGCGAAGATGCTACAGCGACCATAGATTAGTCATATGCAATATACGTATAACATTAAAGAAGGTTACATATACACCAAGAAACACGAACGAATGCATATATAGTTTAAGCTAATGAACAAAAAGAAGAATATATATATCTTCTTTTTCTTCATTAGCTTAAACTATATACTATATACATATATATATATCCTGCATAAAAGCCTTCAGTTACTACCACTCCGCAAACGCCTACTTTTCAATAAGGTCAAATTAATTCAAAAAATACTACATCGGAATGTCTCAAATTAAGTTTGGCCATTGTTTAAATATAATGCTAGACACAATAAACGATTAAATATATTACACATTCCAAAGCCTAGGATTGACTTATACAAAACAAGCTTAACGTACTCTGCAGCTCAGATGTGGAACATTATTCCACAAGAAATCAAAGGAGGTGAGCACTACAGGAGCTGGGATTACAAATGGGTGGTGATTACCACAGGAGCTGGGAATATTACATGGGCGGGGACTACTACAGGGGCTGGGATTACTACATGAGTGCTGAATAGCACAGGAGCTGTGAGTCGTGCGTCGTCGTATTCGCGTCGTTGTCATCATTTGCACTGCGAGCGCTAAGAAGACAAGTCGCCTTAACCAGTCAAGAAGAATGATACGAGGGGGAAAATGTCACGAGGCAAGTCCAACAACAAGATACACGCGGCAGCCAAGATGTGCAGCGTGGGAGCCGACAAGACCGTGAAGAAGATGAACGTGGAGAAAATGCTTGCTAGCTGCATCAAAGAACCTGAAACTACAACTATTTCTGAAGCTACCACGAGGGAGAAGATAGACAGCCCAACACAGGCCAGAGCTAAACCTACTGAGAAGAAGAGGGAGGTGAAAGACACCAGAGGCGGAAACACCGACTCAGCGAAAAGCAAGTGGGTTGTCAAGCGTACCCAAATGGAGCTGACAGACGAAGAAATCCTGAAGCAGCTACGAGAAGAGAATCCTCATATCCGATTCTTGAAGGCGGAGCGGCTCCTCAACTACTCCAAGATACCTACAACCTTGGCAGTGGTGACGTCGGAAGGGCAGCGAAATGCCGACCACAGTATCAATCAGCAAGAAAATACAACAGCCAGAGAGAGTCATCCCAAGAGTCAATCAATGTTCAAGATGTCAGAGGGCCGGCCACAGCAGAGCAACATGCCACAGTATGACGGAAATCTGTCGGTACTGTGCCGATCACCACGCCTTCAAGGAGTGTCCACTGGCCAAGCTGGACACGGAATTCCGAGCACCCAACAACAAAAGAAAGTGTGCCAACTGCATGGGCAAGAACGGAGCAAGATACTTAAGCTGTCCGTACCTCCAAAGACACAGAGACGTCTTAAAGATCGCCATCACCACAAAGACATCATATAAGGACGCAATGCGGAGGCACGAGACAGCAACCTGCATCTCACAAGCCGAGAAAAAGCAACTGCAAAGCCAGATTGATGAGTTAAAGAAGCAAGTCAAGCTACTGCAAACATTGGAACCAACCAGCGACAATGGGAAACTTCTTGCTGAATTAAAGGAGATCCAGCGGGATATCAAACAAGAGGTGGAGAACATGAGGCAGATGACAAAGACAAATGAAGAGATTCTACGAGACCTCGCAGCGGTAAGAGAAATGCTAACAACTGAAAGGGAGCCAACCTAAACAAAACCAGCACAAGAAGCAGAAAAGAACACAGAGAAACCGCAAGATGAAATCCAACAAGAGACCGAGCCGGAAACGCATGACAAAGCCAGCAGCCCAGCCACGACAATATCCCGCCAGACATCCGAAGAAAACCGAGATAAGCACCCTGATGACGGCACTGAAAGACCACGGGAATTCACCTTGGAGATGCCAGAGTGGAGGTACTCAGGCACCAGGAATTCAAAAGGTGTTGGGATGGTAGAGAAAAGAAGAAACCCAATAAACTCAGGAGACCGGTAGAATACCCATATAGATGCTATGAACCTGCTTATGATCCTGACTACTCGTACTATATAGAAGACGGAGAGAGAAAACCATGGATGACCGCGGAGGAACAATTCGAAAGGCAGCAGAAACTCAAACTCGAAAGTGAAAACAGGCGCAAGGAGGAAAATGGAAACGTCGAAAAGCTCCTACAGAAACTACACAAAAAGAAAACAAAAAGACCAAATAGTCCTTTAAAAGACTGTACCCAGACGAGCCAGAAGCCTGCACCAATAAAGAGAACCACAAGAGCAGACAAGCACAAAGGATAGCCGCCGAACGACCCCCCCCCCCCCCCCAAACCCCCAGCTGACGTCACAGACACAAACCAACATAATCAATCCGAGATAGGACTCACAAGACAATAATTAGGGTAAATGAACCCACAAAAAACACGGACCTCAACAATAACCACAGCTGAAAAACGCAGGTAGAACGAGGCCGAATTTGGAATTTTTGTTTTGAAAATTGGAATAGGAGCTGGGGTGACTACATGGACGGAGACTACTGTGGGGGATGGTATTACTAATTGGACGGGGGCTACTTCAGGAATAAGAAGCAGTTATAACGTAGCGGCAAGTATACCACGTTTCTGAACCGGCTCAGTTGTATTGGTTCTAACTCTCATCGAGACGATCTTTATAATTGATCTGCGCTCTCAGGTAGACCCACCTTAAAATGAGTTTCACAAAATATCACTGGAAGTAAAAGCAGCCGAAGCTATGTTTACCAGATGATTCGTTAAGTTCTAATTGGTCTATACAATAGTTGGCTAGCATCAAATGTGCACAATGCCCCAATTCGTTCATTAATGGATCTTTTATTTGCATTTTATTTCCTACATACATGGCCTCTCAGGTGGATAGTGAGGTTTGCCTGTGTACACACATATACACGAAAGCACAAACACGCGCGTACACACACACACACATACACACACACACACACACACACACACACACACACATACACACACACACGGATGAGAATAAATGCAGACTATTACTTGCTGAGCATTCGCTGTTGTAATATAGTCCTTGGATATGGACTTACATCACGTATGTACATGTGCTAATAATGAAGACATATTTTTAGAGAAACAAGATACATGCTGTGTGAGGAGATCTGTCTTTCAAGATGGGGAAACTTTCACCCCTCCTGGAGACTCCAGATGTATCAACTTCGGCTGTTCTAAGGGACAGTATACCATTATCAAAGAAGGTAGACAGCTTGTTCAATTACCTGTAGTGCTTGTTCAGTTATCTGTAGTGCTTGTTCAGTTATCTGTAGCGCTTGTTTTATTACCTGTAATTCTTGTTCTATTACCCACAATGTTTGTTATGTCCTACGTAATGCATGTGCCTTTACCTTTTTGTTCTAGTATATTTGATGTTTGTTCTAGTATCTGTAGTTCTTGTTTTTAATTAGTTAGTTAGTTAGTTAGTTAGTTAGTTAGTTAGTTAGTTCGTTCGTTCGTTCGTTCGTTCGTTCGTTCGTTCTTTCCTTTCGTTCGTGCCCGGATCCCCTCCTCAGTAAATCCCGCAGCGTGTAGCGAGTGACGACATAAATTCTGTAACGTTTTATTAATCTTCATTGTCTTCCCCCGTTGTGTTCTTGTATTGCCACTCTTCTTTTAACTTGTTATTCTCGGAGTTTGATAATGGTTGTAGATTCAGTCATCATTTGGTCCTCACGAACGACTTACTTCTCTTAGATCATTCAGAATGCCAGCCTGGTCCATGGCTCGTCCGCCTTCCACAGTAGCCTTACCTTCAAGTCTTTTCGCCCGCTCATTTCCTCGTACACCCGCATGGCACAAAGATGAAGCTATTCTTTGCCAGCCGAGACCGCTCCAGAGACAGGAACCACTCTCTTCGGATCCACCCCATCTCTGTCCTCGTGAGCATGCACATTGAGTCACTAGGGAACCACGCCGTAGTGAATGTCTGTGTCTCGAGCCATGTTATTGCTTTAATTACTGCCAAGACTTCCATAGTCAGGCTACTTGTGGTCACAGCAAAAGCACCAAAATCTTCCTTCATAATTCTCCCTCCGGTCTGAGCCGTAAACGCCCATGAACTTCTCACTCGTCGAACTACCGAGCCATCTGTGTAAATGACAGCACCACCCTCCAAAGAATGCTAGAAAACCAAAGCCTGGACTTCCGCCTCCACAGCAGCTGAAGTTTCTTGTCTGCTTTTTCTGTCTAGTTTGATGCAATCTGAAAAGGACGTACAACGATCTGAAGGCATTTGTACCCACTCCTCGCCAGGTTCTTGGTCCTCAAGTGAACACACCTGTTGAAGAATGTCTTCGGCTTGACACAGCCACGACTTTCTTCTTTTTAACCTGCTGTCCTTTACCGTCTTAATTACGCTGTGCAGTGGATGTTGTGTGTTCGCCTTGACTCTTAGATGGGCACGACTCTGAAAATGTGTATTCTGTCCCTAATGGTTGGAAAATCAAGAAGGTAGCACATCGCCCTGCATGCTGTATCTCTTGTAAATCCAAGAATAATACGCATAGCTTCGGCCTGTATCCTTTCCATCTTTTCCACCTGCTTACGGCTGATAGTCAGGATCGCCATCGCATACTCCAAAACAGAAGGGACTAGACTCTCGTAAAGGAAACATAGATGGCGCTGTTCACAGTTTGCCGCCGCCATCACCCGCATCGTAGTCAAATCTCGCTTGACGTTTGTTATCACCTGGTCTATGTTGTCATGATAAGCAAGGCTTCGATCAAAACGTATCCCCAAGTAGTTCATTACCTGCGTGCTTTCCACCGTCTCTGAACACAGATTTACAGTTTGTGTTAGGGTTATTGTAATATGGTTATTCAAAGAGAACCATGTCACTGCTGCCTTCGTTGGGTGGACCATTGCCTGAGATTCCAAACATCAAGTGCCTATGCGATTTAGTTCTGTTTGTAGTCCCACAGCAACCCGATCTCTATCCTTACCCTAACGACACACTAACACATCGTCGGCATATGACAATGTCCTCCCCGGTCCAGTGATCTGCTCACTGGTGGTTCTCACAGTGTAGGCGTTGAACAGCACATGAGATAACGGTGATCCCTGTGGCAGGTCCGGATATACTGTTGGTTCAGAAGTCCAACTGCCACATTTACAAGCTACTTTCTGTTGAAAGAGGGCTGCGGCGATCCAACTAAGGAGGAACGGGCTTAGTTCCCGTGTTCCTGAGTTCAAGAAGCTGAAACATTAAGAAATCCAATGGTACTCTGTTGTACGCATCCTCAAGATCAATTGCCGCAGCACATACTTCAATGCCTGAGTGGAAACCTTCACAGACATCATGGGGGAAGAAAACCATCTGCTGCATTGGTCCAGGCTTCTCTGTTTGGATGGCACCCTCCTAGGGTAGGTGTGAAACAACCTTGTCTCTCTAGCTGACTTGATATTTTCCTGGCAACTAACATTTCCAGCAGCTTGCCTATTGTAATCAGCATGATTATTATCCGATATCCCTGGATTGTTGTATGGTCTTTGTCAGGCTTTGGCAGGGGAATCAGATAGCCATGTAATCACTCTTCCTTATTGCTAGCATTCCCTATGCTGTCGTTGCACATATCTGTTAGTCCCTCTAGCTCGTTGTCGGTACACATATTGATGTCGTCATCTTATATATAAATTAGGATCGTCTGTCTGTCTGTATCTATGTATGTATCTATGTATGTCCTTTATTTGTTCGCGAACGGCCCATCCGATTGAGATGAAATTTTCTACACGCCTTCCTTTCATTCCAGAGCTGTCAACTGTCATAGTTTTTTTTTCTTCTTCCTCCTCCTCCCTCCTCCCCCTCCCAAAATACGTACGTAAATATATGATGATGATGATGAAAGAATCCCCGAACCAAAACGCTAGGGAAAGGGAAGAAAATGACGTGACTACACAGAATCGTCACACGGCAATCATCATCATCAAGTGCCGTGCCGGCTGGCGTAGGCGTTCATGGCTCTCCGTAGATCTCAGTCTTTGGTTTTTTGGATCAACTCTGCTCCTGATATTCCTCCATGCCACGGCAATATCAATAACAATTCATCTTTTTATGTGTAAGGAAGTTATCTACAGTCGTGTAGAAGGGAAGAACTAGACGAGTATGAATTCGGAATGGCGAACTCTCTCCTCCTCTCTTCTCCTCCCTCCTCCTCCCTCTACCTCCTCCCTCCACCCTCCTCCTCTTCCTCCTCCCTCTCATCCTTCTCCCGACTCCCTCCTCTTTCTCCCTCTTCCTTCTCCCTCTTCCTCTCCCTCCTCCTCCATCCTCCTCCCTCCTACTCCCTCCCCCTCCTCCCTCATCTTCCCTCCTCCTCCCTCTCCCTCCTCATCCCTCCTCCTCCTCCTGCCTCCCTCCTCCTCCTGCCTCCTTCTCCCTCATCATCCTCACTCCTCCTTCTCCCTCTTCCCTCTTCCTCCTCCTCCTACCTCCTCCCTCTCCTCCCTCTACCTCCTCCTCCTCCCTCCACCCTCCTCCTCCCTTCTCCTCCTCTTCCTCCTCCCTTTCCTTCCTCCTCCTCCTCCCTCTACCTCCTCCTCCCCCTACCTCTTTCCTCCTCCCTCCTCCTCTTCCACCTCCCTTTCCTTCCTCCCCTCCTCATTCTCCCTCCTTCCTCTCCCTCCTTCCTCCTCCTCCTTCCTTCTTCTCCCTCTGCCTCCTCCCTCCTCCTATCCCCTCCTCCTCCCTCCTCCTCCTCCTCCTCTTCCCTCCTTCTCCCTTCTTCTCCTCCTCTCCCCTCCTCCTCCTACCCTCTTCCTCTTCCCCTCCTCCCTCTCCCTCCTCCATCCTCCTCCTCCCTCTTCCTCCTCCTCCCTCTTCCTCCTCCTTCCTCCTCCTCCCTCTTCCTCCTCCATCCTCCTCCTCCCTCTTCCTCCTCCTTCTTCTTCCTCCTTCCTTCTCCTCCCTCCTCCTCCCTCTTCCTCCTCCTCCTACCTCCTCCCTCCTCCTCCTCTCTCCTCCTCCCTCCTCCCTTTTCCTCCCTTCTCCTCCTCCCTCTACATCCTCCCTCCTCCTCTCCACTCTTCCTCCTACCCTCTTCCTCTTCCCCTCCTCCCTATCCCTCCTCCTCCCTTCACATTCCTCCTCCTCCCTCTTCCTCCTCCTCCCTCCTCCTCCTCATCCCTCCTTCTCCCTCCTCCTCCTTCTTCCTCCCCCTCCTCCCTCCTCCCCTCCTCCTTCCTCCTCCTCCCTCTCCTCCTCCTCACTCCTCCTCCTCCCTCCTCCTCCTCCCTCTACCTCCTCCCTCATCCTCCCTTCACATTCCTCCTCCTCCCTCGTCCTCCTCCTCATCCCTCCTCCTCCCTTCTCCTACTCCCTCCTCCTCCTCCCTCTACCTCCTCCTCCCTTCACATTCCTCCTTCTCCCTATTCCTCCTCCTCCACATCCCTCCTTCTCCCTCCTCCTTGTTTATCCTCCCTCCTCCTCCCTCCTCCCCCTTCTCCTTCCTCCTCCTCCCTCTCCTCCTCCTCACTCCTCCTCCTCCCTCCTCCTCCCTCTACCTCCTCCCTCCTCCTCAATTCACATTCCTCCTCCTCCCTCTTCCTCCTCCTCCCTCCTCCTCATCCCTCCTCCTCCCTCCTCCTCCTCTCTCCTCCTCCCTCCTCCTCATCACTCCCTCCTCCCTCCTCCTCCTTCTTCCTCCCTCCTCCTCCTCCCTCCTCCCCCTCCTCCTTCCTTCTCCTCCCTCTCCGCCTCCTCCCTCCTCCTCCTCCCTCCTCCTCCCTCTACCTCCTCCTCCTCCCTCTACCTCCTCCCTCCTCCTCCCTTCACATTCCTCCTCCTCCCTCTTCCTCCTCCTCCTCCTTCCCTCTACCTCCTCCCTCCACCCTCCTCCTCTTCCTCCTCCTCCTCCTCCATCCTCCTCCCTCCTACTCCCTCCGCCTCCTCCCCCTCCTCCCTCATCTTCCCTCCTCCCTCTCCCTCCTCATCCCTCCTCCTGCCTCCCTCCTCCTCCTCCTGCCTCCTTCTCCCTCATCATCCTCCCTCCTCCTTCTCCCTTCTTCTCCCTCTTCCCTCTTCCTCCTCCCTACACCCTCCTCCTCCCTTCTCCTCCTCCTCCTCCTTCCTCTACCTCCTCCTCCCCCTACCTCTTTCCTCCTCCCTCCTCGTCTTCCACTTCCCTTTCCTTCCTCCCCTCCTCATTCTCCCTCCTTCCTCTCCTTCCTTCATCCTCCTGCTTCCTTCTTCTCCCTCTGCCTCTTCCCTCCTCCTCTCCCCTCCTCCTCTCCCCTCATCCTCCCTCCTCCTCCTCCCTCCTTCTCCCTTCTTCTCCTCCTCTCCCCTCCTCCTCCTCCTACCCTCTTCCTCTTCCCCTCCTCAATCTCCCTCCTCCATCCTCCTCCTCCTCTTCCTCCTCCTCCCTCTTCCTCCTCCTTCCTCTTCCTCCTTCTCCCTCCTCCATCCTCCTCTTCCTCCTCCTTCTTCTCCTCCTCCTCCTCTTCTCCTCCTCCTACGTCCTCCCTCCTCCTCTCTCCTCCTCCCTTTCCTCCCTACTCCTCCTTCCTCTACCTCCTCCCTCCTCCTCTCCACTCTTCCTCTTCCCCTCCCCCTCCTCCCTATCCCTCCTCCTCCCTTCACATTCCTCCTCCTCCCTCTTCATCCTCCTCCCTCCTCCTCCTCATCCCTCCTTCTCCCTCCTCCACCTTCTTCCTCCCTCCTCCTCCTCCGGCCCCTCCTCCTTCCTCCTCCTCCCTCTCCTCCTCACTCCTCCTCCTCCCTCCTCCTACTCCCTCTACCTCCTCCCTCCTCCTCCCTCTTCCTCCCTCCTCCTCCCTTCTCCTCCTCCCTCCTCCTCCCTCTACCTCATCCTCCCTTCACATTCCTCCTCCTCCCTCTTCCTCCTCCTCCCTCCTCCTCCTCATCCCTCCTTCTCCCTCCTCCTCCTTCTTCCTCCCTCCTCCTCCCCCTCCTCCTCCTCCTCCCTCTACCTCCTCACTTCACATTCCTCCTCCTCCTCCTCCTCCTCCTCCCTCCTCCTCATCACTCCTCCTCCCTCCTCCTCCTTCCTCCCTCCTCCTCCCCCTCTTCCTTCCTCCTCCTCCCTCTCCTCCTCCCTCTCCTTCTCCTCTACCTCCTCCTCCTCCCCCTCCTCCCTCCTCCTCCTACCTCCTCCTCCCTCTACCTCCTCCATCCTCCTCCCTCTTCCTCCTCCTCCTCCTCTCTCCGCCTCCCTCCTCCTCCCTCTACCTCCTCCCTCCTCCTCCCTTCACATTCCTCCTTCTCCCTCCTTCCTCCTCCCCTCCTCCTCTTCCCTCCTCCTCCTTCTCCTCCTTCTCCCTCCTCCTTCTCCCTCTTCCTCCTCCCTCTTCCTTCTCCCTCCGCCTCCTCCCTCCTCCTACTCTCTCCTCCTCCCTCCTCCTCCCTCTCCCTCCTCCTGCTCCCTTCTCCTCCTGCGTTCTCCTCCTCCCTCCTTCTCCCTCCTCATCCCTCTTCCTCCTCCCTCCTCCTCGCCTCCTCCTCCACGCTACTCCTCCCCCCTCCTAATCCCTCCTCGTCACTCCTCACGAGAACTTATATGACTACTTATATGAATTAAATGAGATGCTCCCCACCAGGTTCTGGGCGAAGCCGGGCCGGGTCAGCTAGTGCCTTATAAAAAGTGGCCCCGGTGCGCTGTTATTTTGTTCGTCGAAGAATAGCCCTGATCTCTGTCACTGTCACTATGTCTTCAACTGCATTGCTCTGGGCCTTACACCTATCTGAGGTAACCACCTTGGCAACATGTTGGCCTCTCATGTCTGTCTGGTTGCTCTGCTCTAGATAGCGTTCAAAAAGGGTTTTGCCCTTAATCTCGTCAGAACTCTGCCAAATAAGGTCAGCACTTTGGAAGTCAGGAACAATCTTATCCTTGGCTACCCCATTCATACTTTTATGTAATCGCCAGAACTATTTCACTGTTTGTGCTTATTCATTGACACTACTCTGCCCATCTTGCACATTTTGTTGTTGTTGATATAGTTAACATTGGTGTCCATCTCTCTTTCCAAGTGCACTATAAGACTAGGATGAACAACTCTGTTCTTCTTGGCGTTGTTTTCATTTTAACACCGCACAACAGAGCACCATCTATCTATCTATCTATCTATCTATCTATCTATCTATCTATCTATCTATCTATCGATCTATCTATCGATCTGTCTGTCTGTCTGTCTGTTCTGTCTGTCTGTCTGTCTGTCTGTCTGTCTGTCTGTCTGTCTGTCTGTCTGTCTGTCTGTCCGTCCCTCCCTCCCTCCTTCCCTCCCTCCCTCCCCCCTCTCTCTCTCTCTCTCTCTATATATATATATATATATATATATATATATATATATATATATATCGATCTATCTATCGATCTATCTATCGATCTGTCTGTCTGTCTGTCTGTTCTGTTCTGTCTGTCTGTCTGTCTGTCTATATATCTATCTGTTTAAGTAACTGTCCGCCTGTGGGTCGGTCGGTCGGTCTGCCAATCTGCCTGTCTGTCGGTCGGTCGGTCGGTAGGTCGGTGGTCGGTCGGTCCGTCCTTTGTCCGTCCATGTCCGTCCGTCCGTCTGTGCGTCCGTCCGTCATTCTCTGTCTGTCTGTCTGTCTGTCTGCCTGTCTCTCCAACAAGGAAACTCCGTCACCTGGTAGAGAATAGCGTGTGCTATATGTGCAACCAGAACGACATCCAACGACTGAATGCAAATCAAGAAGAATTGTATTTGTTGCAAGGAGTATGAGAACACTGATGACAGTTCGTAAACTAAATAGTTTAGTGGCTGGTAAAGGTCACCATCTGCCATGGAGTTGGCGTGGAGCAAAGTACCGCTCAGGGCAGGTGACCTAGAGTCTTGCACGTTTCAGTGACAGACGTGAAGATCGAGTGGAATGTGAACCACTCGTTCAGGAAGTAACCGAGCGAAGTTCAAGCACGGACGACAGGTCAGTGAGAGATCATTCATGTATGGACCGCGTTCGAGGTCCGACGGAGAATGGCACATGGCAGAAGTCCATCTAGCCGCTACGTTTTTACAGATTGAGCGTTTGTGAATTGGTGGACGAATGTTGACGTCAGTGATTGTTCGAGTGACAGATATACAAGATAGAGATCGAGTGCAAGTATTATTGTTTTAGTGACATTGATGTGACATGTGTTTTAAAGGAAAGATATAATACACCGTGTGAAAACTAATGCAGCTGTCGTGTTATGAAGAAGTCATTGTTACCGTGGCGTTGACTGTTATGTGATATATATGTGGTGATATAGAGAAGGTAGAAAGAGTATTACTACCAATCAACTCCTGGGCAAATAAGAACAACAATAGAATATTAATATTACATGTGCCCTCTCTACCTGGGCCGGCTTCGTGGCTTAGAGGTTATGACTTTTCTCCGTAATCTCGTATACTCTCGTCAGGTAACGTGATGACGGTTCAAATCAGCAGTGGTTCGAATCGCATTGGTAACTTGCGGGGTATGTGAGCCGGCCGCTCAGAAAGCAATGGCAAACTACTGAGCGTAATCTTGCCAAGAGATCAACATACAGCTGAAAGATGCTGGTGTTGACAGCTAAGTCCTGTAAAAAGGATATGCTAAAAAAAAAAATATCTACCTGGAGACAGTAAAGTGACTTACGTCAACAGTTACAGATGCCCTAATTCGTTTGTAACTGAGTAACATCAGCTCATCCATCGGCAACACAGAATAGCTCAGTGGCAGTAGAATCGCCAGTCGTAATCCATCCAGCAATAACTGATTTCCGACTTATGTGTGACCCATTTCGCTCTATGGCAATACAAGGCGCTCATGTTAGCACCTCACACATGTCAACAGCTCTCATGCCATCCGAAAGCATATCCCGCTCATGGCAACATGGGGGGAATCTATCAGAGGACCTGATCGTACCCCAGAGACGTTGAAGGGTGCTCATATCTCCGTTTTAATATCTCTGCCAGCGTATATAGACTGATCCCACCAGTTCTGTGTTGGTTAATCAAGTGCCCTTAGCTCTTTCTTGACAAAATGTTGATGCCAGGCGGCTCCCCGCTTCACTCCCATCTCCCTCACTCTACACAAGGGAATATATTCCCAAGAGTGTTTACATGCAAGTGCGTATCCAGCATCTCTTATAGAGCTGATCATGTCAGGCACATTCTCTTCCCACTTCGATAATCGCCATGTCCGCCAACTGATCGTCTCGCTCGTTACCTTGCACGCCCGGGTTCTCCGGTATAAAAAAAAATGACAGTTAGCGTGACTAATTGGGAAATGTTCAGTGTCGAGCCACTCTTGTTGAAGCCAGTCTAGACCTTCTTGTGCATGGTCATTGAATCGCCCAGTATACACGCGTGTGAATACTCTTGCGTGCCGAGCCAATTCAGTGCATTGGTTACAGCCTTTGCTTCCATTATAAGTCTGCTTGCTTCTTGTTACCGCCAAAGCATCTCTTGCTCCGTTGACAGTTTTGCCACTTGAGCTCACTGAGAATTCTCACACACATGGCTTACCCTGGACTACTGAGCCAACATCCTGGCACAAATAATGTGCTAGACCTATATTTGTATAGACCAATCGACACTCAGTGTGGTCAATATACAGGATTATGCGATGGTGATCCTGGCTCTCAACCATAAGCAGATGGAAAGGATGGAAAGGATACAGAACAAAGCTATGCGTTATTACTTGGGTGTACAAGAGATAAAACATGCAGGGTTATGCCTTACCTTCTTAATTTTCCAATTAAGAAGGACAGAATACAAATTTACCAAGCATGTGACAACATTAGAGTCATCGCAAACACACAACATCCACGACAGGGTGAAATATAGAAAGTAAAGGGTAAGTGGTTACAAAGAGGAAAGTCATATATGAGTCAAGCAGAAGACATTCTTCACCAAGTGTGTTCAACTGAGGACGTAGAACCTAGCGAGGAGTCGGCACAAGTGCCTACAAAGTTATGCACGTCCTTTTCGGTTTGCATCCATTTAGACAGAAAATGAAGACGGGATAATCCAGATGCTATGGAGGCGGAACTTCGTGCTATGATCTTCGATAATTCTTTAGAGGTGATGCTGTCATTTACACAGATGGTCGGTCAGTTCGACGCGTGGGAAGTTCAAGTGCTTTTACGTCTCAGGCTGGATGGGGAATTGTAAAGGCAGATTATAGCGCTTTTGCCATTACTACAAGGGAAATGACCATGGGAGTCATGACAGTAAGTAAAGTATTACATGTTCGCGACACATATAACTTGTCTCGATCGTGTCTCTTTAGTGACTCAATGATTTTCCTCAGCAATATAGAAATGGCTTGGACGAAGACAGTGGTTAGTGTACCTGAGTCGGTCACAACTGGCAAAGATTAGGTACATTTTTATACCAGGACATACGGGTGTGCAAGGAAATGAGCAGGCATACATACTTACAGATAAGGCTACTGTGAAGGGCAGTCGAGCCAAGGAATAGGCTGACATACTCAATGCTCTACGAGAAGTATAATATTCGTGAGAACCAAACAATATATGTGAGTCTACAACCATGGCCACACTGCGAGAACAGCAAGTTACAAGAAGTGTGGCAAAACAAAAACACTAGCCGAAGAAAGTTAATAAACCAACACAGAACTAATGTCAGTCGCTACACGCTGTGGGAGTTGCTGATGAGGGGATCCGAGCACTTATGGACTGAATGATTTGATGTGCAATGATAATGATCTGTCGACTAGCTACATAATTAACTAACTAAATAACTGAACCAACCCTAAACACAACTTCATCGCTCTCTTTAACACACACACACACACAAACACACACACAACACACACACGTGCGCGCAGCACACACACACACACACACACAGCAGCGCGGCGCATGTTAGGAAGGAAATGTAAAGAATGAATGATACTGTTGTGTAATTATACGAGAGAAGACAAAAAGAAAAAGAAAAGTAGGACTGGAACATGTACTACCAATTATTATATCTGACAGCAACGTATTGGCATCAAAAGGTTCCCATGTTACAGGGTGTGAGCACAATAACGCATGCATACCTATGGGGATCTCCGTTGACCAAGAGTGTAGAACCCTTAATTGCACCAAGATTCCAGTGGGCTCTGAATTTAAATACCAGATATTTGTAACGAGAACGGGTATGTATCATGTGTATCGTATTGTCTGTGGGGCATTTGGTTGGACTCTGTTGACCCCGAAATGCCGACAACCTGCGGCGAAACAACCAAACCTGGCCTTAGTCCCAGCCAGTCTGAACGTGTTGTACTGCAACATGACCTGGTGACATACTAACATATCTGTGCCTAGATGGGAAGTTTATGTAGCAACCATACACACTCCGCTGGCTTCTGGCTTGTATAGGAGCAGGAGGCCTCTTATACTGACTCTGTGATGATGGCACATTTGTATATCGCACTGTGACATTGCCAGCTACGTGGCTTAGAGGTTATGACTTTTCTTCGTAATCTCGTATACTCTCGTCGGTAACGTGATGACGGTGAGTATCAGCAGTGGCTCGAATCGCATCGGTAACTTACGGGGTATGTGAGCCGGCCGCTCAGAAAGCAATGGCAAACTACTAAGCGTAATCTTGCCAAGAGATTACCATACAGCTGAAAGATGCTGGTGTTGACAGCGATGTCCTGAAAAGGATATTAAAAAAAAAAAACTGTGACATTATATAATTGTTGTATTTTCAAATTCACAACTGTTGTACTTGACGTGTTATGAAGTTGTACTTTCACTTTGTATTGATGTTGTACCTTCACGCTATCCGCTCCGTGGCGAAGGTGTTACGAGCGCAGTTCATATCTCTGCATACCCGCGTTCGAAACACAGCTCTGGCTGATGTGGCAGCAGACCGCATTACTGTGGTTGTTTTATGAAACTGTATGTGTGGTGGAGGTTCAGAAAGCAAAGGCAAGCTACCCAACGTAATCTTGTCCAGGAAACAACAGCCAAAAAGTGCTGGGGTTGACTGCTTCGTCCTGTAAAGGATATGCAACAACATTTTTTTTTAAATTAAAGAACCTTCACAGTATATGAGTGTTGAACTATTATTTAATATGAGTTGTGCACTTTGATTTTATACAGGCGTCGGATGTATAGATTGATGGCTAACTCCCAAAGAGAGAAAGGATGCTAATTTCCTTTTTTCCCCAATGTGATCCTGCCCATTTAATTATTGGCTCAGTTGCTTGAGTCCATAACTAGAGTTCAGAGAACAAAGGAATACCTCTAGGAAAATAGTTACAAGTATTTCCCCTTTATACCCAAAATCCCCTTTTGGTGGTTCCTTGCCTCTCCTCTCTGTTAACCTAATTTTATCTAGGGTAGTTTTCATTAAACTAATTGACTATGACATGTTAAAAAAAATACACTCATGAAAGGAAATGACTTCAATATTTTTTCATCATTTATTAACTCACACACACACACACACATTTTGGCACCTTGCCGTCTTGAAAGACGATAGTTTGTGCTTTAAAAAGGCATAATAACGTTTACCCATGGCGGTAGCGAGTGTGACTGATAAGGCCAATTTGCGCTGCAAATGTCCGTTCACAGTGGGTGCATGTGAATCACGTGGTCATTTCCACCATCATGCACCATCTTACATCTCAAACGCTCGGTGTGTGACTTATCTGCAATAATTTTTTCCTTTGTCTTTATTCCATTTCTGATGTTTGCCCTCCATGCAACACGTTCAGCGGCGACTTGCTCCCAATGTGCATTATCAATGCCTGTATCAGTCATGTCCCGCTTACACACATCTTTGTATCGTAATAGAAGCCGACCCTGAGATCTCTTACCCATCTGTAATTCACCAAAAAAAAGATATCTTTTGGTATTCTACCATCATCCATCCTCCTAAGATGTCATATCCATCTAAGTCTACGAAGACTGAGCATGGAATAAACTGTCACACAAACTGATCTTTCCAATACTTCAGTATTTGTGATTTTGTCTTGCCACTTATTACCAAGTATTCTTCGCAGACACCGCATATGAAAGCTGTTTAAATTTTTCTCTTGGTGTGAGTAAGTTGTCCAGGTTTCACTGCCATAGAGAAGAGTACTAAGGACACAGGCTTGATAGACAAGAACTTTTGGTTTGGCAGTAAGTTTCCTATTCTCCCAGACTCTTTTTCTTAACCTGTTATTGTTGTTGCTGCCTTACCAATCCGGATGTTGATTTCCTGATCTAGGGATAATTTGCTATTTACCACTGATCCTAGATATGTAAAATGGTCTACTATCTCTAGTTCGGCGTCGTCAATAAAGATTGATGGTACCCCATATGCAACTTGTGACATAATCTGTGTCTTATGTTTGCTAATTGTTAAACCAAATTCAGAACAAGCATTGGAGAATGCAGATAGTAGACGTTGCAATTCTTCCTCAGAGTGGGTCGTAACTGCAGCATCATCTGCAAAAAGCAACTTTAACAGTACGGCGAAGTTAGGAAGTCGATGGTTTCAGAAATCAACACAATTCCAGCATTCTCCCGATGTATAGTATTTATTGGAGTTACTTCCAGATTACAGGCTCTTAATAATAGTCCACTCTGAATGTATCGTACACAAGCAACAGAGGTTTAGCCAGCCCAACATACTAGATGACGACTTCTATGCGACCTCCCGCTAAGACTGCTGGCTAGTAACTAATGCGTTTCCTAGCCTTACGTCAACGCGTGAGCATCCCTAGTTACTTTTACATCTCCCCGGGGTGCTCACGCGTGCATTGAAGTTTAGACCCTTTTTCCCATGCACGCCGACCTAGATCCCCTTAACAGAGACAGACACTCCGTTATACAACTCTCTGATCAGTACACTCCTAATTTTGGTCTTAGCCTTCAATCTCTGAGCATTGTAGAGGCCACCATCTGAGCGTGAGTGAATGTATATACCACCATCCTGATCACGAAAGGCATATTTCAGTAGAAGTGAAAAGTATATTCCAAAGCGGGTGGGAGCTAGTACACAACCTTTCTTAACTCCACTCTTGATTTCAAATTCTTCAGAAGTTGAACCATCAAACTTGATTATACCCTTCATGCCTGTGTGGAACGATTCCACAATGGACAAAAGAGTTGGTGGGCATTCAATCTTCTTTAGTGCCTTGAACAGAACCTCACGACTGACCAAATCAAATGCCTTTGTGAGGTCGATGAAGGCAATAAACAGTGGTTGATTCTGTTCACGGCATTTTTCTTGCATTTGTCGCAATGAGAATATCATATCAGTGGTAGACCGGTTCTGTCGAAAGCCACACTGTGATTCGGGGTAGACTTGATCTCCTAGGACTTGAAGTCTGCGCAGAACAATTCTGGCAAATACTTTTCCAACAATACACAGAAGTGAGATACCCCTATAGTTGCTGCAGTCGCTCTGATCGTCCTTGTTCTTGTACAGTGTTATGATGCTTGAATCTTTGAAATCCTGTGGGACTTGTCCTTCACGTCAGCATATCTCTATTAGCTGGTGGATCTGTAGAGTGAGTGTGTCTTGCCCACTCCTGATAACCTCTATTGGAATCCCATCCTTACCTGGAGCCGTGCCAGATGCAAGTTCATTTATAGCACACTTAACTTCTGTTATGGTGGGAAGTGTGTCCAGGTGGTCAAGAGTTGGTAGAGCCTATATGGCGCTAAGGGCATCATCCGCTAGTTTGGTCTCACTTGAGTAAAGCTCCAAATAGTGCCCTACCCATCTGTCCATCTTCTGTTTCTTATCAGTGATGACTTCTCCAGTCAAGGTTTTCAATGGTGCACTTCTTTTGATCAATGGGCCACAGGCTTTCTTTATTCCTTCATACATGATTCTTATGTTTCCCTTATCACTTGTGATTTGAATGGACTCACATAACTTGATCCAATAATCATTTGCACACTGCCTGGCAGCATTTTGCACATCCTTCCTAGCTTGCCCAAGCTCACTCAGAGTGTTACCCGTTGGTCTTTCCTTGTTTCATAAGAGAGCTTTCTTCTTCTTATCAATCAAGGGCTGCAGAGTCTCGCTGTTTGCCGCAAACCAGTCCTGCCTCTTATGATCCACAGTGCCGTAAACCCCTACGGTAGTTTTATAAAGAGTTTCCTTAATTTGACCCCACTTTTCATTTACTGTACAATTTTCTGGTGTATCAGTGAGTAGCCTAGGAATCAACATACAGCTGAAAGAATGCTGGTGTTGACCGCAATATCCTGAAACAGGATGAAACGCGGAAAAAAAGTTGCTGTTGAAACTGAAAGCACTTTTCAGGATCGTGAGTGTTAATAATATTAATCCTGGGGCTAGATTTGTGTTCAGCTGTGTAGATTCTCTTTGGTCTCAGTCTAACCCTTGCAACAACCGAAGAATGATCCGTATCACAATCAGCACTGTGCTAACTTCGATTCAATGATATATCATATATGGTTCAGATGTTGTCTCCGTGTGATGATGAAGTCCAGCTGGTGCCATTGGCCGGATCTTGGATGTTTCCATGTGACCTTATGCATCTCTTTTGTTTTAAAAAAGGAGTTTGTAAAACATAGGTCATTACTGGTGCAATGCTCCAGCAGCCTTTGCCCATTTTCATTCATGCGACCGATGTTGTATTTTCCAAGGCACACTGGCCATGAACTCGAGTCCTTGCCCACACGAGCATTGAAATCACCGAGCATATAAATGTAGTCAGATTTTGGAACTGCCTTGATCACGGAGTCTAACTCCTCATGGAACGAATCCTTCACATCATCAGAGGAATCGAGTGTCGGTACATATGCAGTAATAAGGGTGGCAAACCCACAAGAGGTTGCCATGCGCAGGGATAATAGTCTTTCATTTCCTCCTGCTGGAATTTCAATCATTCCCAGTAGCACACTTCTGCCTGCCCTCTACCCTTCCACTGTGTTTTCCCTGAGTGACCCTCAGCGAGGCCTCCTAACAATATCCTTGTGAAAAACAGCCGTTTTTCTCAGTCAAGTCCTCAGTGGAAAATCCGATGGTTCTCATTGTGCAAGCCGTACTTGATTATTTTAGGCATTGGTTTTCAGCCACAGCCGATTTTGTCCATCCAATATTGAATCAAGTCTGTGGCGGAAAATCCTGGACAATTGATTAGCTGTTCCCTGTGGTGGTCAGAAACGCGTGAATGTCTATTTTTATTTTAGCCATTACCTTAAGACATTGGTTTTAGCCTGGCGATATAGAGATCATGTCCTGCCCAAGCAGGCCTGCCTAAGCAGGTCCTACATCGGCAGAAGCTGCCCAATTATATATATATATATAGCTTGATATATATATATATCATATATATATATATATATGTCTATATATATATAATATATATATATATATATATATATATAACTGACAACAGTACTTCTTAAAATTAACCCGTAGCAGTTGCCTATCGCTTTGATTCCAGGGAATAGTTCAGTAGTTTGCCATTGCTTTCTGAACATCGCACAACCCTTACCAATATGCGAGTATACGGGCTGTTCCAAGCAGCATAGCCACTCCGGTAATACATCAATTACATACATTTAAAAAAAATCAGAAATCAACTATATCGAGATTGTACACATATATACAACTGTGACCGCTTTTCCACTAATATGATCAAGTCTGTGGGCAATTTTGCAGCTAATTATCCTACAGATCCTCTGTGGTGGTAAATCTGAAACTAAACAATTGGTCTGCCCTCCCTTGCCTTGAATTTTGGCATATGGGTTCCTGCTCCAAGCAGTAGCTGTAATTTATGTCTATCTTGTAAGCTGCAGAGTGTTGTCTTCCAGGCTGGTAGAACAGTATAATTTTTGTTGTCTCAAGGTCTCCTATTTTAATAGACTAACAACTATGAATACCTGTCCTTTAGCATAGGAAAGTCTTGCAGGTGAATAGCTGTCTTTTGCATAGGAAACTCTTACAGGTGAATAGCTGTCCGCACTACTCTATCAATTGTATCAGTCAATAAGCTGCTCACTCAAAAAATGTGCTACATTCACAAGTGCTGCATTCAACAATGTTCAACAAGGTGTTGCATTCAAACTAGTCAGGTCTGGATCTAGAGGTACCAAGCAACTATCTTATTCTTTTGAGTGGCTCCAATCACCATATGTCAACAACAAGATGTCAAGAACTCGATTTGGCTTGTTTCCAAATCTGCTGGCGCTGGGTTTTCTGGTCCTACTATTCTCACTAGACTTTTAACTTTCTAACGTGTTCGTAGCGAGTAGAGCTACCAATTTCCCGCATGCACAGTCGCCTTTCTTCTAGTTACGACGGGTTTGTGGCAACTGAGGCTATGTGATCGGTTGTTGCTGTTTTTATCTCAGCTTTTCCGTTCCCAGTTTTCGGTTGGATGTCGCTGTTGCTTCTTATTGTCGTAAATAAGTCGTAAATTTAGGATTTTCCGTAGCGGAACAAATTATCCTTGTTGCGGTGTCAATACTCGACTGTTGTACGGAGAAATATTCCCAGCTCCGTTACGGTTGTGAAATTATTGTGAAAAAATATAACCCAAAAACCAGAAATAAATAATTAGTTCTTTATATCGGCAATATTAATTATATAACCAACAAATGTCAATCATTAAAATGCAAATATATAACTTCTAAAACGCTGAACTTAAATATTAATGCAACAAATCGGGATTATTAAACTTCATTTCTGGGTCATACTCACACACCCAGGCATCTAATAATGTTAGTTTATTAGCATTATAACGATAATGTAAACACAATTAATTATAATATATAATCCATTAGTTCATTTAATTTAACTAATAATAGTAACTTGTAATAACAATTAACCAATATATACTAATATTACCATACAAAAGTCTTTTGTTTACATAACTATTCACTACTAAATTACTACTTTATACTATCAAACTAATCAATGCACAATACTTCTTATTTATTAGTTTCATACTGCACAACTTATTATAATTAACGAATCACAACTAATTACGATCACTTATCACCATAGACCGTAATATCTAATTACTTACCATCACTAATAATCGGTTTGTTTACATCTGCTGACTACACATTTAACTTTCGCAGTATAACACATTGTTCTGCAAGGGCGCAAGAATCTGCCTATTCACAATTACGATATTTCTATTTTATCAATTTTAGTTTCGCACAGTTTCTATTTCTACGATAACATCTGTAGTTTACTGGAATCGTCCACATTACCATTACACGCTGTTCGATAACATTAACGATCACAAATGGTTCTTGTTTAATGGCCAGTCTGTCTGAACTCATCAGCTCTTGTTGTGTTGACCCCTACACAGTCTTTGTATTCAGCGTTGCTCCCGTGTTGAACTCTCCACATTCGTATTCAGCGTTGCTCCCGTGTTCACCTAGCTAGAGACCGCGAAGCAACTCCGAGTTAGACCGGGTAAAGATCTTCTGTTATCCGCTGTAATCTGCCAAACTTTTATTAACACAGCTTGTATAATGTGTCTATTTGTGCTCGTTGTGTTTATTACCACGATTCTATTATTAACAGTTAATGTCATATTTATAGTTAACAACAATTGTTCATTATAGATGTAACACATTTCTTCAAAATACATCCGCCATCCCTGACAAATGTTTTTAATTTCAATAAATTATCCGAAATCTTGTTGTTTTCCCAGCGTGCAGTAATAATTCTGTTTTTGTAACATATCTCTGCACGTTTCTTAGTTTACGTTTGAAGTTCATGTGAGCTTTAAATCTATCACATGCTCTACTAATAACAAGTGTCAGCATAGTTCGAAAATTCACATTACAAAACACTACGTTTATGCAGTTATAGTATATTATAGTGTCCTGAGGTTTCAAATCGGCGACCACCATTTGCCACAGTCCGACATTGCGGGGTGTATTGCGGGGGTAGATCTGATGCCTAGGGGTATGAATTGTAAACCCATTCATCATCATCATGTCGACCCCGTAGTTAGTTTTGGACTCTTCTTTCTGCCGCATCTCCGACTCTACCTTTAGCTATGCGGCCTCACTTCAATGGTTGTTACTTTCAGGACTTTACTGATAACCGAACTCCTCCATTCTACTCGACCATCATGGTCCACTGTTATAAATCAAACTTCATACATCTTTCATTTCGCAACACGAGTATCGTTCTTTGACGATATATTCCATCACATTATGCAACACTGTATCACAATCTACATCACATTTATATACATAAACTAACCGAAAAGAGTGGCTCAGTTTTGGGCATTACTCTATTCACAACGTGGTCCGCACTGGACGAAACCACAGCCTTGAATGCTCTTTCCGGATCCCGCTTCCTGCTCATCGCAAAGCGAGTCCCAGCGTTTCCACACTGTGTGAAAAGTATCCACTTTTCACAATCCAGGTGTTCATTTACTGAACACTGTCATAACCTCTGACCTCGTCTAATGTGGGTTACGGCATACCATTCCATGACCCACTATGGATCATGAAATAAACCTCTCATTAATGTCATAATATTTCTAACCTATCAATTAATTATTAACACTGTCGTGTTCCTGTGCAATCTCTTTTAATTTGATATATCATACGGTATAGCTGCAACAATTTTAACCATTTTCACAACATTATTGTCACACACCCCTACTTCCCATTTACTGCCATGAACTTATGTATGGCCAGGACCACTTCTTTATTTGGCAGGCAATCAGTCAAGAGAAGAAATGAATTGGAGATCTTTTTGACACCTGGCAAGATCGAGAAAAAGAAAGCAAGGGAAAGAAAGATAAGTTAATACTTGGATGGCATGGAATCGTGACATGGTCGAGACAAGAACACAAAGATGATCCACGAATCTGGTGATCCAGTGAGGAGGCAAATCAGGAACGCCCACACTTATCGGCATGGCACACATTGATGGATGGACGTTCACCTTCTTTCTTTGGTTATATAACATTTAACTTCTCTCGTGGGTTGTACTACATTTCTCTTCTTTCTTTAGATACTCGGCATTTCTCTTTTTTCTTGGGCAATTCTATATTTGACATTTTTTTTTTGAGGGGGGGGGGGGGGAATTCTTTTTCCGTTGTAGATGGAACTTCTGTCTTGATCTATTATATATTTGATGATTCTCTTGGACTATTATTCTACTATGTAACGTGTTTATTGGACCATTCTACATTGAACTGATTTAATGCATCTTCCATGTACTGCTATTAATCTGTCCAAATACTTTAATACATTGACACATTCTGTAATGTACTTGACACATGCTGATGATGACTTGCCTACTCATGAATTGATTCCGCTGTACGTCTGACACAGATTGCAAGTATGGGAACACCTGTCACCTTGTCGGTTCTGGGTACATTGTGAAGGGAAGTCAATGTTTTCTGTGTTCTCGATTGTCAGAGAGGAATTTGACATACGTGCCAACAGATCAATGTAAGTCTGCGTGTGCTTTTATATCACACAACCAACGTCGCTATCATCGCTATAATATTCATAATTATCATCATCTGTTGATTAACTATTTAGCAAAGGCGATCATGTATCTTCACATTTCTCATATCCAGGAAAACAGTATTTCATTTGCTGGCATTCGAAACACAGCGGGCGATTTATCAGCAGAAGCATTGCGTAGGGTTTTTGTTTATAAAATGATATGGTATAAAAGGGTTGTTCAGAAACCAATAGCAAACATAAACTCGCCAAGAGATCACAAACAGCCACAATAAAAGGCTCAGGTTGAACGCGACGTCCTGTAAAGAATATGCAACTAACTTTTACCGTGTTAGTCTTTATGTCAATATGTAGTGTTGTTATGAATTTTCTCACTTTGCTTACCTCTACGTTTTTGGCCACAAATTGTTCATTTACTACATTATGTTCAAGCTATTCTCTAGTCATAATGTGACCACAATGTCGACCACCTCGTTGTTAATTTTTTTAGAAAGTGGTCTTTGTGTCTTAATCTCCTATCAAATTATTGTGATTTATGATTTGGTTACTTTTGTGTTTATTTACGTGTGTGTTTGCTATTTTAAATAAAAAGTGTAGTCCCATAGTGAATTTAAATCCAGATGTTACAATACAATTTATTGTCGGCATATTTCGTTGCACCACGTCTGGATCATATTGCAGTGTTAAATCGTATATAAAGTGAATAGAAACATCGTGTTTGCTAACATACATAAGACAAATTAGATGTCCAGATCAAACGTAAAACCCAGACACCACGGCACCAGTCGGCGGGCGCTATCAAAGGTTGAAAACTCACTGTTTTCAGTTGATACATCGCGGAGCCAGTCAGTTGAGATTGACGTGTTAGTTTAGAATCCTGCGGTTGAAATGGGGACTGACACCTAACACCTTACGGTTAACATGACCAAATGTGTAAACCAGCCACGGCAGAATGGGAGATAAGAGGGTCAGCCAGACCCGTCTGAAATAAAACATGCCACCACAAAGGAGCAATTAGGACCAGATGCTTAACACCTCACTGCAATACGGGCGGTAAAGTAGGAACACATGGCTGACACATTTTGCCAGCAACCCAGGAAGGCGGGTGTTACCAGCAGATTGGAATGTAATGACGCAACTGCATCGCCGCCAAAGCATGTTTCATTGTTTCAGGAATGTGGCAGGGCATCGGTCAATTTGATTGGCAGAAATAACTACATTCCATGTGGAAAATAGGTGGAGTTAATTAATATGGGGCATATTAATTAGCCAACGTGGAAACTAGCTTGGGGGGAGGGGTGGGGGAGTACGGAGCCACCGCCGACCAAGGATCACCCGTAGCAGCGGTGGTCTCAGCTAGATTACAGCATTATTTAGATACGAAGTATCTGGTATAAGATGGGATGCCCAGGCCCTAAGGGTGCTCCAATATGCCGGTGTGATAACTTCTTAGAGAAACGCAAACCATTACGTCTTTTAATAAAGATGCGTCTAGGCAAGAACACATGCAAATGGCTGCGGCTATACTCTACCGATCACTGCAGCAGCCGATGTATTGGGAATTACTTTACGGTCCACTTGGCGCCACTGCGAAAGTGGTCGTGCACAAAGCCATGCCGTCTATGTGGTAGTTGGGTGAAGAACCACATAGCACTACGCCTGGAAGTGTTTACGACCGTTTGAAATAGCCGTTAAATCCCTCAGAGATGAGTTTCGCCGTGTAGCCCATATCCAAACATTTACTCCCCCACCCTCCCACCACCCCCAAACGACATTTAGAGAGACGAATCATATGGGGTGTGCCAAATGCATCACTGTGTTCAGAGAAAATTGTGCCTGCTCTGTTGAGACAAAAATCCTATAGGGGGTACCGGTACACAAGAAATTACGGTAATCTTTAATCAACTACAGGAGAAAAAGCAACAGTGTAGGCTGCATACAGTCGGCGCAATAAAACCACATATTTATGTATTTGACCAAAATAATTTCCCTTTTATTACTATGGTTAACATATTTTCCCTTTTTAAAAATAAGTTTGGAACCTATATTTCTTTACTTGGCTAGTATCTATCCCATTTGTTTAACATATTTTCTTAGTTTTTATATGTTTGGTTGAAATATGTCTTTACTTGATCAATATTTTTTTTTCCATTTGGCTAACATTATGTCCTACTTTGTCGATACTTGTTTTCCCTATTTGGGTAACAGAATTTCCTACATTTTATAAATTTGGACGAGATATTTCTTTACTTGACCAATATTTTTCACATGCGTCTAACAAATCTTCCTCCTTTATATAAGTTTGGTCGAGATATTTGTAAATTTGGCCAACATTTTTTGTTTAATATTTGGCTAACATATTTCTTATTTCGGTGGATATATTTAAACGTTTCGCTGACATATTTCTTGCTTTTGTTTATATGTTTTCTAGATTGAACATCATTTTTCTTAATTCAGCAATTATTTTGTTTTCATCTTGGTAACCGTTATTTCCTACTTTGCCATTCATATATGAACGTTTAATCTTCGTTTTGCATACATTATATTACTCGGTCGATGTCTTTCTTGCTTTGACTAACATATTTTTCTTAATTTGTATACATTTTCGTCGAGCTGTCTCCTAATTTTGCCAACATATATATTAATTTGGCTAACCTATTGTCTTATTTTGGTTGACATAACATAATTGTTGTTGAGATATTTCTTATCCTGGTCAATATTTAATTAGTTTGGCCAACATTTTCCCCCATCTGGCTAACATATTTCTTACTCTGATGTACATGTTTCTTAGACTGACTATCATGTTTCTTTAGTCGCCAATAATTTGTCTCCTTTTGGTAATCATGTTTTATTTTCTTTCTTTGTCATTGATATTTCCTAGAATGTCTATAGTTTAACATATGTTATTACTTTGGTCCACATATTTCTTGATTTGCCTGACATATTTTCTTACTTTTATAAGTGTTGCCAAGTGTTTCTTTTTTCGGCCAATATATTTATTAATTTGGTTAACATATTTTCTTATTTCTGTTGATATATTTTTAAATTTGATTGGATATTTCTTACTTTGGCCAACATTTTTTATTACTTTGGCTTACACATGTCCCTACTTTTTATAAATTTGGTCGAAGTATTTATAAGTTTGGTAGAAATATTATCTTACTTTGGGTAACCATGTTTTAATGGTTTGGCTAACACTGTTTTCCCTATTTTTTTTATAAGTTTTGTTTTGATATTTCTTGATTTGGCCAACATGTTTTCCTATTTTGGCTAACACAGTTTCCTATTTGAATGTTGAAGTGTGACACAGAACCTGTTATTTTGCTTGGATGTGAAACGATGTGGCAATGAGCAGACACTTAAAAAAAAATATTGGCCTTGGAGATGTGTTTCTGGGGAAAGATTAAATAGTCCTCAAGGGCAGACAGAAGAATTAATGAATGCGTAAATGTTTGATCTGAGACGCAATAACTTCGCTGTTTAAGACATTTCATGATATGTCAAGTTTCATGAGAGCCTAAGGTTGAGTCGGACCAGCTTGTTGTGTTCGTGTGTAATAATATACAGGTGATAACATTCGTTAAACAGTCGTCGGTTTATGACCCGCTAGCTGTTAAGTAAAAGGTACGCCTTTCCCGATTGGCATCGGTGATCACATCTCTTCTCTATGTCTTTGAGAAAGGGTTACTCGGACAAAGTGATTCATTGGTTATAATTGTGTATACTACATTCGAAACTGCCTTACGCTGTATTCATGCATTGGTAGTAGTAGTAGTTTATTGTTCTTTGATTTTACTTGATGACCCTAGGACGACGCGGACATAGAAAAGCGACAGAAGGGAGACAATTTTAAACTTTCGATGCCCTGTGTCCGCGAGAGCAGAATCACTCCCATACAAGGTGGTCATCACGAGTTATGTCCCCTGGATTGACAGCCAACAGAACACCGTTAGTTTTATTTAGTATCCCACTTAACTACGTGTCTCTGATGTACCCTTACACATGTGACCGGATATAACGCCATCTTTGACAGGATGTAAATATTACCCACTCTTCCCGGCTGTATGTTTATGCTTGCAACCAGCAGCACCGCCCCATTTAACCGAATGTAGCCATTACGCACGTTTTCTATATGTACCCTTATACATGTGACCTGAAGAAGCGCAACAAGGTAGTTCGGTTGTAGCCATTAACCACATGTGCGGAAGTATTCCTCAACCATGTGACCACATATGATTGTACACTATAACTCAGGCCGATGACGAGTCTTGTATCTCTAACACTTCGCCCTTGGTATAACGATAGTGTTTAAGGCCCATTCACTACTGACACTAAAACTGCAATTATAATATACAATCGATTGCTTTACAATAGCTATCTAGCAGAAAATTCCAAGGGCTTTTCGCGATCGGATCCGTAAATAACATCGAAATTGTTGATATAGACCTCCTATCCTCTATACTATAATATTTGACTGAATGTTCATCGCCACACAGCCCGATGATGATGATTGTATCCCTAGCACATCGCCATTGGTATGGTGCTAGTGTTTACGTCCCAGCCACAACAGATAGTAATAACCGAAATTGTAATATATAATCGGTCACTTTTCATTAGATATATAATAGAAAACCCAATGTTGTCTGAGGATTGGATTCTCAAGTATGAGTCGAAGTTGTCGATGTCCTCCTAACCCGTGCCGCCATCTTAATTTTTTCGCGTTACACATCACAAATATTATTTTAAATATTACTTAATAATTACAGTTTCCTTATTAATTACAGCTTACCATTTTAACTATACACAATACGAAGCACTTACGTATCCTAACGTTTGAGTGTTGAAAATTCTTTGTCTTAATGTTTGCTGCGCGACACATAAGCGATATAAGAAAGAATTTCAGGTTCTGATCTGATCACCAACAATTATGCACCACATGTTCCGAACATACTACTTACTGTGACACACGCCTTATTCCCGCCAGCTAATTAACTGCCACCAGGCCATGCAGTTATTCTTCGCTACTTATACACAGACATACACAGTCATTAGGAGGATACATATTGACATCCCATCCCTGTCACCCACGGCCGCATACAGAGAAAAACCATCGATTATATATACTGATATATACAGACCGGCACACATCCAGACATAGAGATATACAAATATATAGACAGATAGATAGACTGCCAGATAGACAGCCAGATAGACAGAAGGATAGAATCACACCGACTTTTAGGAACGCACATACACACACACAGTCAATAAACAGACAAAGTACTGGTAGTACATCAATGTCACACAAGAACGGAAACAGAGTGAGAGAGAGAGAGAGAGAGAGAGAGAGAGAGAGAGAGAGAGAGAGAGAGAGAGAGAGAGAGAGAGAGAGAATGAATCATACGACTCACATCCTCTGCCTCGCCAATCTAGTAACGTACATACACCATACACCCAGCCACGGCGACAATAGGAAGCACTTCAAACGACGCCTAGGGCACTGGTACACCTCAACCAACACCATACTACCCCACCACACAATCAGATTCGCACCTGTCGCATGGTAAAGAACCCACTAGACACCACAGTTATACACTGATGATACCCACAAACACCCAGTATAACCAACTATACACCCCCATACTCTGCCACCTGGTAACCTTTCCAATGAAAGAGCACCGGGATTTGAACCTGTCACCTCCACACAGTGCTTATCACCTGTTGTTTGTATCTCTAAACATAACACTACTGACAAAAATAAACACCACACCAGCTTTCACTATAACATCTAACTAACACAACCAATATTTCCTCCACACAGCTCCGTAGGATTCGAACCTGTCACCTCCACATGAGTTGAGCCTATGGTACCAAATAGACCCGTTAGACACTAATGATACCTTCTGCATCTCACATCGGTTATCCTATCAACTCCACTTGGTTACTATCTAGACACACAACTCAATCGATCTCTCTGTTGTTAATTATAAAGACGATCTGATTAATAACGCCAGCTGTCACCACCAGCAACCTCCCGACTGCGTCTCGAACCCGACACTACATAGGCGGGCAATATCAAATTGTTTCATAGGTGTTGTATGGCAAACTCACACGAAATACACGACACAATCGATTATTCATACATTATAACAGCTCGGTGAATACTGATTTCTCATAATATGAACTTACCTCAGAAAAGAATTATATATCCCACCTTTCCGCCTCGTAGAACTCCTTCCTAATACTAGGGCCTCCGAGGGCGCGTTGCCATTGTCTGGATACGCTATGCGAAGTTCAATAACCCTATCAACCCGAATTACACTCCCAAGGCCCCGAAAACGTGGATCATGTACCTCGACGTGAATAATCTTTATGGTGGGGGGGGGGGGGGAATGATTGAATACCTCCCCACCGACGTGTTTTTATTGGTCATTCCGACTCTCGAGGGGATACTGAACACGCCAGACAACGCGCCTGAGGGCTGGCTCGTCGGTGTGGATACGAAGTACCCACCGCATCTGCTTCAAGAACACTGCGATTACCCGCTAGTACCATAAAAGATGTCCACCAAAGAGTGTTGATTGAGTGACTATCAGCGTAACTTCAGAACGAGTTGGGGGAGATGGGTGGGAGGGTAAGTTAACGAAGCATACGAAGCTAGTCTCCAACCGCTGAGACAAGGAGCGGTACATCGTCCACAACCGCAATCTCAAGCTCTATTACAGACTCGGCCTGCAGGTTACAATGATCTTTATGTCACATAATACTGAAGAATTTCGATCCAGATTGATGAAAGGCCTGAAAACCGCCGTTGCTAGGCGCCACAACTATTTGATGTCGGGAAATATGTTCCCAGTTTCAAACACGACCGGGATTCCCTGAGAAGTCCCCCAATCAAAGACAATTGGCGGCAGGTTAAATTGCCCGGCATCAAAGGAATTCGGCACTCGTTTGCCCAGATCTCAGGAGAATGGAGAAGGGGGGCGGTGCTTTCTTGATTGAAGTCCGGTCACGTGAGTGACGTCACTCGTGCAACATTTTGTTTGGGGGGAGTTGACGGAATCTGTGTTCAGTCTGTTTACGAATTACAGATAACGGGAGTGTTTGTGTGTTCCAATTCGAATGGAGAATGGATTCACAGTGTCCCCATGTTGTCTGGAAACAAGGGACATTGTTTTTCATGTTGTGAATTGTGAATTCAAACTCGGAACACTAGCATAAGGTAGTTTATTTATAAATAGAGTTATGACTGGAACTTAGTGATAGTGTGTTGGGAGAACGTAATCTGGGAGCGTCGGCCGCAGCTGGCTGATGCCTAGCTTAAAAGAGGTAGAGTTATATATCATTTCACTCGGCAGGGTAAGACCAGTGTAATGGGATGGCTGGGGGAATAGGGGAAATGTAAATGGTGGGAATATTCCGGTAGTGAGGCCTACTGGGGCTCCTGTGTTTTTCCGTTTGGTCTTTCCTTTCCCTTATCACCCAAATGTGACGAACGACTCTGCCTTGATGTCAGAGGGTAGTTCTAGATTAACTAGGACACATGTCTGAGTGGCCTTTGGCCTATAATCACATATAGTGGATTGGAATAGGGTTTTTCTCTCACCGAATGTTCTATTCTCTACAGGTTCAACGGTATAAAAGAAAGGAAGTATTACTACGAGGTGTAGACAAAGCCAGTCACACTGAGTGATATTTTACTGTACCCGAGAAATTAAGGACAGCTGGGAGAGGAGAAGAATAGCAGTCACACTGAGTGCAGTTATACGAAATGGCCTCGGAAATGGGATATCGTTCCAAAAAAGTATAAACTCATAGAAATCAGGAGTGTTATCCTGAAAGGTCCAGTGTAGCAGTGATTGAGTGCTCAGGGCAGTTGTTTTGATGAAACTATTAGCACCTCCAAGGATAATGACAATATTAGGTAGAGAGGTGAAATAACAGTGATTTTAAAGTAACTGTGACTATGTCTAGTGACCATCACTATAGGTTGTAGAGAGGTTGCAGAGTAAAGACATTCATTCAGCAACATTTTGCATTAGGACAGAAAGTTTTCTTTAAACTTGTGCGAGATATAGGGAGATCTTGGTCGGTATCAGGAATTTACGGAACATAATAGGTACATAGTGTGTTCCTGATTCAGGGACAGTAATAGGCCATACTCAGTGGCGGATAACAGTCACCCAGGATATACATATGATTAACTCCAGAAGGTCAACCATTATCCGGAGCAATTCGTCATTCGGTGAGACCTGTTCTGAACTTACTGTGGTGTGATGTGGCATGGCCTAACATGATGAAGAACGATCCTGAGCTCACTAATCTATTCTCGCATACACCATAGAAAATACTACATATGTCCACACGCAAACAGTCCACACACACACACGTGACAATTTCTGTATTAACTGTTTTATTTTATCATTTGTTAAAATACAGTCTTGTGTGGGTATGTTCTGAAACAATATGAAGGGTATTGTTTAGTGGTAAGAAGAAGAAGAGGAAAGAGAGGGATAGGGTACCTAAGATTTACAGGGGGTATGTAGACAAAGGTCTGGCCGAGGCCCACAATAAGGAAAAGGATTTTAAACAGTGTGCCTGTTGACTCCACTTTCCCCCTAGGGACGACTGGCGACACCTTAGAGCCATCAAGTTCAATCAATCAGCGTGGATGAAGCGATTCACAGAAATGAACACAGTCCTGCCAGCCCAGGCCAAGTCGGAATTCGACAAGGACTTCTTCAAACTGATGAACAACGCCGTCTTCGGAGAGAGCATGGACAATGTCCGCAAACGTGTCAGAGTCGACCTAGTCCGGGCATCAGAGACCGGCCGGCTTCAAAGCTTAATAGTCAGCCCCAAATTCGAATCACGCACCCCCTTGAGGTTGGCCTGGTTGCGGTGCACAGCATCAACTGCAGAATCAAACTGATCAAGCTAGTCTACTGCAGGAAGGACGAGTTCGTCGGGTTACCCCAGAAAATGTACTCAATCCTAGAAGTCGACGGCTCAAACGACATCAGAAAAAGTGAATGTGAAGAAGCAAGTATACAAATCTAGCATGCATTATGTAAAACGATATGGAAACATGATATATGACCAAAATATTGGAAGAGAACTATCTTCATTCCAATACCAACAAGGGTAAACTGAAATTATGCACCTACTATAGAACTATTGCCCGGGACAGTCCTGCGAGTAAACTTCTACTTATTATCATAATGGAAAGACTTGGTAAGAACGTGGAAGTAGAGATTAACGTGGTTCAAGCTGGATTTAGACAAGGAAGAAGAACAAGACATCACATATTCTGCATGCGTTTAATAATAGGGAAATGCAGATCATTTAATGTAAATCCATTGCCATGTTTTATGGATTATTCAAAGGCATTTGATTGTGTAACACATCAGAATCTTTGGGAAATCATGAAGATAATGGGCTTTCCATCACGTGTAGTAGAAATCATTAAATTGCTCTATCTAGACCAAAAAGCAGCGGTTAGAAAAATTGGCGGACGTGGGACATCTTGCTTATCATCCAGAAGTTCTCCAGACGGATGTTATGAGAGCGAAGTTCTACAAAAGACATGCATCTCAATGAAAGCATGAATGAATGAATATTAACAATTATTCTGGATTATATTACACACATTATTATATAGCTTAAGAATAATTTCCTTCTGTTATACGGGTATGTCTTGGAAATTGTGAATGAAGTACGAATTTGTAAAATTAAATATTATATACAAAGCACAGAGGCTCACCTACAGGCCCTCTTGACGTTATTTGGAATTCATATTGGTGAAGATACGACATGTTTCCCCTTCTTATATGGTGTGACGAGAATGTGAACAGTCTCCTTCTGATGCCAGTAACCAGCTTTCCTTGTAAGACAACTCCTTTAAATATATCTGCACTATTCTGTCCATCCGTCCACGGTGCTCTCGTCATTATTCTGTTAAACCACATCTCCGCAGCTTCCACATTATTACTCACGTATCTTCCGTACAAAAGGACAGGCTCTATGCAGCTCTTAAGAACGCTTTTCTAGTCTCGATTGACAAAGATGTAATCCAGATAATGTATTTAGTCTTATTATTGCTTGGGCTATTCAACATTTAACTTCTGTAATACTTCTTCCATCTGCTGAGGTTAAAGTACACACATACATAAATGCATGACATGTTCATGCCCCATACAGTAATGTATTTCGTACGTGATGATGGTGATGATGAGTAACTTATAAATTGAGTTAAATCAGTTGTACGTCTGACACATAGATTGCCAGGATGGGGACACATGCCATGCCGAGGGTTCTGAGTACTATATGAATGGCTGCGAATGTAATGTTTGTACCAGACAATCAAACGATACATTTCACTACGTGTTTCAAAAAGAAAGTATGTCATTGTGAGTTTGTATACACCAACATACACCCTATCGTCACCATCATTGTCATCCTCATCGTCATAATCATATTTACACGATGACTTGTCATCACGATCACGTTTCTTCACAACCACCAATCCCCACGTAAAAAAATCAGTTTATGTATTTGTGTTTTCGATGCCATCATGAATAACTGTTAATAATAATCTATCATTAATAACCTCTGTTTCATTTACTATACATTTTGCTATTGTTACATTATGTTTTACATTTTATGTTTTCATAATAACGCCACTATTGCGTCCTCCTCGTGTGTATATGTGTGCTAAGTCGTCCTTGAGCCATCCATCCATCCATCATGTGCCATGCCGATATGCGTGGGCGGTCATGTTTTGCCATCTCACTCGATAACCAGAGTCGTGGATCAGCTCCATGTTTCTATCACGGCCATGCCACGTGGCCAAGTCATCCAGGTATTTACTCGTCGGTCTTCCCCTTGGTCTCTTCCCTTCGAACTTGCCAGTCGTCACCAAGTTCTCCAATTCATTTCTTCTCATAACATGCCCAAGAAATTGTGACTGTCTACTTCTATTGGCTCTAATCAGTTTACGAACTTCATTTGTTTCTTGAAAGACATGCTCATTGGTTTTTCTGTCTGCCAATGGCATTCTTTGCATTGTCCTCAGAAACCACATTTTCACAGCCATCAGATGTTTTTCAGCTTGTCTGCTCATTGTCCACGCTTCACATTCATACTAAAGTACAGGTTCTATGTACCACTTCAACACTTTTTTCTCGTTTCAATTGATAACTTGTTATTGGTCAATATGTTTTCCATCTTGTAAAAGGCTACATCCGCAATGGCAATTCTTGTTCTAATCTCTTTAAGGCAACTCCCATCAGATGTTATGACTGTTCCAATATCTGATGGTTGATGTCATCGCCTATTTTAAATTACTTAGAATTCGTTATCTTGGCTGTCCATGTTATTGTCAAAATTATCCTTCAATGTCAGTTTCAATGTGCTCCTATATGTTATATCGCTTGTTAAATAAGTGTCCATGATTAACATCTATACATTACAACTGTTTCTGTGAAATACGAAATGATTATTATGTTTTTTGTTTTTTTTTTATATTAAATTTATAAGGATTTGTAACATCAGATATTCTTCAATTTATAAAATTATGTTTCTGCATGCCCTGTTTGTTTTATTTCTGTCAGACATTCTACGGCTGATTTTATCCATGTACTTTACACCTCGTAGAATATTATATACAACAATAAGAAAGAGACAAACATCTTTTTTTTTTGGTCATGTGATGAGAAGAGAGGCGCTGGAGAACATCGTGAAAACTGGAAAGATCGACTGGAAGAGAGGCAGAGGCAGACCACGAGACATTATGCTAGATGGATTGCGACGGTGGCATGGAGGAATATCAACAGCAGAGTTGACTCAGAAAACCAAAGACATAGATCTGTGGAGAGTCATGAATGCCTACGCGAGTTGGCACGGCACGGCACTTGATGATGAGATCGTCTCATCCATCCATCCATCCACCATACATCCGTCCATCCACCCAAGAATCCATCCATCCACCCTTCTTCCATCAGTCCATCCATCCATCCTTTTATGTATCCATCTATTCATCCAGCTATCAAACCATGCATGCACTCACACACAAATACAGGCGCAGGCACACGGGCAGGCATGGATGTAAGCGCTCAAATACGTACCTGTATACCCAGACAGACATCGAGATATCCAGATATTTAGTAGACAGGCAGATAGACAGTCATCAAGACATCCTGGCATCTAGAAATCACGCAGGCAGGCAGACAGACATCGGGGCATTTAGAAGACACGTAGGCATACACAAATTGAGACAAGGGGAAATTTAGTAGACAGGCAGGCAGCCAGACAGCGAGGCACTATGGCATGTAACAGGCAAGCAGGCAGACTTACATCGAGACATCCAGGCATTTAGCAGACAGTCTGGCAGATATTGATACATCAGGGCATTTAGCAGACAGACAGGCAGACAGACATCGATACACTCTGGCATCTAGCAGAAAGACAGACAGGCAGACATACATCGAGACATCCAGGCATTTAGCAGAAAGTCTGGCAGACATTGATACATCGGGGCATTTAGCAGATAGACAGGCAGACAGACATCGAGACATGGGGGCATTTAGCAGACAGGCAGGCAGCCAGACATCGAGACATCGAGGTATTTAGAAAACAGGCAGGCAGACAGTCATCGAGACACTCTGGCATCTAGCATGTAGGCAGGCAGGGAGACATAGAGCCATTGGTGCTTTTAGCAGACAGGCAGACTGACAGATATCAAGACACCTGAGCATTTAGCAGACACGCAGATATACATAAAAAGAAACATGGGGTAATTTAGCAGGCAGACAGGCAGGCATACATCGAGACATCGGGGCGTTTAGTAGACAGGCTGGCGGGCATTGAGACATCGCGGCATTTAGCAAACAGGCAGGCAGACAGACATTGAGACATCGGGGTTTTTAGCAGACAGGCAGACAGGCAGACATACATCGAGACATCGTTGCATTTAGCAAACAGGCAGACAGGCAGACATCGAGACATAGGGACATTTAGCAAACAGGCAGGCAGGCAGGCAGACAGACATAGAGACTCCAGGGTATTTAGCAGACTGGCAGGAAGTCAGACATCGAGACATAGAAACATTTAGCAGAAAAGCAGGCAGGCAGACCTCGCTGCATCCGGGTATCTAGCAGGTATATATCGCACTTTTAGTGGTAAATGAAAGATGTAGGGAAGCCTACGATAAAACTTGGTGCGCTGCCACAATGTCTGGTCTGTTGGCTGTCTTGTCGGCTGCACGGCTTTGATAGTCCTTGGGTATTTACTTACATCAAGTGTGTATTTGCGCTAATAATGGCGACATATGTCTACACATACCAGAGACATGCTGTGTGAGGAGAACTGTCTTTCAAGATGGACAAACCTTCACCCCTCCTGGAGACACCGAATGTATCAAGTTCCACTGCTCTAAGGGAAATGTTACCGTCGTCAGAGAAGGTAGACAGCTAATATTTCAACCAGACAGTTCCATTACCATTAGTTCTTGCTAAAAAAAACTGTACTGTTTTTTCTATTAACTGTAGTGTGTGTGTTTTTTAAATTGCCTGTAGTGTTTGCTGTATTGTCTATAGTGTTTGGTATATTACATGTAGTGTGTGTTCTATTGCCTTTAGTGTTTGTTCTATTGCATGTAGTGTTTTTTCTATTGCTTGTAAGGCTTGTTCTATTGTCTGTAGTGTTTGTTCTATTAACTGTATTGTGTATTATATTGTCATAAGTGTTTGTTCTATTACATGTAGAGTTTGTTCTATTACATGTTGTTCTTGTTCTATTACCTGTATAGTTGTATATTATCTGTAGTGCTTGTTCTAGAGCATGCAGTTTTTCTTCCATTACCTGTAATATTTGTTCTATAACATGATGTTCCTGGTCTGTAACATGTAGTGTTTCTTCTATTACCTGTAGTGTTTATACTTGCCATGGACCGATATGAGGGAGACAGCGGGAAACGGACAGAGTAAGAACAGGGTTACAAGAGAAATCGGTGGAGCAACAGATGATGATGAAGAATGGGAAGTGACTCCAAGGGGTTGCGTATCACGTGACATTAGTGGTGTGGCACACGGGACAGACGGCAAGACCGGGTCAGTCTTGCCAGGGTCTTTGTACAAGACGGTTGTGAAAAGCTAGTGCAGAAGTCAAGCGACATCAAGTCAGCATTACTTCAGGGTTGTAAAGATACTTCAACCTGCGGCCAGAGTGCGTCACCTGCGTCACCCAAGTTGAGCGGCTGATTCTACACGTCTGTCACGCTCGACATTCTGTACGCCGAGCAAAGGGCAGTCGAGCTCGGCACACGCCGATGTCCAAGAATGCAGCGATCTTAATTGTTCATGCCGCTTTCACATTACACCTCTCTAAACCCGTGACATTTTTCACCTGTCTCTCTGCAATAATAATAACAAGTGACTAACTTACGTCTATATTCTCTTTTTAAAAATATATATATATATATATATATATATATATATATATATATATATATATATATATATATATATATATATATATATATATATATATATATATATTTTTTTTTTTTAAAGAGAATATATATATATATATATATATATATATATATATATATATATATATATATATATATATATATATATATATATATATATATATCAGTTATCAGTTATCAGTTGGGGTATCTTCGTTGCACTCCGGACATGTCCATAGGTGCTCAGATCCTCCCCCCAGCATATGCATCAGCGTCCGGTGGCTAATAGTGCCAGTTCTGTGTTGGTTGACGAGGCGCTTTGTTTTCCCGATGTACCTCTCGCGTCTGGCTGTGCCGATTCTTACTCCCAGGTCTTTCATCCTGGAGAGCGATGTGGAATCACTGGCGTCAAAATCCTCTGTTCTCGCCATATCTTTAAGGGCGTTAATAACATCCGCACGATCCATGGGCTGGCCATCTACAGGGGGTGCAGAGCCAGCCAATTTATCAGCTCGTTCATTTCCCTCGACTCCCGCATGTCCCGGGACGAAGATGAAGGTGACTTTGCGGACAGCAGACTTCCGCAGCGACTCAGTCCACTGTCTACGTACAGATCCAGCTTCGACCTTCTGAATCATGCTCATTGAATCACTTAGTACACACACGTTGGTATAATGCTGTGATTCCAGCCATATGAAAGCTTGTGTAACTGCCATCACCTCCATCGTCATGCTGCTCGTGGTCATAGAGTGGGCACCACTGGATTCTTGAACGGTTAGGCCCGCTGAACGGGCTGTAAATGCCCACGCACTTCTCTGCTGCTTTACAACAGATCCATCTGTATAGATGAGCACTTCGGGGCTATCTGAGTGATCATAGATGAGCGCGTTAACCTCTGCATTGACAGCGGCAGGGTTCTGCTCTCTGCACCGTCTGTCGAGTGTGATAATGCAGGAGAAGGTACACTTAAAAGCTGGAGGCACCGGCACCCATTCCTTGGCGGGGTTGATACTGGTTAGACTGCAGACCTGTCCGACGACATCTTCCGCCCGACCCATCCATGATTTGCCCCTCTTTAGCCTGTCACCCTTTTCTCTGAATACAGCATCGTGCAGAGGGTGCTGCTCATCTGCACTTATTTTTAAGTATGCACGAGCTCTCCAGATCTTGATCCTGTATTCCATTGTCGGGAAGTCAAGGAGGTATCTCATTGCTACACAGCTGGTGTCTCTCGTGCAGCCCAAAATGATGCGCATGGCTTCGTTTTGTACCTTTTCAAGTCTTCCAATCTGTGTAGGGCTGACAGTGAGGATGGCCAGGGCATACTCGATGCGTGAAAGCACAAGTCCTTGGAACAGAAGTAATAGCAGTCTTTGCTCGATATTGGCAGTCGCCATGACTCTCATTGCTGCCAAACCTTTTCGAGCCTTCGTTATGACATAATCGACATGCTCTCTGAAGGACAGGCTACGATCAAGCCTCACGCCAAGATATGTCATTGACTGTGTTCTACTCAGAATGCTCCCATCCATTCTTACTGCCGGCAGGTCTGTTTTCACAATATGGTTGTTTAGTGAGAACCATGTAACCGTTGCCTTTGCAGGGTTGACAAGGGCGTCGGCATCAGCACACCATGAGGAAATTCTATCTAGTTCGCCCTGCATATGGTTGGCAACCGCCTGTCTATCTCGACCCTGTCGATACACGAGGATGTCGTCAACGAATGATAGAGTCCTACCCCTCCCATCCAACTGTTGTTCAGTGATCGGCACCGTATACACGTTGAATAGTACTGGTGACAGTGGTGAACCCTGCGGCAATCCTGGACATATTGTTATCGGCTCAGAAGACCAACTCCCGCATCTTAGCACCACCTTCCTTTGGAGTAGAACTGCAGCTACCCATCGTACAAGGTGAGGGTGCACTTTCAGTCTGAGGAGGGTTTGCATCAAGTGCTCGAAAGATACTCTGTTATATGCGTCCTCTAAGTCTATGGCGGCCGCACATGTCTCTTCTCTGACCTGAAATCCTTCGTAAACATCTTGAGCAAAGACCGCCGCATTCAGCCATGACTCTTTGTTGCGTCTGTATCCTCCAAGTGTGGGCGGGAAGCAGCCGAGCTGTTCCAAGTCCCAGGCAAGTCTGTGTGCTACAATTTTCTCCAGTAGCTTGCCAACAGTATTCTGCATCGTAATGATTCTGTAGCCGCTTATCTTGGAGTGGTCTTTGTTCGGTTTTGGCAGCGGCAGCAAGTAGCTGTGTAGCCATTCTTCTTTGACCTGACCCCTCTGGATACTGGTGTTGGATTCTCTGGCCAGTTCTTCCATGTCATCATCTGATATCACCATTAGGTCACCATATCGGATGCCGTCTGGGCCTGGGGCGGTGTTAGGTGATTTCTTGAGCATCGCACGCAATATGTCAACTGTGATTGTCCATTCTTCGTCTGTCCCGACCCCCTCGCACAACTGAGAGAGTGTTGTTGTGGTCCTCTGTCTGGCGGGCTCGTCTTTCTGGTCAGTCTGTTCTATGTAGCGTGCAAGAAGGGCCTTACCTGTATCTGCATCCGACTTTTTCCATGCGAGGTCTGTGCCTTGAAAGTCCGGAATACCCCTACGTTGTGCAGCACCGTTCATGTTCTTGTGGAGGCGCCAGAATGTCGTAAGAGATTGCTCGGAGCACACCTTCCTGCAGAACTCGTCCCATTTGTCGGCCTTGGCCTGTTTGGCGCAGGATTTGAATAAAGTCGTCGTCCTAACGACCTCAGTCTTCAGGTTTGCCAACTCAACCTGTGGCTTGTTATCCTTTCTGGCCTTTTGCCAGTCTTTGACAGCCTCCCTCTTTCCCAGCCACACCTTCTCGACCTCTCCATTCCACCATGGTGGCTGCAGCCATCTTTCTTGTCTCCTACGGGAGGAAGTTAGTTTCCGTCTTCTGATCTTGCTTATGGCGTCTTGACCAGTGGTGTCGTACGGGAAGGCATTGGTCTTGTTTCTTTGACTCATGGCCCCGTCTTTCTTGATCAGGATGACACAAGGGTAGTGGTCACTATCGTGGTATCCCAGTGTGCCCCACCGGCACCTTGGTGCGATGGTGGGCGACACCAGAGCCAAGTCAATGATGCTGTCAGAGTTGCCTGGTCGAGTGGCCATTCTAGTGACCTTCCCATCATTCAGACAGATTAGGGCAGCAGATGCCAGGGCGTCCTCCAAATCTTCTCCCTGTCTATTGGTGATGTAATTCCCCCATTGACTGCCTCTGGCATTGAAGTCCCCGCAGTAGATGATATGCCTTTCATCCATATCGAACAAACTCTGCCATTGTCGCACGTCGACCTTCCCATTTCGCGCATAGACGTTAACGATTACAAGCTGCACTGGTGTCATTATTCTTAATGCCTGCACTTGCAGGGCATCGCTGTTCCAGGCGGACATATCGATCTCAGACACTAGTATGTTGTCGCGGACCAGAATGGCCTGTCCGAGGTGCCGCCTGTTAAGGAAAACCTGAAATCCCGCAACATTGACTGTTCCGTCGGTGAGCTGTGTTTCTTGCAAGACTACAATATCGTTCCCGTAGAGTAGTTTTTCAAGAATGGGTCGGCGTTGACTAAATGATGCACAGTTCCAGTACAGTACTCGAACATTTCCGATACCCAATCTGTCACATTTTAAGCGCCTTCTGCGCGCGCCCGCCCTCTTACCACGTTGTGTCCTAGCTGGTCGTCTGGCCGTCATGTTAGGCTTAACTATCGCCACCGGGCGCCGATGATACGCCGAAAGAAGACCGGACGCGCGTGCACGAACTCCGTTGCACGGTCCGAACTCCATTTCACCACGAAAAAACACTTAATCCATACACATTTCGGAAAAAAACACGTTCCATTTTACGGGACGAAGAAATGTCCCGCCATCTTGCTCAAGGGAACTCACTCTCCTCTCAATATATATATATATATATATATATATATATATATATATATATATATATATATATATATATATATATATATATATATATATATAAAACTCTTTATAAAACTGCCGTAGGGGTCTACGACACTGTGGATCATAAGAGGCAGTACTGGTTTGCGGCCAACAGCGAGACTCTGCAGCCCTTGATTGATAAGAAGAAGAAAGCTCTCTTAAGAAACAAGGAAAGACCAACGCGTAACACTCTGAGTGAGCTTAGGCAAGCTAGGAAGGATGTACAAAAGGCTGCCAGGCAGTGTGCAAATGATTATTGGATCAAGTTATGTGAGTCCATTCAAATCGCAAGTGATAAGGGAGACATAAGAAGCATGTATGAAGGAATAAAGAAAGCCTGCGGTCTAGTGATCAAAAGAAGTGCACCATTGAAAACCTTGACTGGAGAAATCATCACTGATAAGAAACAGCAGATGGACAGATGGGTAGAGCACTATTTGGAACTTTACTTAAGTGAGACCAAACTAGCGGATGATGCCCTCAACGCCATAGAGGCTCTACCAACTCTTGACCACCTGGACACACTTCCCACCATAACAGAAGTTAAGTGTGCTATAAATGAAATTGCATCTGGCAAGGCTCCAGGTAAGGATGGGATTCCAATAGAGGTAATCAGGAGTGGGCAAGACACACTCACTATACAGATCCACCAGCTAATAGAGCTATGCTGGCGTGAAGGACAAGTCCCACAGGATTTCAAAGATTCAAGCATCATAACACTGTACAAGAACAAGGGCGATCGGAGCGACTGCAACAACTATAGGGGTATCTCACTTCTGTGTATTGTTGGAAAAGTATTTGCCAGAATTGTTCTGCGCAGACTTAAAGTCCTAGGAGATCAAGTCTACCCCGAATCACAGTGTGGCTTTCGACAGAACCGGTCTGCCACTGATATGATATTCTCATTGCGACAAATGCAAGAAAAATGCCGTGAACAGAATCAACCACTGTTTATTGCCTTCATCGACCTCACAAAGGCATTTGATTTGGTCAGTCGTGAGGGTCTGTTCAAGGCACTAAAGAAGATTGGCTGCCCACCAACTCTTCTGTCCATTGTGGAATCTTTCCACACAGGCATGAAGGGTATAATCAAGTTTGGTGGTGCAACTTCTGAAGAATTTGAAATCAAGAGTGGAGTTAAGCAAGGTTGTGTACTAGCTCCCACCCTCTTTGGAATATACTTTTCACTTCTACTGAAATATGCATTTCATGATCAGGATGGTGGTATATACATTCACTCACGCTCAGATGGCGGCCTCTACAATGCTCAGAGATTGAAGGCTAAGACTAAAATTAGGAGGGTACTGATCAGAGAGTTGCTTTTTGCAGATGATGCTGCAGTTACGACCCACTCTGAGGAAGAATTGCAATGACTACTATCTGCATTCTCCAATGCTTGTTCTGAATTTGGTGTAACAATTAGCAAAAAAAAGACACAGATTATGTCACAAGGTGCACATGGGGTACCATCAATCTTTATTGACGACGCCGAACTAGAGATAGTAGACCATTTTACATATCTAGGATCAGTGGTAAATAGCAAATTATCCCTAGATCAGGAAATCCACATCCGGATTGGTAAGGCAGCAACAACAATGAACAGGTTAAGAAAAAGAGTCTGGGAGAACAGGAAGCTTACTGCCAAAACAAAAGTCCTTGTCTATCAAGCCTGTGTCCTTAGTACTCTTCTCTATGGCAGTGAAACCTGGACAACTTACTCACACCAAGAGAACAACTTAAACAGCTTTCATATGCGGTGTCTGCGAAGAATTCTTGGTATTAAGTGGCAAGACAAAATCACAAATACTGAAGTATTGGAAAGATCAGGTTGTGTGACAGTTTATTCCATGCTCAGTCTTCGTAGACTTAGATGGATAGGACATCTTAGGAGGATGGATGATGGTAGAATACCAAAGAATATCTTTTTTGGTGAATTACAGATGGGTAAGAGATCTCAGGGTCGGCCTCTACTACGATACAAAGATGTGTGTAAGTGGGACATGATTGATACAGGCATTGATAATGCACATTGGGAGCAAGTCGCCGTTGAACGTGTTGCATTGAAGGCAAATATCAGAAATGGAATAAAGTCAAAGGAGAAAATTATTGCAGAAACGTCACACACCAAGCGTTTGAGACGTAAGATGGTGCATGATGGTGGAAATGACCACGTGTTCACATGCACCCACTGTGAACGGACATTTACAGCGCAAATTGGCCTTATCAGTCACACTCGCTACCGCCATAGTTAAAAGTTATTATGCCTTTTTAAAGCACAAACTATCGTCTGTCAAGACGGCAAGGTGCCAATGATATATATATAGGTGGCAATTCAGAATGTAGCCACAGTCATCCTACCGTAATGTTACACTAAAAAAAACAAATATCTATATATCGATAATATTTCTATAATTTACTTATAATTGACTGAGTAAGTTAGCTAAAAACAATTTTCACTTCCAGAAATATGAGCAACGGAGAAATCAAAAACCCTAAACAATAACGCGTTTTTAGGAGAGTCACCACGGCTTGACTACCCTGTCACCGTCGCGAATCTTACTTTTTCGCTTCGGTGACCACGCAGCGTGCCTTTCGCACTTCACCGTGACCATGCTGTACCATGCCATGAGATATAAACTGTATCATGACAATTTGCAACATTAGCTCGCTGAGAATACCCACGGACTTGGCTTACTCCGAACTTTTGAGCCTTCCTTACTGCATCGCCCTCGTCACATACACACGCACACACATACATACATACACACACACGCACGCACACACACACATACACACACACACACACATACACACACACATACTCTCTCACACACACCCATACACACACACACGCACGCACGCACACACACACACACGCACACACACGCACACACACATACTCTCTCACACACACCCATACACACACACAAACACACAAACAAACATACGCACACACACACAGACACCGAACAATGTAAGTAAGAAATGAGGATAATAAATGACACTATCTTGTAATCGTATTTGAGAAAAGACAAATTGAAGCCGGACTGGGCAATAACTATTTTTAAAAGCAAAGAACTGACACCAATATGTTCTCATGTTGCAGCGTGTGAAGTAGGCGATAAGTGTCTTTACGTGGACGACTCCTTTCAATACAAATGTAGAAACCTCACTTGCGTAAAGATTCCAATGGGCCCAATATTCGAATACCAGTTACTTGTAACGAGATCACGTAGGTATTGTGTGTATCTTACATTTAACGAGAACACATAGGTATTATGTGTATCTTACATATAACGAGAACACGTAGGTATTATGTGTATCTTACATTTAACGAGAACACGTAGGTAATATGTGTATCTTACATATAACGAGAACAGGTAGGTATTATGTGTATCTTACATATAACGAGAACACGTAGGTATTATGTGTATCTTACATATAACGAGAACACGTAGGTAATATGTGTATCTTACATATAATGAGAACGGGTAGGTATTATGTGTATCTGCCATTCCGTGGAGCTTTGTTCTTGACTGTTGACTATAAAATGCCGACAACCTGCGGGGAAACTTGACCAAACGTGGCCTAGTCCCAGCCAGTCTGAACGTGTTGTGCTGCAACATGACCTGTTGACACATTAACATGTATGTACCATGATTGCTTGTTCATTCCCGACCACACCAGAATGTTCTGGAGAAAAGATCCAGCTAGTGTTCACAACCCGCGATCTCTGAATTGATGCATTTCATTCTACACGAAGCACACCAGTCTTCACCTTTGACAGCAGGCTGTGTGAATAAGTTGCGAGGGGGAGTCAATAAGTGAGTCACACAGTTCTATGAAATGGCAGGTAAATGTAGCTCGTGTCTTCTACAGGTGTCATTAGGTGACAGCAACATCGAATTTTATATTCAGGTAGCGCGAGGTGTCTCATGCGTATGCGCAACGAATAAACAAAATGGCGACTGTGCTTATGGAGTGTACAACCACAGAGCAACGTGCTTTTGTGGGGGGTTTTTTGTGGGCAAAGGACTGCCTGCAAAGGACATGCATAAGGAAATGCGTAATGTTTATGCTGACAAATATTTGTCCCGTAAAGAGGTGCATAGCTAGGTAGAAAAAAATTTGCTCAAGCATGCTCTGAAATTGTTGATGAAATCCGATCTGCTCGTCCCGTTGAGATTGCAACAGGAGCATCCGTGCAGCGGGTGGAGGAAATGATTAGAGGCGACAGGTGAGTAACGATAGACTGTATTATCTGCAATTTGGTGCTAACATGGTTCAGGATACAGCTTATTGCATGGTCGATTTAAATTTAAGAAAGTGTTCAAGTTGGGTACCCAGACAATTGAAAAAGGAACGCAAAATGAACCGATTTGGCCTGTCCTTGCATCATCTCTGTCGATACGACGATGAAGGGAAGACATGCTGAACATGATTTTTACTGTGGACGAATCATGGGTGCATCACTACCAGCCCGTATCAAAGCGTGCTTCAATGCAATGAAAACATCTTTCTTCGCCTTGTGTCCACAAATTCAAGGTTACGCCATTAGCAGGGAAGGTTATGCTGACATTGTTCTAGAATTGTCAAATATTACTTTTAACCAATTTCAAGAAGAAAGATGGCAATGTGAATTCTGACTCGCACTGTACAATTATATCGATGCTACATGGTGCAATTCGAAGAAAACATCCAGGACTGCTGACTAGAGGAGTCTTGCTTCTTCATGATAATGCCAGACCACATACGGCTCGGTTAACTAGGGGAAAATTAAACAACTAAGGTGGGAAGTTCTGGAACATCCACCTTACAGTCCCGACTAAGCCCCTACCGATTTCCGCCTTTTTGGTCAACAGAAAACCCACCTTGGAGGGAGACATTTGAATGACGCCGAAGTATAATGTGAAGTAAAACCATGATTTAGAAAACCGAGCACGCAATTCTATGCAGCCGGTTTAGGAGGACTGATAAAAAGATGGGATAAAAGAATCAATGTTGGTGGAAATTATGTTGAGAAATAAAGGGACAATGTATGAATACAAATAAACTGGTTTCAAGTTGTCATCATGTTTAGTTATTTCTCTACAGCCATTTGTGACATACTTATCGACTTCCCCTCGTATAATCACAACATGCGTATAAAATGTGTTCTTCAACCAGCAGACAGTTGCAGCAATCGCCTCAACCTCCAATCTCACACTTAAAGTTGTGGTATCTAATGCCAAGCTCTCCTTTACTAAACTTTGGCCATTTACATTTGCTATGAAACCCTTTTGCCTCTTAACACAGGGCCATCGGTATAGATAATCACATCGCCAATACGAGAATAGTCAAAATAGATTCCTGAATTTCTATTTCCGTACTTCCTACTGATCACTCTCCACACTCACGGTTCTATGTGATTATAACCCCACACAGGTCTGAATGTCTATTCAGTTCTCTGACCAGCTCCTTGCCTCTGACAATCTTCTCAAGTTTTCACATTTCCCTGATGGTATCTTCTGCCTGAGCGATCAATGATCTTCCTCTTAACAGCATGCGGCCCTTGATGGCATCCACGGGATCATGCAGGAGGTGTTCCATGTCAGCAACTACCTTGAGGTATGACTTTGCCTGCAATACCTTGAGTCAGTCTGCAATGGTCGGCAGAGCCAGGATGTAGCGCATACACGCTATCGGGGTTTCCGTTGCATATCCCAGAAACATCACCCACTGCTACATTATGTGTGCACTCTAGTTTCACTAGCCGACTCTTTGAGACTGTGAACATTCCTAGTCCATGCTCCACCACTGAAATGATCAAGTGCTGACAAAGTGTGAATATCATATTCTGCTCAATGTCCCTTGCTGCCATACTCTTCACTGCATTGAGCGCCGTCTGACACTTTGTAACCACCACTTCAACATGATCCATATAGGACACCTTCTATCGAAGGTTATTACCAAATACTTCAGGCTGCTTTCTCTATTCACGTTTCTGGCATTTATTGTGAGGCATGTCAGGTCCTAGTCAGATATGACTGAGCTTCCGTATGACAGTAGACAGAACTACCTGCTTTCTGTTAGCGCGGAATGCTGGGCGGCGCTTATCAATCCCGACACCCCACATTGTACCAACGTCTTCTAACTGAGGTGCGGCATTGGGAGGGTACAGGACTTATCCAGTTGCGAGGAAATGAAACTTACAGACACAATGGCATGGCAGGGCAGACCAGACCCTTGGTTGGCAGCTGGTCTAGGATCGAAGCTCGGAAAGGCGGGCAGTTAGAGAAGTGCTTCACTGATCCCGTAGCCTGTGCAGCTTGTTTATTAAAGATGTATTTGTGTTACATTTCCTCTGGAGTGAACTAGGCAGACCAAGAGAGGGATCATGATGCATGGGCAACTCATGCTTTGTGCTATAGCGAGATATAACTCCATCCCTGGTCTTAACCGGTCTCAGAATCAAAGCGAGAGGTAGCAGTTTAGGGTTATACGTTCTTATACTTGTCCTGTATATGTATGTTACACTGTCCCTTCAGGGGTAGCAGTTTAGGGTTATACGTTCTTATATTTGTCCTGTATATTTATGTTACACTGTCCCTTCAGGGGTAGCAGTTTAGGGTTATACGTTCTTATATTTGTCCTGTATATTTATGTTACACTGTCCCTTCAGGGGTAGCAGTTTAGGGTTATACGTTCTTATACTTGTCCTGTATATTTATGTTACACTGTCCCTTGAGGGGTAGCAGTTTAGGGTTATACGTTCTTATATTTGTCCTGTATATTTATGTCTTGAGTCAGGTCTTAGTCAGATATGACTGAGCTACCGTATAACAGTAGACGGTACTACCTGGTTTCTGTTAGCGCTGAACGTTGGGCGGCGCTTACCAAACCCGACACCCCACATTGTGCCAACGGCTTCGGGCGGAAGATCGCAATTGGGAGGGTACAAGCCTTACCCTGGTGCGAGGAAATGCAAGCTAAAGACAAAATGTCATGGCAGGGCAGACCAGGCCCTAAGCCTTGGTTGGCGACTGGTCTAGGATCGAAGCTCCGACAGGCGGACAGTTAGAGCATTGCTTTGCTGATCCGGCAGCTTCTGCAGCTTGTCTTGTTCCAGATGTAGGGGTGGTACCTTTCCTCTGGAGTAAACTAGGCAGGCCGAGAGAGTGATCATGCTGCATGGGCAACACATGATCTCTATATTTTAGCCCAGGCTTTGTGCTATGGAGAGGCAATAACTCCATCCCTGGTCTTAACTGGTCTCGGAATCAAAGCGAGAGGCAACTGTTACGGGTTATAAGTCCTTGTCAGTTGGCGTAGACATGGGGCGCCACGCGTTGCCTCTGACGGTGGGAGACACCTATAGGTGTCACTGATCAGCTACCGCCCGCCTCAAGCTGGGCAGCCCCCAGCCAATTGGGTGCTGATCCGCCACAGCCTGCCTGCTTCAATGGGTGCTTGGGGCTAGGACAAAATCGGAATCGCAGGCTGTAAAACCAATGCACCAGGTACAAACAAAAATAAAAATAGAAACCTCAAGCTACGGCTTGCAACCTGGAACGTGAGAACCATGTGTCCAGGATTTTCCACTGACTTGATCAATATTGACGATGTGAGAAAAACGGCTGTGATTGATGCCGAACTCAATCGTCTAAACATTGATATTGCTGGCCTGCAGGAGACTCGCCTCGCTGAGGAAGGGTCACTCAGGGAAAACAACTACACCTTTTTCTGGAAGGGTAGAGGGCAGGCAGAAAAAAGGCAACACGGTGTGGGCTTTGCAGTGAAGAATTCGCTACTGGGATTGATTGAAATTCCAGCAGGAGGAAATGAAAGACTATTATCCCTGCGCTTGGCAACCTCTTGTGGGTTTGCCACCATTATTACTGCATATGCACCGACACTCGATTCCTCTGATGATGTGAAGGATTCGTTCTATGAGGAGTTAGACTCCGTGATCAAGGCAGTTCCAAAATCTGACTACATTTATATGCTCGGTGATTTCAATGCTCGTGTGGGCAAGGACTCGAGTTCATGGCCAGTGTGCCTTGGAAAATACAACATCGGTCGCATGAATGAAAATGGGCAAAGGCTGCTGGAGCATTGCACCAGTAATGACCTATGTATTACAAACTCCTTTTTTAAAACAAAAGAGATGCATAAGGTCACATGGAAACATCCAAGATCCGGCCATTGGCACCAGCTGGACTTCATCATCACACGGAGACAACATCTGAACCATATATTATTGACTCGTAGTTACCACAGTGCTGACTGTGATACGGATCATTCTTTGGTTGTTGCAAGGGTTAGACTGAGACCAAAGAGAATCTACACAGCTAAACACAAATCTAGCCTCAGGATTAATATTATTAACACTCATGATCCTGAAAAGTGCTTTCAGTTTCAACAGCAACTTGAAGACGCTTTCACTGATACACCAGAAAATTGTACAGTAAATGAAAAGTGGGGTCAAATTAAGGAAACTCTTTATAAAACTGCCGTAGGGGTTTACGGCACTGTGGATCATAAGAGGTAGGACTGGTTTGCGGCCAACAGCGAGAGTCTGCTGCCCTTGATTGATAAGAAGAAGAAAGCTCTCTTAAGAAACAAGGAAAGACCAACGCGTAACAATCTGAGTGAGCTTAGGCAAGCTAGGAAGGATGTGCAAAAGGCTGCCAGGCAGTGTGCAAATGATTATTGGATCAAGTTATGTGAGTCCATTCAAATCGCAAGTGATAAGGGAGACATAAGAAGCATGTATGAAGGAATAAAGAAAGCCTGCGGTCCAGTGATCAAAAGAAGTGCACCATTGAAAACCTTGACTGGAGAAATCATCACTGATAAGAAACAGCAGATGGACAGATGGGTAGAGCACTATTTGGAGCTTTACTCAAGTGAGACCAAACTAGCGGATGATGCCCTCAACGCCATAGAGGCTCTACCAACTCTTGACCACCTGGACACACTTCCCACCATAACAGAAGTTAAGTGTGCTATAAATGAACTTGCATCTGGCAAGGCTCCAGGTAAGGATGGGATTCCAATAGAGGTTATCAGGAGTGGGCAAGACACACTCACTATACAGATCCACCAGCTAATAGAGCTATGCTGGCGTGAAGGACAAGTCCCACAGGATTTCAAAGATTCAAGCATCATAACACTGTACAAGAACAAGGGCGATCGGAGCGACTGCAACAACTATAGGGGTATCTCACTTCTGTGTATTGTTGGAAAAGTATTTGCCAGAATTGTTCTGCGCAGACTTCAAATCCTAGGAGATCAAGTCTACCCCGAATCACAGTGTGGCTTTCGACAGAACCGGTCTACCACTGATATGATATTCTCATTGCGACAAATGCAAGAAAAATGCCGTGAACAGAATCAACCACTGTTTATTGCCTTCATCGACCTCACAAAGGCTTTTGATTTGGTCAGTCGTGAGGGTCTGTTCAAGGCACTAAAGAAGATTGGCTGCCCACCAACTCTTCTGTCCATTGTGGAATCGTTCCACACAGGCATGAAGGGTATAATCAAGTTTGATGGTGCAACTTCTGAAGAATTTGAAATCAAGAGTGGAGTTAAGCAAGGTTGTGTACTAGCTCCCACCCTCTTTGGAATATACTTTTCACTTCTACTGAAATATGCATTTCATGATCAGGATGGTGGTATATACATTCACTCACGCTCAGATGGCGGCCTCTACAATGCTCAGAGATTGAAGGCTAAGACCAAAATTAGGAGGGTACTGATCAGAGAGTTGCTTTTTGCAGATGATGCTGCAGTTACGACCCACTCTGAGGAAGAATTGCAATGTCTACTATCTGCATTCTCCAATGCTTGTTCTGAATTTGGTTTAACAATTAGCAAAAAGAAGACACAGATTATGTCACAAGGTGCACATGGGGTACCATCAATCTTTATTGACGACGCCGAACTAGAGATAGTAGACCATTTTACATATCTAGGATCAGTGGTAAATAGCAAATTATCCCTAGATCAGGAAATCAACATCCGGATTGGTAAGGCAGCAACAACAATGAACAGGTTAAGAAAAAGAGTCTGGGAGAACAGGAAGCTTACTGCCAAAACAAAAGTCCTTGTCTATCAAGCCTGTGTCCTTAGTACTCTTCTCTATGGCAGTGAAACCTGGACAACTTACTCACACCAAGAGAACAACTTAAACAGCTTTCATATGCGGTGTCTGCGAAGAATTCTTGGTATTAAGTGGCAAGACAAAATCACAAATACTGAAGTATTGGAAAGATCAGGTTGTGTGACAGTTTATTCCATGCTCAGTCTTCGTAGACTTAGATGGATAGGACATCTTAGGAGGATGGATGATGGTAGAATACCAAAGGATATCTTTTTTGGTGAATTACAGATGGGTAAGAGATCTCAGGGTCGGCCTCTACTACGATACAAAGATGTGTGTAAGCGGGACATGATTGATACAGGCATTGATAATGCACATTGGGAGCAAGTCGCCGCTGAACGTGTTGCATGGAGGGCAAATATCAGAAATGGAATAAAGTCAAAGGAGAAAATTATAGCAGAAAAGTCACACACCAAGCGTTTGAGACGTAAGATGGTGCATGATGGTGGAAATGACCACGTGTTCACATGCACCCACTGTGAACGGACATTTACAGCGCAAATTGGCCTTATCAGTCACACTCGCTACCGCCATAGTTATAAGTTATTATGCCTTTGTAAAGCACAAACTATCGTCTGTCAAGACGGCAAGGTGCCAATGATGATGATGATATTTATGTTACACTGTCCCTTGAGGGGTAGCAGTTAAGGGTTATACGTTCTTATATTTGTCCTGTATATTTATGTTACACTGTCCCTTGAGGGGTAGCAGTTTAGGGTTATACGTTCTTATACTTGTCCTGTATATTTATGTTACACTGTCCCTTGAGGGGTAGCAGTTTAGGGTTATACGTTCTTATACTTGTCCTGTATATTTATGTTACACTGTCCCTTGAGGGGTAGCAGTTTAGGGTTATACGTTCTTATATTTGTCCTGTATATTTATGTTACACTGTCCCTTGAGGGGTAGCAGTTAAGGGTTATACGTTCTTATATTTGTCCTGTATATTTATGTTACACTGTCCCTTGAGGGGTAGCAGTTTAGGGTTATACGTTCTTATACTTGTCCTGTATATTTATGTTACACTGTCCCTTGAGGGGTAGCAGTTTAGGGTTATACGTTCTTATACTTGTCCTGTATATTTATGTTACACTGTCCCTTGAGGGGTAGCAGTTTAGGGTTATACGTTCTTATACTTGTCCTGTATATTTATGTTACACTGTCCCTTCAGGGGTAGCAGTTTAGGGTTATACGTTCTTATATTTGTCCTGTATATTTATGTTACACTGTCCCTTGAGGGGTAGCAGTTTAGGGTTATACGTTCTTATATTTGTCCTGTATATTTATGTTACACTGTCCCTTCAGGGGTAGCAGTTTAGGGTTATACGTTCTTATACTTGTCCTGTATATTTATGTTACACTGTCCCTTGAGGGGTAGCAGTTTAGGGTTATACGTTCTTATATTTGTCCTGTATATTTATGTTACACTGTCCCTTGAGGGGTAGCAGTTTAGGGTTATACGTTCTTATATTTGTCCTGTATATTTATGTTACACTGTCCCTTGAGGGGTAGCAGTTTAGGGTTATACGTTCTTATACTTGTCCTGTATATTTATGTTACACTGTCCCTTGAGGGGTAGCAGTTTAGGGTTATACGTTCTTATACTTGTCCTGTATATTTATGTTACACTGTCCCTTGAGGGGTAGCAGTTAAGGGTTATACGTTCTTATATTTGTCCTGTATATTTATGTTACACTGTCCCTTGAGGGGTAGCAGTTTAGGGTTATACGTTCTTATACTTGTCCTGTATATTTATGTTACACTGTCCCTTGAGGGGTAGCAGTTTAGGGTTATACGTTCTTATACTTGTCCTGTATATTTATGTTACACTGTCCCTTGAGGGGTAGCAGTTTAGGGTTATACGTTCTTATATTTGTCCTGTATATTTATGTTACACTGTCCCTTGAGGGGTAGCAGTTTAGGGTTATACGTTCTTATACTTGTCCTGTATATTTATGTTACACTGTCCCTTGAGGGGTAGCAGTTAGGGTTATACGTTTTTATATTTGTCCTGTATATTTATGTTACACTGTCCCTTGAGGGGTAGCAGTTTAGGGTTATACGTTCTTATATTTGTCCTGTATATTTATGTTACACTGTCCCTTGAGGGGTAGCAGTTTAGGGTTATACGTTCTTATACTTGTCCTGTATATTTATGTTACACTGTCCCTTGAGGGGTAGCAGTTTAGGGTTATACGTTCTTATACTTGTCCTGTATATTTATGTTACACTGTCCCTTGAGGGGTAGCAGTTTAGGGTTATACGTTCTTATATTTGTCCTGTATATTTATGTTACACTGTCCCTTGAGGGGTAGCAGTTTAGGGTTATACGTTCTTATACTTGTCCTGTATATTTATGTTACACTGTCCCTTGAGGGGTAGCAGTTTAGGGTTATACGTTCTTATATTTGTCCTGTATATTTATGTTACACTGTCCCTTGAGGGGTAGCAGTTTAGGGTTATACGTTCTTATACTTGTCCTGTATATTTATGTTACACTGTCCCTTGAGGGGTAGCAGTTTAGGGTTATACGTTCTTATACTTGTTCCTGTATATTTATGTTACACTGTCCCTTGAGGGGTAGCAGTTTAGGGTTATACGTTCTTATACTTGTCCTGTATATTTATGTTACACTGTCCCTTGAGGGGTAGCAGTTTAGGGTTATACGTTCTTATACTTGTCCTGTATATTTATGTTACACTGTCCCTTGAGGGGTAGCAGTTTAGGGTTATACGTTCTTATATTTGTCCTGTATATTTATGTTACACTGTCCCTTGAGGGGTAGCAGTTAAGGGTTATACTTTCTTATACTTGTCCTGTATATTTATGTTACACTGTCCCTTGAGGGGTAGCAGTTTAGGGTTATACGTTCTTATACTTGTCCTGTATATTTATGTTACACTGTCCCTTGAGGGGTAGCAGTTTAGGGTTATACGTTCTTATACTTGTCCTGTATATTTATGTTACACTGTCCCTTGAGGGAAGCAGTTTAGGGTTATACGTTCTTATACTTGTCCTGTATATTTATGTTACACTGTCCCTTGAGGGGTAGCAGTTTAGGGTTATACGTTCTTATATTTGTCCTGTATATTTATGTTACACTGTCCCTTGAGGGGTAGCAGTTAAGGGTTATACGTTCTTATACTTGTCCTGTATATTTATGTTACACTGTCCCTTGAGGGGTAGCAGTTTAGGGTTATACGTTCTTATGTTTGTCCAGTATATTTATGTTACACTGTCCCTTGAGGGGTAGCAGTTTAGGGTTATACGTTCTTATACTTGTCCTGTATATTTATGTTACACTGTCCCTTGAGGGGTAGCAGTTTAGGGTTATACGTTCTTATACTTGTCCTGTATATTTATGTTACACTGTCCCTTGAGGGGTAGCAGTTTAGGGTTATACGTTCTTATATTTGTCCTGTATATTTATGTTACACTGTCCCTTGAGGGGTAGCAGTTTAGGGTTATACGTTCTTATACTTGTCCTGTATATTTATGTTACACTGTCCCTTGAGGGGTAGCAGTTTAGGGTTATACGTTCTTATACTTGTCCTGTATATTTATGTTACACTGTCCCTTGAGGGGTAGCAGTTTAGGGTTATACGTTCTTATACTTGTCCTGTATATTTATGTTACACTGTCCCTTGAGGGGTAGCAGTTTAGGGTTATACGTTCTTATACTTGTCCTGTATATTTATGTTACACTGTCCCTTGAGGGGTAGCAGTTTAGGGTTATACGTTCTTATATTTGTCCTGTATATTTATGTTACACTGTCCCTTGAGGGGTAGCAGTTTAGGGTTATACGTTCTTATATTTGTCCTGTATATTTATGTTACACTGTCCCTTAAGGGGTAGCAGTTAAGGGTTATACGTTCTTATACTTGTCCTGTATATTTATGTTACACTGTCCCTTGAGGGGTAGCAGTTAAGGGTTATACGTTCTTATACTTGTCCTGTATATTTATGTTACACTGTCCCTTGAGGGGTAGCAGTTTAGGGTTATACGTTCTTATATTTGTCCAGTATATTTATGTTACACTGTCCCTTGAGGGGTAGCAGTTTAGGGTTATACGTTCTTATACTTGTCCTGTATATTTATGTTACACTGTCCCTTGAGGGGTAGCAGTTTAGGGTTATACGTTCTTATATTTGTCCTGTATATTTATGTTACACTGTCCCTTGATATGGGCGGTGAACTGTGTCTGTATGCCAGTGTTGCGCTTTCCATGTACATGAATGTTGAACTATCCCTGTATGTGAATGTTGAACTATCCCTGTATGTGAATGTTGAACTATCCCTGTATGTGAATGTTGAACTATCCCTGTATGTGAATGTTGAACTATCCCTGTATGTGAATGTTGAACTATCCCTGTATGTGAATGTTGAACTTTCCCTGTATGTGAATGTTGAACTATCCCTGTATATGAATGTTGAACTATCCCTGTATATGAATGTTGAACTATCCCTGTATGTGAATGTTGAACTATCCCTGTATGTGAGTGTTGAACTATCCCTGTATATGAATGTTGAACTATCCCTGTATGTGAATGTTGAACTATCCCTGTATGTGAGTGTTGAACTATCCCTGTATATGAATGTTGAACTATCCCTGTATGTGAGTGTTGTACTTCTAATTTATAGTTGTATACCACTTTCCCTGTATATGAATGTTGAACTATCCCTATGTGAGTGTTGAACTATCCCTGTTTATGAATGTTGAACTATCCCTGTATGTGAGTGTTGTACTTCTAATTTATAGTTGTGTACCACTTTCCCTGTATATGAATGTTGAACTATCCCTGTATGTGAGTGTTGTACTTCTAATTTATAGTTGTATACCACTTTCCCTGTATGTGAATGTTGAACTATCCCTGTATGTGAGTGTTGAACTATCCCTGTATATGAATGTTGAACTATCCCTGTATGTGAGTGTTGTACTTCTAATTTATAGTTGTGTACCACTTTCCCTGTATATGAATGTTGAACTATCCCTGTATGTGAGTGTTGTACTTCTAATTTATAGTTGTATACCACTTTCCCTGTATATGAATGTTGAACTATCCCTGTATGTGAGTGTTGAACTATCCCTGTATATGAATGTTGAACTATCCCTGTATGTGAGTGTTGTACTTCTAATTTATAGTTGTGTACCACTTTCCCTGTATATGAATGTTGAACTATCCCTGTATGTGAGTGTTGAACTATCCCTGTATATGAATGTTGAACTATCCCTGTATGTGAGTGTTGTACTTCTAATTTATAGTTGTGTACCACTTTCCCTGTATATGCATGTTGAACTATCCCTGTATGTGAGTGTTGTACTTCTAATTTATAGTTGTATACCACTTTCCCTGTATATGAATGTTGAACTATCCCTGTATGTGAGTGTTGAACTATCCCTGTATATGAATGTTGAACTATCCCTGTATGTGAGTGTTGTACTTCTAATTTATAGTTGTGTACCACTTTCCCTGTTATTGAATGTTGAACTATCCCTGTATGTGAGTGTTGTACTTCTAATTTATAGTTGTGTACCACTTTCCCTGTATATGAATGTTGAACTATCCCTGTATGTGAGTGTTGAACTATCCCTGTATATGAATGTTGAACTATCCCTGTATGTGAGTGTTGTACTTCTAATTTATAGTTGTGTACCACTTTCCATGTATATGAATGTTGAACTATCCCTGTATGTGAGTGTTGTACTTCTAATTTATAGTTGTGTACCACTTTCCCTGTATATGAATGTTGAACTATCCCTGTATGTGAGTGTTGTACTTCTAATTTATAGTTGTGTACCACTTTCCCTGTATATGAATGTTGAACTATCCCTGTATGTGAGTGTTGTACTTCTAATTTATAGTTGTGTACCACTTTCCCTGTATATGAATGTTGAACTATCCCTGTATGTGAGTGTTGAACTATCCCTGTATATGAATGTTGAACTATCCCTGTATGTGAGTGTTGTACTTCTAATTTATAGTTGTGTACCACTTTCCCTGTATATGAATGTTGAACTATCCCTGTATGTGAGTGTTGTACTTCTAATTTATAGTTGTGTACCAATTTCCATGTATGTGAATGTTGAACTATCCCTGTATGTGAGTGTTGAACTATCCATGTATGTGAGTGTTGTACTTCTAATTTATAGTTGTGTACCACTTTCCCTGTATATGAATGTTGAACTATCCCTGTATGTGAGTGTTGTACTTCTAATTTATAGTTGTGTACCACTTTCCCTGTATATGAATGTTGAACTTTCCCTGTATGTGAGTGTTGTACTTCTAATTTATAGTTGTGAACCACTTTCCCTGTATATGAATGTTGAACTATCCCTGTATGTGAGTGTTGTACTTCTAATTTATAGTTGTGAACCACTTTCCCTGTATATGAATGTTGAACTTTCCCAATAAATGAGTGGCGATCTTCCCATGTATATCTTTGTAGCACATTGCCTGCATATTTGTGTAGCACATTCCCTGTATATGTGTATGCTACTTTCTGTGTATATGAGAGATAAACTATCCCTGTATGTGAATGTTGAAATTTCTATGTGTATTTGTGTAGCACATTCAATGTATATGTGCACAGTACTGTCCCTGAATATTTTTACAGCACTTCTGTATATGGGATGTATGTGAGTGTTGAACTTTCCCTGTACATGTGCTTTGATATTTTCCTGTATATGAGTGTTGTACTATCCCAGTATGTGAGTGTTGTACTTTCCCTGTTTATTAGTGTTTTACTTTCCCTGTTTATTAGTGTTTTACTTTCCCTGTTTATGAGTGTTTTACTTTCCCTGTTTATGAGTGTTTTACTTTCCCTGTTTATTAGTGTTTTACTTTCCTTGTTTATGAGTGTTTTACTTTCCCTGTTTATGAGTGTTTTACTTTCCCTGTTTATGAATGTTTTACTTTCCCTGTTTATTAGTGTTTTACTTTCCTTGTTTATGAGTGTTTTACTTTCCCTGTTTATGAGTGTTTTACTTTCCCTGTTTATTAGTGTTTTACTTTCCCTGTTTATGAGTGTTGTACCTTCCCTGTATGTGAGTGTTGTACTTTCCCTGTATGTGAGTGTTGTACCTTCCCTGTATGTGAGTGTTGTACTTTCCCTGTATGTGAGTGTTGTACCTTCCCTGTATGTGAGTGTTGTACTTTCCCTGTATGTGAGTGTTGTACTTTCCCTGTATGTGAGTGTTGTACTTTCCCTGTATGTGAGTGTTGTACTTTCCCTGTATGTGAGTGTTGTACTTTCCCTGTATGTGAGTGTTGTACTTTCCCTGTATGTGAGTGTTGTACTTTCCCTGTATGTGAGTGTTGTACTTTCCCTGTATGTGAGTGTTGTACCTTCCCTGTATGTGAGTGTTGTACCTTCCCTGTATGTGAGTGTTGTACTTTCCCTGTATGTGAGTGTTGTACCTTCCCTGTATGTGAGTGTTGTACTTTCCCTGTATGTGAGTGTTGTACCTTCCCTGTATGTGAGTGTTGTACTTTCCCTGTATGTGAGTGTTGTACTTTCCCTGTATGTGAGTGTTGTACTTTCCCTGTTTGTGAGTGTTGTACTTTCACTGTATGTGAGTGTTGTACATTTATTCATATGAGTCTTGCACTTTGACCTTACGTATTATTGCATACGCAGTGTGTATATTCTGCTTTCTAAAATTAAATAAACTTAGTCATCGGTAGTTATCCACATCTCACCGACCTGTTTGAATTCCAAAGAAATTCCCTTGTACTAGTTTAGCTGAATCGAAAGGGGATCGCATGTCAATAATAAAGAAAAATGTTCTGCTTCGATAGAGATTCGAACACAGACAACACACGTTAACCACAGCACTATCGCGGGACTGAGTGATGTTTATATCTTATTTTTCCTCCACCAGGTTGTATGGGCTATTACCGTACATGCTATGAGAATGGCGCAACACGACTTATATATTATCATCCTAAAGACGGTTTTGGTGTCTGCAGTTGTTGGGCATATAGTAGTGGCGATTACATTCTGAAATGCGTAATGTATCCGTTAAATAATTAGTCATAATTACTACAACCATGCATGCGATGCAATCATACTTTGTGGCTTCACTTGAATATCAAATAATCTAGAGTTTCTCTAACACACAAATGTCAAAGAATCTGTATTATATCTCACACATAGATGTCAAAACTGTCTACATTATCTCTAAGATTTGAATGAAAACCATCTATATTATCTCTACAGGATGCCAACCAATATATGTTATATCTTTCACACAAATGTCAACAATCTATGTTAGCTCTCATAAATAAATGACAAACAATTTATACTATCCCTAACCACGATTGCAAAACATTGTATATTATATTTGTCACATGCGTGTCAAAACATCCAAATTATCTCTATCACACGCATGTTAAACAATCTTGTATGTTATCTCTCAGTCTGTGTGGACTACGCTTGGGTTCAAAGCAAGTGAACACACAGAAACCAACAAAAAATATTATCTGTAACACATTCATGTCAAATAATCTATACTTTTCCTACACATTCATGTAAAATAATCTATAATGTCCATACACATTCATATCAAATAATCTATACTGTCCCTACACATTCATGTCAAATAATCTATACTGTCCCTATACATTCAAGTCACATAATCTATACTGTCCCTACACATTCATGTCAAATATTCTATAATGTCCCTACACATTCATGTCAAATAATCTATACTGACCCTATACATTCATGTCAAATAATCTATACTGCTCCAACACATTCATGTTAAATAATCTATACTGTTCCTACACATTCATGTCAAGTAATCTATACTGTCCCTACATATTCATGTCAAATAATCTATACTGTCCCTACACATTCACGTCAAATAATCTATACTGTCCCTACACATTCATATCAAATAATCTATAATGGTCCTACACATTCACGTCACGTAATCTATACTGTTCCTAAACATCCATGTCAAATAATCTATATTGTCCCTTCACATTCATATCAAGTAATCTATACTGTTTCTACACATTCATGTCAAAATATCTATAATGTCCCTACACATTCATGTCAAATAATCTATACTGTCCCTACACATTCATGTCAAGTAATCTATACTGTCACTACACATTCATGTCAAATAGTCTACACTGTCCCTACACATGCATGCCAAATAATACATTCTTTCCCTACACATTCGTGTCCAATAATTTATACTCTCCCTACATATTCATATCAAGTAATCTATACTGTCCCTACATTCATGTCAAATATTCTATACTGTTCCTACACATTCATATCAAATAATCTACACCTTCCCTACACATTCATGTCAAGTAATCTATACTGTCCTTGACATTCATGTCAAATAAACTATACTGTCCCTACACATTCATGTCAAATAATCTATACTGTCCCTACACATTTATGTCAAATAATCTATACTGTCCCTACATATTCATGTCAAATAATCTATACCGTCCCTACACATTCATGTCAAGTAATCTATACTGTTCCTGACATTCATGTCAAATAATCTATACTGTCCCTACACATTCATGTCAAGTAATCTATACTTTGCCTACACATTCATGTCAAGTAATCTAAACTGTCCCTGTCATTCATGTCAAATAATCTATACTGTCCCTACACATTCTTGTCAAATAATCTATACTGTCCCTACATATTCATGTCAAATAATCTATACTGTCCCTACACATTCACGTCAAATAATCTATACTGTCCCTACACATTCATATCAAATAATCTCTAATGTCCCTACACATTCATGTCAAGTAATCTATACTGTTCCTAAACATCCATGTCAAATAATCTATATTGTCCTTTCACATTCATGTCAAGTAATCTATACTGTCCCTACACACGCATGTCAAATAATCTATACTGTCCCTACACACGCATGTCAAATAATCTATACTGTATCTACACACGCATGTCAAATAATATATAATGTCCCTACATATTAATGTCAAATAATCTATACTGTCCCTACACATTCATGTCAAATAATCTATACTGTCGCTACACACGCATGTCAAATAATCTATACCGTCCCTACACATCCATGTCAAATAATCTATACTGTCCCTACATACCATTGTCTAGCCATGTATTGTGTCTCCTACATATCAATGTCTAGCCATGTATTGTGTGTCTTACATACGAATGTCTAGCCATGTATTGTGTCTCCTACATACGAATGTCTAGCCACGTATTGTGACTTCTACATACAAATGTCTAGCCACGTATTGTGTCTCCTACATACGAATGTCTTGCCATGTATTGTGTCTCCTACATACGAATGTCTTGCCATGTATTGTGTCTCCTACATACGAATGTCTAGCCACGTATTGTGTCTCCTACATACGAATGTCTAGCCACGTATTGTGTCTCCTACATACGAATGTCTAGCCACGTATTGCGTCTCCTACATACGAATGTCTAGCCATGTATTGTGTCTCCTACATACGAATGTCTAGCCATGTATTGTGTCTCCTACATACGAATGTCTAGTCATGTATTGTGTCTCCTACATACGAATGTCTAGCCACGTATTGTGTCTCTTACATACGAATGTCTATCCACGTATTGTGTCTCCTACATACGAATGTCTAGCCACGTATTGTGTCTCCTACATACGAATGTCTAGTCATGTAGTGTGTCTCCTACATACGAATGTCTAGCCACGTATTGTGTCTCTTACATACGAATGTCTAGCCACGTATTGTGTCTCCTACATACGAATGTCTAGCCACGTATTGTGTCTCCTACATACGAATGTCTAGCCACGTATTGTGTCTCCTACATACGAATGTCTAGTCATGTATTGTGTCTCCTACATACCAATGTCTAGCCATGTATTGTGTCTCCTACATACGAATGTCTAGCCACGTATTGTGTCTCCTACATACGAATGTCTAGTCATGTATTGTGTCTCCTACATACCAATGTCTAGCCATGTATTGTGTCTCTTACATACGAATGTCTAGCCACGTATTGTGTCTCCTACATACGAATGTCTAGTCATGTATTGTGTCTCCTACATACGAATGTCTAGTCATGTATTGTGTCTCCTACATACGAATGTCTAGCCATGTATTGTGTCTCCTACATACCAATGTCTAGCCATGTATTGTGTCTCCTACATACCAATGTCTAGCCATGTATTGTGTCTCCTACATACGAATGTCTAGCCACGTATTGTGTCTCCTACATACGAATGTCTAGCCATGTATTGTGTCTCCTACATACGAATGTCTAGCCATGTATTGTGTCTCTTACATACGAATGTCTAGCCACGTATTGTGTCTCCTACATACGAATGTCTAGCCACGTATTGTGTCTCCTACATACGAATGTCTAGCCATGTATTGTGTCTCCTACATACGAATGTCTAGCCACGTATTGTGTCTCCTACATACGAATGTCTAGCCACGTATTGTGTCTCCTACATACGAATGTCAAACTATACATTGTATGTATAACACATTTATGTAAAACAATCTATAGTATATCTAACATTTGCATGCATAACTAACTGTATTACCTCTAAAGCATGTAAAGCAATCCATATTATCTCTAGCACTGTAGTGGCAAACAGCCTACACTATCTGTAATACAGTAATGTAAAACATTCTACATCATTTGTTACATAGTCACGTGAAGCAATCTATATCTATATCTATAAAACAAAGTGTATGTATATGTGTATGTATATATGTATGTATGTAAATATGTATGTCCTTTATTTGTTCGCGAACGGCCCATCCGATTGAGATGAAATTTTCTACACGCCTTCCTTTCATTCCAGAGATGTCAACTGTCATAGTTTTTTTTTCTTCTTCCTCCTCCTCCCTCCTCCCCCTCCCAAAATACGTACATAAATATATGATGATGATGATGAAAGAATCCCCGAACCAAAACGCTAGGGAAAGGGAAGAAAATGACGTGACTACACAGAATCGTCACACGGCAATCATCATCATCAAGTGCCGTGCCGGCTGGCGTAGGCGTTCATGGCTCTCTGTAGATCTCAGTCTTTGTGTTTTTTAATCAACTCTGCTGCTGATATTCCTCCATGCCACGACAATATCAATAACAATTCATCTTTTTATGTGTAAGGAAGTTATCTGCAGTCGTGTAGAAGGGAAGAACTAGACGAGTATGAATTCGGAATGGCGAACTCTCTCCTCCTCTCTTCACCTCCCTCCTCCTCCCTCTACCTCCTCCCTCCACCCTCCTCCTCCCTCTCATCCCTCTCCCTCCTCCTCCCTCCTCCTTCTCCCTCTTCCTTCTCCCTCTTCCTCTCCCCATCTCCTCCATCCTCCTCCCTCCTACTCCCTCTGCCTCCTCCCCCATCCTCCCTCATCTTCCCTCCTCCTCCCTCTCCCTCCTCATCCCTCCTCCTCATCCTGCCTCACTCCTCCTCCTCCTGCCTCCTTCTCCCTCATCATCCTTCCTCCTCCTTCTCCCTTCGTCTCCCTCTTCCCTCTTCCTCCTCCTACCTCCTCCCTCCTCCTCCCTCTACCTCCTCCTCCTCCCTCCACCCTCCTCCTCCCTTCTCCTCCTCTTCCTCCTCCCTTTCCTTCCTCCTCCTCCTCCCTCTACCTCCTCCTCCCCCTACCTCTTTCCTCCTCCCTCCTCCTCCTCTTCCACCTCCCTTTCCTTCCTCCCCTCCTCATTCTCCCTCTTTCCTCTCCCTCCTTCCTCCTCCTCCTTCCTTCTTCTCCCTCTGCCTCCTCCCTCCTCCTCTCCCCTCCTCCTCCCTCCTCCTCCTTCTCCTCCTCCCTCCTTCTCCCTTCTTCTCCTCCTCTCCCCTCCTCCTCCTCCTACCCTCTTCCCCTCCTCCCTCTCCCTCCTCCATACTCCTCCTCCCTCTTCCTCCTCCTTCCTCTTCCTCCTCCTTCCTCCACCTCCCTCTTCCTCCCTCTCCCTCCTCCATCCTCCTCCTCCCTCTTCCTCCTCCTTCTTCCTCCTCCTTCCTTCTCCTCCCTCCTCCACCCTCTTCCTCCTCCTCCTCCTACCTCCTCCCTCCTCTCTCCTCCTCCCTTTTCCTCCCTCCTCCTCCTCCCTCTACCTCCTCCCTCCTCCTCTCCACTCTTCCTCCTACCCTCTTCCTCTTCCCCTCCCCCTCCTCCCTATCCCTCCACCTCCCTTCACATTCCTCCTCCTCCCTCTTCCTCCTCCTCCCTCCTCCTCCTCATCCCTCCTTCTCCCTCCTCCTCCTTCTTCTTCCCTCCTCCTCCTCCCTCCTCCCCCTCCTCCTTCCTCCTTCTCCCTCTCCTCCTCCTCCCTCCTCCTCCTCCCTCTACCTCCTCCCTCCTCCTCCCTTCACATTCCTCCTCCTCCCTTCACATTCCTCCTCCTCCCTCTTCCTCCTCCTCCCTCCTCCTCATCCCTTCTCCTCCTCCCTCCTCCTCCTCCCTCTACCTCCTCCTCTCTTCTCATTCCTCCTCCTCCCTCTTCCTCCTCCTCCCTCCTCCTCCTCATCCCTCCTTCTCCCTCCTCCTCCTTCTTCCTCCCCCCTCCTCCTCCTCCCTCCTCCCCCTCCTCCTTCCTCTCCTCCTCCACACTCCTCCTCCTCCCTCCTCCTCCTCCCTCTACCTCCTCCCTCCTCCTCCCTTCACATTCCTCCTCCTCCCTCTTCCTCCTCCTTCTCCCTCTTCCTCCTCCTCCCTCCTCCTCATCCCTTCTCCTCCCTCCTCCTCCTCTCTCCTCCTCTCTCCTCCTCCTCCCTCCTCCTCATCACTCCTCCTCCCTCCTCCTCCTTCTTCCTCCTCCCTCCTCCTCCCTCCTCCCCCTCCTCCTTCCTCTCCGCCTCCTCCCTCCTCCTCCTCCCTCCTCCTCCCTCTACCTCCTCCTCCCTCTACCTCCTCCCTCCTCCTCCCTTCACATTCCTCCTCCTCCCTCTTCCTCCTCCTCCCTCCTCCTCCTCTCTCCGCCTCCCTCCTCCTCCTCCTCCCTCTACCTCCTCCCTCCTCCTCCCTTCACATTCCTCCTCCCTCCTATTCCTCCCTACTCCTTCTGTCTCCTCCCTCCTCTTCCCTCCTCCACCTCCCTCTTCCTCCTCCCTCCTACATTTACCCAAGACAGACAGACAGTCAGACAGATAGTCGGGAACGGGATCTTATATGACTACTTATATAATTTAAATGAGATGCTCTCCACCATGGGCTGGGCGATGCCAGGCCGGGTCAGACAGACAGACAGATAGATAGTCGGAACGGGAACTTATATGACTACTTATATGAATTAAATGAGATGCTCCCCATCAGGGTCTAGGCGAAGACGGGCCGGGTCAGACAGACAGACAGACAGACAGACAGACAGACAGACAGTCGGTAACGGGAACGGGAACTTATATGACTACTTATATGAATTAAATGAGATGCTCCCCAAAAAGGACTGGGCGAAGCCGGGCCGGGTCAGCTAGTCTTATATATAATACAGTCGTGTTAAAGAATATCTATTATCTCTAACACACCAATGTTAAACGATCAATATTGTCTCTAACATAGTCATGTCAAATAATCTCTATTATCTCTCACACACCAATGCCAAACAATGTTTAGAATCTGTCCCAAGTAATCTCAAACAGTCTATATTATCTCTAACACACTAATGTCAAACAATCTCGATGTACCTGACGAGATGCAGCTACGTATACTAGACAATAAATCGTAAATCTATGGTGTGCGTCTTCGTTACTGAAATTCACGTTGTTTTGAATCTCTATTGTCTCTAGCACGCACAAACCAAATATTATAAACTTAACATATGAACGTCAAACAGCCTATATTATGTCTTGTATTTGCTTACAGTCGGTGCCACCCCATGTCCAAACACGATGCAGTAACAACCACAGAACTCTTGAAATGTTCAACATGCACTCAGTGATAATAAATGTGTCTTTAGCATTGACACACATTTCCTTAACGCTTACATTTCAATAATATGTTTTTTTAAAGTTGCAAATCCCTTACAGAAAGTTGCAGTCAACATCAGCATTTTCTCAGCTGCTGTTGATGTACTAGGCACGATTACGCTCAGTAGTTTGACACTGCTTTCTGAGCGGCCGGTTCACATACCCAGTAAGTTACCAACGCGGCGAAAAGCGCTATCGATTCTCACGCAGGTTACGTTACTCACGAGAATATACGGGATACGAAGAAGGACGTTAACTCCTAGTCCAGGGAGACCGGCATTTCAATAACATATGCAACAAATAGGGTAGACAGAGATGGTGAAGATAACACAGCGAATACAAACTTCATTTTCTCGATCTTGCACAACTGATAGTGGTTTGTGTGAGGTGTAATAATTAGACAGTTGATATGTTTATGTTCTACGCAGTCGCAACTAGAATATTGTTTCCCTTTATGTTACCACATGTTGGACGGAGGGAATAGCAGAGTCCATGGGAATATCGATATATGAAGCCCATAATCGGGCACTCTCACGATGTTTATGCTTCACCTCGACACCGCAAGGTACAAGAGGAACATGATGAGATGAGATGAGATGAGATGAGATGAGACAACGCTACGGCGATTATCTTTCCTAATTGATTAAAATGAATTATTTAGATCTGCCGCAAAATTAAAATGTCTTTGTTTTACGTCATTCCTTCGTTGATTCATTCCTTCATTTAGTGATTCATCCTTTCCTTCATTGAATAATCAATTCATGCATTGATCCATTCTTTTATTCTGGGTTTGTTCAGTGACATACATCACTAGTCAACTCATCAAACGGGTGCAAATCTGGTCGTCAAGTGCTACACAAGACGATACGAGGGGAAGTCAATAAGTCAGCCACAAATTGCTGTAGAAAAATAACTATATATGATAACAACTTGAAGTCAGTTTATTTTTATACATACATTGTCCCTTTATTTCTCAACATAATTTCCATCAACATCGATGCGCTTATCCCATCGTTTTATCAGTCCTTCCAAACCCAATGCATATAACTGATGTTCCTGCTGCATAGAACTGCGTGCTATGTTTTCAAAACGATATTTTCACTTCACGCTTCAGTCGCGAAATATCTCCCGCCAATGTGTTTTTTTCAGCGGACCAAAAAGGTGGAAATCGCTAGTGGCCAAGTCGGGGGCTGTAAGGTAGATGTTCCAGATTTCCAAATCCATATTTCTCCCGAGTTTAAAAAACAGAGCTCTAGTTCTATGCAGCCGGTTTGTGAGGACTGACAAACCGATGGGATATGTGCATCATGATTGATTGATTGATCGATTTAGGAACCGACATCACAGCATTCGGGGAATTCCCATAAGTGCTCCGTCCCTATCCTCAGCAGCCAGCGAAGAGCTCCGACACTAATAGTACCAGTAGCAATCTGATTATATGTCCGTCTCGCCTTTCCTCTGAAAGTCGATCGTCGGGCAGATCCCCTAGTCACTCCTCGCTGTTGCATTCTTGCCAGACCAAAGTGATCCATTTGCTCCTCCGAGGTGTACACATGCTCCCACAAGGCCACAACCACGTCTGCTTTATCATGCATCAACACCCCACCAAGTTCTGCAGAGCCAGCATCAATGTTGGTGGAAATTATGTTGATAAATAAAGGGACAATGCATACATACATACATACATACATACATACATACATACATACATACATACATACATACATACATACATACATACATACATACATACATACATACATACATACATACATACATACATACATACATACATACATACATACATACATACATACATACATACATACATACATACATACATACATACATACATACATGCATGCATGCATGCATGCATGCATACATGCATACATACATACATACATACATACATACATACATACATACATACATACATACATACATACATACATACATACATACATACATACATACATACATCTTTTCCCAGATGTCATATAGGCAGGGGAGAGATAGGGAGCAAATAGTTAAGGAGTTACAGGCGAGAGTAGATGAAGTGATTGACTGGTGCACAGAAATGAGTGCTGTCATCCACCCGGAAAAGGCGGCTGTTTTGTGGTGCTCTCTGGACAACAGGATTTTAAGGGCTGATATCCCAAGCCTCGCGATAGATGGTAGAAATGTCAGCAGAGAGAACAAACTGAAGTATCTGGGGATCACATTTGACAGGAGCCTATCCTTCAAGGACCATGTGGAGACGATCGTGACAAGAACTCAAAAGGGACTCAATACACTTAAAACTATGGCTGCAATAGACATAGAGCAGAGAATGCTTTTCACACTTGACAACGATAGTTTGTGCTTTGAAAAGGCATAATAACTTTTACCCTTGCTGTATCGAATGTGACTGATAAGGCCAATTTGCACTGTAAATGTCCGTTCACAGTGGGTGCATGTGAACACGTGGTCATTTCTACCATCATGCACCATCTTACGTCTCAAACATTCGGTGTGTGACTTATCTGCAATAATTTTCTCCTTTGTCTTATTCCATTTCTGATGTTTGCCCTCCATGTAACACGTTCAGCGGTGACTTGCTCCCAATGTGCATTATCAATGGTTGTATCAATCATGTCCCGCTTACACACATCTTTGTATCGTAGTAGAGGCCGACCCTGAGATCTCTTACCCATCTGTAATTCACCAAAAATGATGTCCTTTGGTATTCTACCATCATCCATCCTCATAAGATGTCCTATCCATCTAAGTCTACGAAGACTGAGCATGGAATAAACTGTCACACAACCTGATCTTTCCAATACTTCAGCATTTGTGATTTTGTCTTGCCACTTAATACCAAGAATTCTTCGCAGACACCACATATGAAAACTGTTTAAATGTTTCTCTTGGTGCCATAAAGAAGAGTACTAAGGACACCGGCTTGATAGACAAGGACTTTTGTTTTTGCAGTAAGCTTCCTGTTCTCCCAGACTCTTTTTCTTAACCTGTTCATTGTTGTTGCTGCCTTACCAATCCGGATGTTGCTTTCCTGATCTAGGGATAATTTGCTTTTTACCACTGATCCTAGATATGTAAAATGGTCTACCATCTCTAGTTCGGCGTCGTCAATAAAGATTGATGGTACCCCATGTGCACCTTGTGACATAATCTGTGTCTTTTTTTGCTAATTGTTAAACCAAATTCAGAACAAGCATTGGAGAATGCAGATAGTAGACATTGCAATTCTTCCTCAGAGTGGTTCATAACTGCACCATCATCTACAAAAAGAAACTCTCTGATCAGTACCCTCCTAATTTTGGTCTTGGCCTTCAATCTCTGAGCAATGTAAATGCCGCCATCTGAGCGTGAGTGAATGTATATATATACTGATCACGAAAGGCATATTTCAATAGACGTGAAAAGTATATTCCAAAGAGGGTGGGAGCTAGTACACAACCTTGCTTAACTCCATTCTTGATTTCAAACTCTTTAGAAGTTGCACCATCAAACTTGATTATACCCTTCATGCCTGTGTGGAACGATTCTACAATGGACAGAAGAGTTGGTGGGTAGGCAATCTTCTTTAGTGCCTTGAACAGACCCTCACGACTGACCAAATCAAATGCCTTTGTGAGGTCGATGAAGGCAATAAACAGTGGTTGATTCTGTTCACGGCATTTTTCTTGCATTTGTCGCAATGAGAAAATCATATTAATGGTAGACCGGTTCTGTCGAAAGCCACTCTGTGATTCGGGGTAGACTTGATCTCCTAGGACTTGAAGTCTGCGCAGAACAATTCTGGCAAATACTTTTCCAACAATACACAGAAGTGAAATACCCCTATAGTTGTTGCAGTCGTTCCGATCGCCCTTGTTCGTGTACAGTGTTATGATGCTCGAATCTTTGCAATCCCGTGGGACTTGTCCTTCTCGCCAGCATAGCTCTATTAGCTGGTGGATCTGTAGAGTGATACATTCCACTCCTGATAACCTCTATTGGAATCCCATCCTTACCTGCAGCCTTGCCAAATGCAAGTTCATTTATAGTACACTTAACTTTTGTTATGGTGGGAAGTGTGTCCTGATGGTCAAGAGTTGGTAGACCTCTATGGCGTTGAGGGCATCATCTGCTAGTTTGGTCTCACTTGGGTAAAGCTCCAAATAGTGTTCTACCCATCTGTCCATCTGCTGTTTCTTATAGGGTGATGATTTCTCTAGTCAAGGTTTTCAATATTGCCTCTCCATAGCAAAAATCCAGAAAATCTGGATTGTCTATCCTCTCATTTATCACTCTATCTTCTAGGTTGTCTTTTCTTCCATCAGTCTATCTATAATCTGGTTTGTCTATCCTTACACCTATTATTATATCATCTGGGATGTCTATTCATTAGTCTATTAATCTGTCATCTGAGTTGTATCCTTTCTTCAATTGATATATCTGCTCGGTTATCTATGCATCCATGTATCCACGGGTAAATTTTGGTGATATTTATGATGCAAGATTTGTTTCATTCGTAATGCTACTTGTCAGGATACGATTGGTTGCTACAAGCCATGTGAAGCGTAGATGACTCGAGCCGATTGGTAGTTAGACGACGCGGCAACAAGGTTCGTCAGCATGCACTACTAACCGTTCATTTGTATCCACTGATACCTCTAAATAACTCTACTGCAAGCAGCCACGTACGCCATCTGTATCAGGTACTTATTGTGCTAGACGACACGTCTCCCCGCCATTTCTGGAAGAGAACTGCTGCGATACAGACTTCAATTATGGTAAATGTTAAATTGATACAAATATAACATGTATCATCATTTTACGTGAATCATATATGTCTGTCTTTATGTTGATTTGTCTTACCCCTTTGTCTGTCTTTATGCATGTATGTTTGTCTGTCTCTCTAATGTCTCATTGTCTCTTTGGCAGTGTGCACTTCATCTGTCTCTATACATGTGTGTCTGTCTCTCTGTCTCTCTGTCTCTTTCTGGCTACCTCTATGTTATCTCTCTCAATATTCCGGTATCTTTCCCTCTCTATCTATCTGAGCTCCTCTCTCTCTCTCTCTCTCTCTCTCTCTCTCTCTCTCTCTCTCTCTCTCTCTCTCTCTCTCTCTCTCTCTCTCAGTCTTTCTCTATTTCTCGCTATGTCATTCTCTCTGTTTTAATATGTCTGTTTCTGCCCCTCTCTCTGTCTGTCTGTCTGCCTCTCTCTCTTTCTCTCTCTCTCTCTCTCTCTCTCTCTCTCTCTCTCTCTCTCTCTCTCTCTCTCGGTATGTCTCTCTCCTGCTCAACATCTTTTCTATCAAACAGAAAGCAATTAGTGTCACACAATAAATCTCTGTCTCAAACCACTACCTTCAATATTGGAGTACCGCAAGGCTCTATTCTTGGCCCTGTATTATTTGCCATATATATTGACGATCTACCTTTGCAACTTTCGTCGTCTTGCGATCTATTTGCATACGACTATACAATGTATACAAAAGCTGAAAACTGTAATTTGCTGGAGTCGTCTTTGCGAAAAGAATGAAACAATGTAATTAGGTTGGAGCTATGCAAACTGTATGCAAATTAACATCACTAAATCGAAAGCAATGTTATTTACAACCAGACAAAGACATAAAACTCTAAATTCACACACATCACTTCAACTTCACATCGATAACATGCCAGTAGAAAGTGTAATAGTGCACACAACATTAGGCCTAATTATTGATAGAAACCTAACCTTTAAATCCCACGTTCAAGCACTCATTAAACAAACAGCGAAAAAAGTCTACCAACTCGGCAAATTTAAAAACAATTTCTTTCATGAGGTCACAAGGAAAATAGTCTATATCTCTCACATATAGACACATCTTGACTACTGCTCTACAATCTGGGACGGTTGTTCTAATTCAAGCACCAAACGAATTTACTCACTCCAGAAACGGGCCATGAGTTTAATTTATAGCACACACTTATCTGACAATTCTAGTCTGCATACGCGCCTTAAGTTACTACCAGGCCGCAAACGCCTGCTTTTCAATAAGGCCAAACTAATTCACAAAATCCTACATCAGAATGCCCCATATTGTCTTTGGCCATTGTTTAAATATAATATTAGACACAGTAAACGTTTAAATATATTACACATTCCGAAGCCTAGGATAGACTTATACAAAACAAGCTTAACGTACTCTGCAGCTCTCAGCTGTGGAACAATCTTCCACAAGAAATCAAAGACATTACCAATTCCTATACATATAATTGCAAATTATTTGAACATTATCTCAGTACGGATTACCTTCCCCCTTAATAATAGAAATAATAATAAAAACAAAACCCTAGTATAACAGCAGTCCCCTTATGGTAGAGCAGTATATTCCACATAGCTAATAACAAGTGCCACACTATTGCCTAATAATACTGAGTCGTGTAGAATTTATGTTCGCATTTTGCCCATGCCTTTATAAAGCATGCCATTTATATTGTTGCTGCTCTCTGTTAGCCTTGAAAGATGTATGAATGAAATAATGTATGAAAGTGAGTGATAGAACGCAGAATGTAAGACGGGCCTGCGTGCCCAATTCTTAACCATTTTAAAATAAAGTTAGTTCGTTCGTTCGTCTGTTCGTCTTATTCTGCTGCTGATGTATTATGTTACAAAACATAATATTACATATGTTTGTGTATGCTCCTGTTTCATATCATTATGTATACCGTCATCAGAATTCAACATGACAAATATGAAAGTGGTTTTTTTTTTATTTTCCTTCCTTGAAACTACAAGGTTAAGTTAATAAGTAAGTCAAAAGTTGCAATAGAAAAATAACTAAATATAATAACAACTTGAAACCAGTTAATTTTTATACATACATGGCACCTTTATTTCTCATCATAACTTCAACCGACATTGATGCATTTATCCCATCGTTTTATCAGTCCTCACAAATTCTGTTCTCTTAAACCACTTTTCACTTAACATTCAACTTCGGCGTCAGTCGTGAAATTTCTCCCACCAAGGTGGGGTTTCAGTGGACTTAGCCCTAGCGATTTCCAGTAAAGCGGTGCACAGCTGGGTAGAAAAAAATTACGAGGGCTAGTCAATAAGTAAGTCGCATAGGCAAGTAAACGGAAACAAAGCAAGCAGTTCTATGCAACCGATTTTGGAGGACTGATAAAACGATGGGATAAATGCATCAATGTTGGTGGAAATTATGATGGGAAATAAACGTGCAATGTATGTATACAAGTAAATTGGTTTCAAGTTGTTATTATATTTAGTTATTTTTCTATTGCAACATATTTCTCTGTCTCCCCGATTCTCACTCTTTCCAACTATGTCTCTCTTTGACTCTCTCTTTAGGTATTTATTTATCTATGTATCTCTTCCATCGTCTATCTCTATCTCTCTTTCTTTACATCTCAAAGCTCTCAAATTTTGGCTGTTCTTTCTGTTTCTCTCACACTATCTCTTTCTACCCCTCTCTCTTTCTCTCACTCAATCTCTCTCTGTGACTCTGGCACTCTAAGTGTTTGTCTCTCTCGTTAATTTTCTATCTCTCTTTCACTATCTGCCTCTCTTTCTGTGTCTGCCAACATTGGACATTGCATCTTTGTCTTTCCTCTGTCAAACTCTCGCTGTCTCACTAGTCTCACTCTCTCTTTCTCTGTCTCCCTCTTCAAATCTTACATCTGTATCCGTCGCTCTTAACCTGTCTCTTTCTGTCTCTGAATTTGTCTTTCTATATTTGTATCTCTCTCTCTCTCTCTCTCTCTCTCTCTCTCTCTCTCTCTCTCTCTCTCTCTCTCTCCCTCTCTCTCTGATTCACTCTATGTGTCAGTCTCAATATATGTTGTTTCGCTGTCTCACTCTATACCTCTGTCTCTACTTGTCACTTTATCACTCTGACCGTCTGTGTGTATCTCTCGGTATCTCGTTTAGACACACACACACACACACACACACACACACACATATATATATATATATATATATATATATATATATATATATATATATATATATATATATATATATATATATATATATATATTTCACTATGCCATTTTATGAGAATATATGTCATAAGAATGTTCATTCTAACAAGACAACTGAAGTTTTTTTGTTTTACACACCTCAGTATTATAATTAACACGAACGCACATGGAAAAAAATAGAATCAGGAAGTGAATATTTCATTGTGCTGCGTCATCATTTAAGAGTCAGTACCCTCCACACATAATTAACGACCCTCTCAGACACTTTCTAATAGCATTTAATTCTGACCAAGTATATATATATATATATATATATATATATATATATATATATATATATATATATATATATATATATATATATATATATATGAAACAGAGGTGAAAACAGGAGCAAGAACCACTTACTTCTGCTACGGTGATGGGAGGTGAAGAGCGCAACCCTGACTGCATAGGGCCAAAGAAGAAAATGAATAAAGAGAGAACATCTCACCGTCATCGGTTAACAAGAATAGGAAGGAAATCAGTTTATGAAAATCCAAATCCAGGAATGGGCCGTCAGGGAATTAGAATAATGTTCTCCAATTCCTGACAAAAAATTACTCCGAGGGTTGTTCTAATACCAATGACTATATAATTTGAGTCTATCAACTAAACAACAAAGTAAGAATAACACAAGCATAATTTGTTTATTACACTTCTAAAAGCAACAATAATATGCAGACATGTAGCATCAACAAAGAAGTTAGAATCCCGAAAAACCAAACAGCAAAAACTAAAATCCAGGAAACAAAACTCCTAAGTATAGCGAAAACTTTTTAAGTACAGCAAAAACCTCAAGTCTACCAAAAGCTAATATATAGCAAAAGCCTCAAGCCTACTAAAAACTAATCTACCAAAAACTAATTTACCAACAACTTCTAATCTACTAAATACCCATGAAAATCTAAAAGCTAAGACTATAATTATGACTCTTCCACTGCAAAACCTTTCAGGGTCTACCTAAAGAAGTTTACTATAGGCATTGACGCATCGTCACTCAGTGTGGTGGACTACAGAAAAGGCCGGTTCCACCTGCGCATGTGTTTTTATATTGGGGTCGGAACGACTCCCAGAGTTTAAGACCAATCAGACAGTCTGTGCCCTCTGGCGGAATTTCACCATCATCGCGAGACTAATACATTATACCTCCTCTTTAACTGTTGTCGTCCAGACAACTGGACCTTACACCTCCAGTGCCCTTTGTAAAGGAGAGATAATTTCTTTCCCTTACCTTACAATTCTCCACTATTAATGGGACTCAACAAAATTGTCCTATCCTAATAAGACAGACTACCAGTTTATATATATATATAAACAGAGTGTATGTGGCTTTGTGTGTTTGTTTGTATTGGATGCGTTCGATAACGGTACATCCGATTGAGATGAAATTTTCTACACGTCTTCCTTTCATTCCTGTGCAACCTACTATACTAGTTTCTTAGTGTAAAATCTTCTACTTATTTAATAACATTCACTTTTTCATTTTTAATTATATAATTTCTATATAGCAGGGGGACTTCAGTCTAGAAAAGTTATTTCAAGGGGCATAACTTTTAATAACATTTCTATATACTTTATAGTCATATTGTTGGACTTACTTGCACTATTGTTAAACTCTTTGTCTATAGTTATTTTCAGGCATATAAGTTATAATAAATAATGATATAATCTTTAAGGCATTTTCAAAGTTTTCATAAAAATAATGCATAATGCATAACATTGTAACCCATCTTTTTCTGCTTAAAGAACTTATCAACTGTCATGTCGGTGATTAAAAACAGTTTTCATTAAAAATAATGAATAGTGTGTGGAAGGACATCACGCCGGGTCAGATTGATAGACAGACAGACAGATAGTCGGGAACGGAAGCTTATTTGACTACGTATATGAATTAAATGAGATGCTCCCCACCAGGGACTGGGTGAAGCCGGGCCGGGTCAGACAGACAGACAGACAGATAGACAGACAGACAGATAGTCGGGAACGGGAGAGCTTATATGACTACTTATATGAATTAAATTAGATGCTCCCCACCAGGGACTGGGTGAAGCCGGGCCGGGTCAGCCAGACAGACAGACAGACAAACAAGCAGACAGACAGACTGATAGATAGATAGATCCCCTCCAGGGCCTGGGCGAAGCCTGGCCGGGTCAGCTAGTATATATATATATATATATATATATATATATGCATACAAATTCCAGCAGGTTGGTTCACTGATGACTCTGGCTGTGTTGTTTGGCTGCTTTGCTGTTCAAGAATCGTCGATCTCTGATTATGTACCTAGTAAGAAACAATACTTCTCCTAAATTATAAAGCAAACAAACAAACAAACAAACAAACAAACAAACTTTATTTTCAAAGGGTTAAGAATTGGGCACGCAGGCCCGTCTAACATTCTGCCTTTCTATCACTCTCTTATATACATTATTTCATTCACACATCATTCAAGGCTAACAGAGAACAGCAACAATATAAAACTTATGCATTATAAAAGCATTGGCAAAATGCGAACATCAAAACTACACGTTACAGTAACATTAGATAATGGTCAGACACTTATTAGCCATGTGGAATATACTGGCCTACCAAAAGGGGACTGACTGTTATACTAGGGTTTTGTTATTATTATTATTATCACTATTATTATGGGGGAAGGTAATCCGTACTGAGATAGTGTTCGAGTAATTTGCGATTATATGAATAAGGATTGGTGATGTCTTTTATTTCTTGTGGAAGATTGTTCCACAGCTGAGCTGCAGAGTACGTTAAGCTTGTTTTGTATAAGTCAATCCTAGGCTTCGGTGTGTGTAATATATTTAAACGTTTACTGTGTCTAGCATTATATTTAAACAATGGCCAAAGGTAATTTGGGGCATTCCGATGCAAGAAGCAGAAAAATGGAGGGATGTGTGTGTGAGGGGGGGGGGGGGGGGTAGTTAAATGAAATGCTAAAATATCGACTTCATTACACCTGGTTCTAACCAATTATGGCTGCCTAAAGTGCATCCATTAGAGCACAAACGCCTTAGCCCTCAGAATCTCAGAATACATTGCACTCATGAACCGAACAATTGAGTCCTGATAGGAACCCAAGATATTCGCAGCGCGAAGCAGGCGACGCTTTAATATTACAGGACAGCTTCCTCTCCCACCTTCACCCTATAGCCGTTCATTTTGTGTTAATGTAGATCAGGGGTCACCAATCTACTGCCCGCGGGCTGGATGCGGCCGGCAAAGTAATTCGTCCGCCCCGCCGACAGTACTCGATCGTGCTTGATATGACTTATGGAGCACAAGACGTTGTGATTATAAATGCAAAAATTATGTTTAGAATAATAGGAGGCAGTAATAAGTTAGGAGACATCTGGCTGCTATGTGTCTTAAATTTACTATATTTAGTTTTAATTATTGTATCTAGATTGTTTTGTTTTTGTAATGTTCGCTTATTTCGGGCCATCCCAAATCTTTCCCCGGCTCGTGGTAACGCCATCTACGCTCTGGCGTTACCATGGTTTCCATGGCAACACACACAAACACACACACGCACACACAGATACACACGCACATTCCCCTCCCCCAGATGCGTCCGGCTGTCAACACAGGTCCTATGCTCCAGAAATAGTTACTTCCTTTTTGCCATTCATCCGTTGTATAGGTATGTAACAAGTATTTCAGTGTAAGTGAACTAGAAGTGTGAATAGAGGAAATGAAGTAGCAAACATAGCATGCAAATGCCATAGAATCCTCGTGTTCTTTCGAAAATAGTATCTCCAGCTCAGAAGAAATCCCCGGTCAAGGTGTTAATCAAGCAGGTCTCTAGGCCAGTGTCTTTCAACATTTCTGCTGGAGCAGATCCTTACGCAGATGTTGCTCAAGGAACTGTGTGCGATGATCCAAGTGTCTGTCCTACTTTATATAATAAACCAGATGGACAGAAATGTTACATTTAGGTGATTTCGGTCTGTTTAGGTGGAACCGCTGGCTGTCACTCGCGGAACGCCCAAAAAAAAACTCTGTGATATGCTGTTTGTTTAGGCCGACCCTATTTATATATTTTGCAAAGCTTATTATGAGATACAATCTATTACCAAAGGTACCTATACACTTTATATCTACCTCTCTACAGAGACACATAGGGACAGATACATTCAGTGGGACACACAGAGACAGATAGAGACATACAAAGGGACACACATAAACAGAAAGATGCATTCAGCGAGACACCCAAAGACAGATAGAGACATATTGCAGTGTACATACAGACACAGAGAGACTGAGAGACAGAAAGTGACAGAGAGACAGAGAGTGACAGAGAGACAGAGTGAGACAGTGTGGCAGAGAGTGACACAGAGACAGAGAGAGACAATTCAATTCAACTTTCAATTTAACTTTATTTTAAAAGGGTTACAAATTGGGCACGCAGGCCCGTCATACATTCGGCCCTTCCAGTAACTCATCTTTCATTCATCAATAGTGCATGATGCATTCACATAGGAAAATGCCTTGACAAATGAATGCTGTAAACATGATCAATGCATATTACAATGTTATGAGACACATCACTCATATAAGCACACAACCTCTTTCCACCCACATACACCCAAACCTACCCACACACATCCCCATTTACCCACATATAACCCCATTCACCAACCCACACCTCACTCAACCACACATATCACCCATCCATACATACACCCTGTATCCACCCACACACATCCCCCACCCGCACACACCAGCACCCACCCCAGCCTCCCACATCCCCACCCCACCCACCCGCACAAACCTCATCCAGCCTTACACACCCTCAACTCACCCACGCACATCCCCCACACACACCCTACCCACACACTCACTCACAAAGGCACACACACTCACCCAAACACCCACCAACCAATCCTTATATATTAACACACAACCCCTACACGCACATCTCCCCACAACACACCAATCCCCAGACTACACATACCCATCCAGACACGTCCACACACCTCCAACCACCCAGCCAAACACTCATCCCTAAACCCCACACACACACCCCACACACACCAACCCGCATACACATTCCCAACCCATTAACCAACACAACCCCTACCCCACCCATCCCATCCTCCCACATACCAACCCCACCAACCACATACAGCTTAACCCAGCCATACACATCCCCCAATCACCGACACAATACCCCACATACATCCCACCCACACACCCCACTCACCCACACACACCCCACCCATACACCCACCAACCCACCCTTGCCTATTAACACGATCCCCTGACACACACACACATCTCCCCACAAACACTCCCATCCCCAGCCCACACCCACCCACTCACCCATCCATATCCACACACCTCCAACCACCCAGCCAAACACTTATAACCCAATCGCTTACACCCCGCACACACACACACGCACTCACTAACTCTCTCACTCATTCTACAATAATGTACATATGTTCATATTAAAGGTGATGGAATAAAGTGACATTTAAAATGACACAGGATGAAGATACACATAAAATATGTAATAGTAATAGCTTGTTACATGACATGCGTGCGTTCAACTCTATCTCTCTCTTACACACACACACACACACACACACACACACACACACACACACACACACACACACACATACTCCCAAATACGATTCACTAACATATTCATTCTCCCACTGTCCCCCACTCACCACACATGCCCAACCACCACACATCTCTCCACCCACTCACACATCACCTAACCAACCCGTACATCTCACAAACGCCGACACAAATATCCCTCACGCACATCCACACCCACACTCAACTCCCCACTTACACATACCCCAAGCCATGCAGACTCGACAACACCCACATGCTCCACCCTCCCACCATCACACCCCCAACCACACACACATTCACTTCCCACACACACATCCCGCACCAACCTTACACACTGACACACACACACACTCTCTCTCTCTCTCTCTCTCTCTCTCTCTCTCTCTCTCTCTCTCTCTCTCACTCACTTACTCTCTCTCACTCACTTTACAGTAATGTGCATATGTTCGTATTATACATGATTATATCAAGTGGCATACAAAGTGATACTATGAAAGATGAGAGTATACCAAACAATATGGAATCAAGTGTCATTCAGACTCATAATACGAAATATGAGAATGCACACAACATATGGAACAGCATGTTATATGACATGCGTGCGGTCATATCTCTCTCTCTCTCTCTCTCTCTCTCTCTCTCTCTCTCTCTCTCTCTCTCTCTCTCTCTCTCTCTCTCTCTCTCTCTCTCTCTATCTCTCTTCTTGAATACATACACACACAACCACACATAATCACTCCTCACCAACCCACACATCCCGCACCTACCCACACATCCACAACCCACACCATCTCCCTTCACCCACCCTCAAATCTCGCACCCACCAAAACACACACATCCCCAACCAAAATCTTTCCCAACCAACATATACACCACCCATCCCTCACCCACCCCCAACCTCGCATCCCTGAACTACAACACACCCACCCACACACATATTCCCAACCCACCCACACACATCCCTCACCCACTCACACATCTCCACCCCTCATACACATCCTCACCCAAACTTATATCCCCCACCCACACATCCCCACCACCCACACATACCCCTCCACACACACGTCTTACACCCACACACACCCCAACACCCTCACATACATCGCCACCACACACACACATCTCCCCCACACGTATACCCCCACCCACACCACACTCCCACCCACCCACACCAAAGACCCCACCCACCCACTCACAATCCCACACCCATCCCCCATGCCACCTACACACACCTACCCATACATCCACATACACACAATCCCACACCCATCCCCATGCCACCTACACACACACACCTACCCACACACCCACACACTTTCTTACCCAACCACACCCACGAATCCCACTACCCACCAACACCCACATACACCCATCATCGAAAAAATATACCCTTACCCACAGGTCCCCACCCAATATACGCATCACCCACCCACACGTCCCTCATTCACACACACATTCTCGCCCACCCGCACATCCCCAACACACACACACACACACACACATCCCCCACACATCTTCCCACATCATCACACAGCACCCACCGACAGAAGCACATCCCCAATTAGAAAAAAACAACTTTAAAATGATAGCAATAGGTTATACATTGTACAACGAAGAAAAGGTTATGTACTTCAATAAAGAATATAATTTCTGGAATTTGAGTAAACATGATGAAATACACAGTGCATTTAGTACATGTTAAAATCAAGTGGCTGTAAAAATGATAATATGAAAGATGAGAATACAGAAGAAATATGGAATATCTCTTTTTTGTCTTTCACGCACTACACTATCTCTATCATTGTTTCTCACTATCTCTCATTCTCTCTCTCTCTCTCTCTCTCTCTCTCTCTCTCTCTCTCTCTCTCTCTCTCTCTCTCTCTCTCTCTAGCTCTCTCTCTCTCTCTCTCTCTCCCTCTCTCTCTCTCTCTCTCTCTCTCTCCCTCACACACACACACTCACTCGCTGTCACTCTCTCTGTTATTCTCTTAAACACACATACCCACTCCCCCTAGCTCTCTTTGTATCATACTTTCTCTTCTTCTTCTTTCGTTCGCTTGAAATATGTCTATACATGCAATGCTGTCTCAATGAATTGAACTGTCTTTTTTCAGTTCACACAGCGGTCCATAGAGTTTAATTTCCACTGTCGTCTCTCTAAGCCAGAAGGTTTGCCTAGATATGTTATATTGTGGGCAGTCTTGGAGTGTGTGCTCTGCTGTCTGCGAAACCAATCCACATGTGCACATGGCTATTTCACCAATCTTGAATTGTGTATACATGTGGATGTGTAATCTGTTGTGTCCTGTTCTGAGGCGCAGAATAATGACTTGGTCTGGTCTGTCCATAACGTGGTAGTCATCTTGAGAAGGTTTTTGGTGGCTTTCTGACTGATTTGATCATTCTTTTCTATTGGTGGTATGTAGCGGGCACATCAGGCTGTTCTTCTTTGGCTCCTTCCTTAGCCAATTGATCAGCTCTGTCGTTTTAGGGTTCTCCACAGTGGGATGGTAACCACTGTAAGGTGACCTTATGCTGACTGCTAAGTTCAGAAAGTGGTGTCCTTAGTACTGGCAATTTCCCAGACAGGAGCGCCTCGAGTACTGATTTTGCATCAGTCAATAGCCCCATAGGTTGTGTACCATTGCTGGTATATAGTAATTTCTCTGTTGCTATCTTTATTGCCTCAATTTCAGCATCGTAGTTCTGTAAGGTGTGGAATGCGCCTGGCCCTGCAGCCAGCAGGGTTAGGATCGGCTAGCCTCTCCCAGGAGGGGTGAAGAGCGAAAATTAGTAGCCTGCTGATGACCCGCAGACTACACAAGTCAACCCCCACCTCCACGTGGTGCAGACCGGGCAACCATGACCGCGAGGTCATGGGCTAACGGGGCTATGGCTCGCCATAGGGGATGGACTCCCTGTGGTCAGATTAGTGTCCTAAACCTGCGACTGGCCTAGCAAGCCGGCAGGGGATCTTCATACTGCTCGTAGAAAAACTAAGAAGTACCTCGACACCGCAAGGTACAAGAGGAACATGATGAGATGAGAGAGTTATGGCACTACTTTCCTGTCGGTACTCTAGCTGTGTCCCTAGTATTATTTGGGTATTCTATATACACTCTCGCTCCTCCATTTCAAACAGTATTTTATGCTGACCCATCTGTGTAGACTCGGATCCAGAGGTCTTGTGGGTATTCTTCATCAAGGAAGCTGAGAGTGGCTGTTCTGCACTGCACACTGTTCTGTTCTTCCTTGTCAAATATTCCTCTCACTTTTGTCTGGATTTGTAATGATAGTCTATGTTCATCTTTCCATGGAGTTAGTTCTGGAATAGTTGTTAGGGGGATACCAACTGTGGGCAGATCAGTGGTTTCTCTGCAGAGTCTTTTGGCCTGGTGGATAAAACTACTTCTTTTCAGCCGCCCCATTGCTAGGTTTTCAAATCTGTTCTTCATAGGGTGGCCTGGCAAGCTGAGGAGAATTTCTGCGTATATTAGCATTTTCGTATCTCTGCGCTCTCTAAGTGCTTGTGTCCTCCCCATCTTCTCCATTTCCACTATAGGGATTGATATAATCCCTCCTGTGGTAACTCTAAGTGCTTGATTGTGCACCTTGTCCAGTTCTAGTAGTGTGGTTTTTGATGCCGATAACCACGCATCTCACCCGTATTCCAGGTGTGGTCGTATGCTCTGTTGATAAACTTTGCTAAGTATGTTCCCTCTGGCTCCCCATGTAGTTCCACTTAGCTTTCTCAGGATGGCTATTTTCCTTCTGGTGTTTGCTACTGCTTTGTTGATGTGCTTTCTCCATGTCAACCTGCCATCAAATGTTACTTCAAGGTATGTTGGTTATTTATCATCTCTTAGGGGTGTTCCATTTATCTGGATGGTCCCTGCCTTTTGTTTTGGAGAGAGGGTAAATAGAGGGATGCTGCACTTGTCAGTGTTTATGCTGACACACCATCTATTTGCCCATGTAACAAATGTATCTACAGCTCTTTGTAGCAATCTGGTGGCCACTGCTGCATGTTCATTTGTGCTCCATAGAACCAGGTTTTCGGCGTACATTGTCGCCTTAATTCCATGCTGTAGATTAGCAACGAGATCATTGATGAAGATTAGAAAAAGTGTGGGGGACAAGACTCCGCCCTGGGGAAAACCGTGACGCAGTAGTACTTTCTTGCTCTTGAGATCGTCTATCTGTACTCTGGCTCTTCTGTTGTGCAAGTATGCTTTCACCCATTTGTACATTCTTCCATTGACTTGGCAGAGTTTCAGTTTCTTCATCAGATCTTCTTCCCAGGCTTTGTCAAATGCTTTTTTCAGATTTATCCATGCCGCAAGCACCAGCTTCTTCTCTTGGAATGCATCTTCAATTTCTTGAGAGAGGTAGGTTGTCTGATCTTCCGTATAGGATCACTGCCTAAAGCCAGCCTGCTGTGGTACAAGGATGTTTTTACTTTCAATGTACCACTGTAGTCTGTGATTGATGATACGCTCCAGTGTTTTACAAAGGCAGCTGGTGAGGCTAATTGGTCTGTATCTAGAAGCAATGGAACTATCTTTCCCTGATTTTAGGAGGGGTATCATGATTGCTTCTCTCCAGGCTTGTGGAACACTGCCTAAGGTCCAATTGAAGATCAGCAACAGCTTTGCTTTAGCCTCTGTTCCTAGATTCCTGATCATTTCATTGGTGATACCATCAGCTCCTGGTGACTTTCACATTTTCAGTTTTGATATGGCTAGCTCCAATTCGCTGATTGTGATGGGTGCTTCCAGAACCTCGAGTACTATTTCCTTCTGTCCTGTATGTTGCCGTTTCTCTCGAATATCTTGTTGTTTCTCTGGACTAATTTTGATATTGTTATTTTGTGCGAAAGAGTCCGCAAAATGGTCAGCTGCTTGCTTTCTTGTTAAGATGTTTCCATCTTTATGTAGTGCAATTTTTGAGTTTCTCTTCTTGAGCACTCATCGTTTAATTGATTTACTAGCTTCCACAATTTCCTTGTGTCTCTTTCAAAGTTCAGAGACTCCGTTTTCTCCTGCCAGCTTGTCCGTCTAGCCTGCAGTTTGGCCTTTTGAAATTTGGCTTTTGCGTGCTGGAATTTATTATGTTGCTCTTGGCTGGGTGTGGCCCCTGCTTGCTTTCTACACACTTCCACATCCTTATGCAACTGTTCCAGTTCACTACTCCTGTAGGGTTTATATTGTTTATGGGCTCCTCTTGGTAATGTTTCTCGCTCTGCCTGTAGTATGCATTTCCCAAACACTTCAACTACTTTATTTATGTCTTTCTCAGTGTTCAGGTTGCTAACCAGTATGCTAGTGCGATTCTTGTACATTGCCCAGCCTGCTTTCTTTTAGTTCCACCTCGAGAGGGTGCTGCTTTCACTCACAAGCTCATTTTCTACAGTTAGAAATACTGACCGATGGTCACTGCCACCAAGTTGTTTCCCAACAATTCGTGTAATGTTCCACTCCAGGTCTGGTGAATGAAAAGCCAGGTCAGGTGTAGTTGTATGTGCCATGATCTCGCGTAGAAAGTATGTGGGTCGGACGGCTTATTAACCAAGATGAATCTATTCTTATCCTGCCAGTCTTCCAGTCTCTCTCCTATCTGGTCCATGTGATCATAGCCCCAACTCTGCGAGTGGCTGTTGAAATCGCCACACACAATCATTTTTTTTCTGTTAATGGTAGTGTGTCCAGTGCCTCTATTTCTCTCTCACTCACTCTCTTACATCCTCTCTTACTCACTCACGCACTTTCACACTCTCAACCACACACATACACATTGGGAAAAATTGTACCACTAGGTGACTTATGGAGGCATACAGTCGGTATGGGCAGAGACAGAGAGACTAAGACAGAGGTAAAGAGTGAAACAGAGATACATTCCCGCAGAGATAGACACAGAAAGATAGCTAGAATCATAACGTAACATACAGAGGGACACAGAGAGATAGGGAGAGAGACACAGAGAAACATAAAAAGGGGCACAGAGAGACACTGAGAGATAGAGAGAGACAAAAAGAAACATAAAAAAGGGACACGGAGCGACACAGGTATATAGAGATAAAGAGAGACGTACAGAGGGACACAGAGAGACACAGAGCGAGATATAGTGAGAGACAGAGACAGAACTACATATGAACACAATAAAACAGAGAAAGAACTACATATGAACACAATAAAACAGAGAAAGAACTACATATGAACACAATAAAACAGAGACAGAACTACATATGAACACAGTAAAACAGAGAAAGAACTACATATGAACACAATAAAACAGAGACAGAACTACATATGAACACAATAAAACAGAGACAGAGACATACAGGAGGACTCAGAGAGACACATAACGCGAGAGAGACAGAGGTAAGACATACATAGGGACACAGAGAGAAACTGAGAAATAGAGAGAGACAGAGGTAAGACATACATAGGGACACAGAGAGAAACTGAGAAATAGAAAGAGACAGAGGTAAGACATACATAGGGACACAGAGAGAAACTGAGAAATAGAGAGACAGAGGTAAGACATACATAGGGACACAGAGAGAAACTGAGAAATAGAGAGAGACAGAGGTAAGACATACATAGGGACACAGAGAGAAACTGAGAAATAGAGAGAGACAGAGGTAAGACATACATAGGGACACAGAGAGAAACTGAGAAATAGAGAGAGACAGAGGTAAGACATACATAGGGACACAGAGAGAAACTGAGAAATAGAGAGAGACAGAGGTAAGACATACATAGGGACACAGAGAGAAACTGAGAAATAGAGAGAGACAGAGGTAAGACATACATAGGGACACAGAGAGAAACTGAGAAATAGAGAGAGACAGAGGTAAGACATACATAGGGACACAGAGAGAAACTGAGAAATAGAGAGAGACAGAGGTAAGACATACATAGGGACACAGAGAGAAACTGAGAAATAGAGAGAGACAGAGGTAAGACATACATAGGGACACAGAGAGAAACTGAGAAATAGAGAGAGACAGAGGTAAGACATACATAGGGACACAGATAGAAACTGAGAAATAGAGAGAGACAGAGGTAAGACATACATAGGGACACAGAGAGAAACTGAGAAATAGAGAGAGACAGAGGTAAGACATACATAGGGACACAGAGAGAAACTGAGAAATAGAGAGAGACAGAGGTAAGACATACATAGGGACACAGAGAGAAACTGAGAAATAGAGAGAGACAGAGGTAAGACATACATAGGGACACAGAGAGAAACTGAGAAATAGAGAGAGACAGAGGTAAGACATACATAGGGACACAGAGAGAAACTGAGAAATAGAGAGAGACAGAGGTAAGACATACATAGGGACACAGAGAGAAACTGAGAAATAGAGAGAGACAGAGGTAAGACATACATAGGGACACAGAGAGAAACTGAGAAATAGAGAGAGACAGAGGTAAGACATACATAGGGACACAGAGAGAAACTGAGAAATAGAGAGAGACAGAGGTAAGACATACATAGGGACACAGAGAGAAACTGAGAAATAGAGAGAGACAGAGGTAAGACATACATAGGGACACAGAGAGAAACTGAGAAATAGAGAGAGACAGAGGTAAGACATACATAGGGACACAGAGAGAAACTGAGAAATAGAGAGAGACAGAGGTAAGACATACATAGGGACACAGAGAGAAACTGAGAAATAGAGAGAGACAGAGGTAAGACATACATAGGGACACAGAGAGAAACTGAGAAATAGAGAGAGACAGAGGTAAGACATACATAGGGACACAGAGAGAAACTGAGAAATAGAGAGAGACAGAGGTAAGACATACATAGGGACACAGAGAGAAACTGAGAAATAGAGAGAGACAGAGGTAAGACATACATAGGGACACAGAGAGAAACTGAGAAATAGAGAGAGACAGAGGTAAGACATACATAGGGACACAGAGAGAAACTGAGAAATAGAGAGAGACAGAGGTAAGACATACATAGGGACACAGAGAGAAACTGATAAATAGAGAGAGACAGAGGTAAGACTTACACAGGGACACAGAGAGAAACTGAGAAATAGAGAGAGACAGAGGTAAGACATACAGACATACACAGGGACACAGAGAGAAACTGAGAAATAGAGAGAGACAGAGGTAAGACATACAGACATACACAGGGACACAGAGAGAAACTGAGAAATAGAGAGAGACAGAGGTAAGACATACAGACATACACAGGGACACAGAGAGAAACTGAGAAATAGAGAGAGACAGAGGTAAGACATACAGACATACACAGGGACACAGAGAGAAACTGAGAAATAGAGAGAGACAGAGTGAGAAACATATAGACAAATAGAAAGAGAGTACGAACGAATGAACAAACTTTAGTTTCGAAGGGTAACAAATTGGGCACGCAGGCCCGTCTCACATTCGGCCCTTCCAATCACTCATCTGTCGTTCATCAGTGTATAGTGCTTTAACAAATGAAAAAAAAAAACATTGCCAAATGAATGTTGTAAACATAAACATTGCATGTTACCATGTTAGGAGACACATCCCCCACCTACCCACCCATCCCCTATCCATCCGCGTGTCCCCCCCACACACTCACATCCACCACCAAACCATACACATACCCACAGGCACATACATTCCCCATCCATCCACCCAATCCCCCACCCACACATCCTACACACAATTCCCGCACCCACCCACACATCCCCCGCTTACACATATTCCCCAATTACACACATCACCCACCCACACAATCTCCCCCACCCACACAATCTCCCCCACCCACACACACACACATACATCCCCACGCACACCAAATCTACACACACTCACCCTCCCACACAACCTCCACCAACCCACTCGCCAACCACCATCCCCTCTCCAATCCTCAATCACACATCCCTTAACTACACATCTCACCACCCATACACTAACGCACGCACACACACATTTCCCCACCCATACACACATCATCACCCACCAACACATTTCTAATCCAAAAACACACACCAACACACACACACTCACACACTCATTAACTCTCTCTCTCTCTCTCTCTCTCTCTCTCTCTCTCTCTCTCTCTCTCTCGCTCTTACTCAGTAACTCTCTCACTCACTCTACAGTGATGTACATGTATTCATATTATAAATTATAATATCAATTGACATTCAAAATGATAATATGAGCATGATAATACACACAAAATACGGAATAGCATACTACATTATAAGCGTGCGCTCACATCGCGCGCGCGCACTCTCTCTCTCTCTCTCTCTCTCTCTCTCTCTCTCTCTCTCTCTCTCTCTCTCTCTCTTCTCACCAACACACACACATAGACACTCACAAACAATGCACACACACATACGCACACACACTAACAAGTCCATTCTACCACTCACTCTCTCTCTCTCTCGTTCGCTCACTCTCTCTCTCTCACTCGCAATCACTATTTCACACACACACACACACACACACACACACAGAGATACAGAGGTGCATAGACAGACAAAGAAAGAGAGAGACATATATAGTGATAAAGACAGAGAGACCTACAGAGGGGTACATAAAGACAGAGAGAGATACACATTGACCCAGAGGGACAGAGAGAGAGAATACATAGGGACATTGAGAGAGACACACACACATAGGGTGATAAAGAGGGACAGAGAGACATACAGAAGGAAACAGAAAGACATAGAGACATTGACACATAGGGACACAGACAGAGATACAGAGGGACATAGACAGAGACAAATAGAGTGATAAAGAGAGACAGAGAGGCATACATAGGGTCACAGAATGACACGGTGAGATTGCGAGTGGCATACAGAGAGGCATAGAGAGAAAGAGAGGCATACACATTGACACAAAGGCACACAGATAGAGAGACAGAGAGAGACAGAGTGAGACAGAGTGAGACAGAGAGAGATACAGCAACTAGGAGAGAAAGTTAGACTCATAATGAGAGAGACATAGAGAGACAGCGAGCAAGAGAGAGAGAGAGAGAGAGAGAGAGAGAGAGAGAGAGAGAGAGAGAGAGAGAGAGAACAAAAAGAGTCAAGAAGAGACACATTCAGAGGAACATAGCGAGATATAGGAAAGCATAGAGAGGGACATAGTGAGACATACAGAAGGACACATAAATATATAGAGAGGCATACAGAGGGACAATGAGACAGTGATCGAGATAAGGATCGAGGCACTGAGAGAGACAGAGAGCAAGACTATGAGAGATATGTAGAGACAGAGAGACAGAGAGACAGAGAGAGAGACAAAGAGACAGAGAGACAATGATGGACAGAGATATAGACGGACACAGGGACATAGAAAGACAGAGAGACAGAGATGGACATAGAGAAAAATAGACAGAGAGTGACAGAGATCGAGACATAGAGATAGAGAGACAAAGAGACAGTGGGACAGAGAGACAGAGTGAGACAGAGAGACAGATGGTGGCGTTTATTTCTACTTGTGTCTTCTTTTTTTCACGCCACAGACAGACAGATAGAGACAGAGAGACAGAAAGACAGAGATAAACAAAGCGACAGTGAGAGACAGAATACAGAGCGACAGAGAGAGAGAGAGAGAGAGAGAGAGAGAGAGAGAGAGAGAGAGAGAGATCAAGAAAAAACAGAGAGAGACAGAGAAATTAAGACACAGGCAGACAAACGCAGATACATAAAAGACAGGCCGAGAGCTAAAATGATGTCGTTAAGGCGACGATGGGGCTTCAAAAGATAACCTTAAAAGCGTGGTAGATATACGAACCATGACATTTCTTGTAATCTGTCAATACTGTTGTTAAGGCTGCAAGAGTGCTGCGACTTGACTTTGTTCTCGTTCTTTGTTGAGGTTTGTAACAAGGTTCGTCTCCTTTAGTTGTACTCCAGGTTTCAGAGCCATACAGCACAACTGGTCTGATCAGTGTTTTGTATATTGTGATCTTGGTGTTACGAGATAGCGCATTTGATTTTTAGCAGATGTTGTAGTGCATAGTATATCTTATTTCCAGAGTTGATTCTAGCTTGTATTTCTTCCCTTATTATGTTGGAGCAGTTGAAGATTGTACCCAGGTATGTGTGTGTTTCCGTTCTTTTAATAGTCGTATTATCTATTTGTATGTGGCCAGAGATTTTAGCCGTTCCTTCTCTTGAAATTACCATATATTCTGTTCTGTTTTATCTTTGTTGATAACCAGCCCCATTTGTTGAGCTTTTTTCCTTTAAGTGAGTCAATATTTCCATTGTCTTTTGCTCATTTTCCCCTACAATATCTACATCATCTGCATAACCAAGCAGTTTGGATGTTCCTTCAATAGCACATTCCTCTTTTACCCTCCTTACAACTTTCTCTAGAGCCAGATTGAAAAGGAGCGGCGATATTGCATCACCCTGTTTCAAGCCAGATGTTATTTGGAAAGGGTCTGATTTCCTGCCTTTATATGTTACTATATTATAAGTATCTTCCATGCACAGTTGATTAACTTCCTTGGTATTCCAAATTCCTGCTGTTATGGAGATCTCTTTTATATTCCCAACTTTTCTCGGCTATTTGCCGTAAGATACATATCTGATCTATTGTTGATCTGTTTTGTCTGAAACCCGAATGGTAGCCACCTAATATGTCTTCTGAATGTGGTTTTAATCTATTTAGTAATACCGTGGATAGTATCTTATATCTTATGGACAGGAGTGATTTTCCTCTATAATTGTCACATTGGAACTTGTCTCCTTTGATAAAGATAGGTATCAATAATGACGCTTTCCAGTCATGGGGTAATTCTTCTGCCCTCCAGATATTTTATTATTAGTTCGTATAGCCTTAGATGTAATGCATGACCGCCTGCCTTTACAAATTTAGCAGCAATTGCATCAGCCCCAGTTGCCTGTGTTGGTACCCTCGTTTCATTGACTTCAGTTCTTTAAAAAACTTTCTGGATTCATTTTTCTGGTGATTAGTTTCCATTTCTTTGATTATATTGCTCATATATTTTCGCTTTTGCTTCCGAACCTTTTTTTGTAGCCTCTTTACATTCAGTTCTATACTGTTCTTCATTTTTGATATTTTTGTTGTAATTTAAACACAACTGACTGGCATTATTTTTTTCTAATGACTGCTTCTTCACATTATTGATTGAACCATCTGTTCTTTCTATGCATGGTTAACACACCGAAACATTCTTCTGCGGTAGTTTGAATTGTATTCTTGATGTTCAACCAAGTTTGGTCAACGCTTTCCTCCAACGGGTTTTGTAGAATTTCAATTTACATTTTATTTCATCTGCAAATTTCTCTTTGACAGTACTCTCTTGTAGATTTTCTCTATTATATGGTGTGTGTACCCTTTGTAGTTTAGAAAGCTCTCTAAAGTTTTATGTTAAATTTTGCTCCAACGAGGAAGTGGTCGCTGTGGCACTCAGCTTCTCTATAACTTCTCACTTGTTGTATGTTTGATGCAGTTTTGATTGTTAATTAAAATGTGTTAGGAGTAATTAATTATTATCACAAAAGTATCCGACATCTTGCTGACATGTCAGCCCAGTTAATACAATCGTTATGAAAGGGACAGCTAACTAAAATAACGTGGACACATGAACATGACAAAATATTACAGCAAATCAAAATTATCTTTAGCAAACCGCCAATTATAATATTACCAGACATTACAAAAGACTTCGTAGTACGGATAGACGCTAGCTCTTACATATTGCCTTTTATACTGCTGCAACACTTTGAAGGTAAACTTCATCTAATACTCAACTCCGGAAGGAAAACAACACACACACACACACACACACACACACACACACACACACACACACACACACACTAACACTCACACGCATGCAGTGACTGAACTCGAAACTCGTTCGTTAGTCGAAGCAGTGAGTAAGTTCTTTTAGTATGTACTATATAGGAAGTTCTTCGTGCTGTCCGACAATAAACCACTTAAAGTCTATATTGAAGGATATTTTTTCCCCGTGTTTCCAGCCTGTTTCAGGATATTGCGGTCAACACCAGAATCTTTCAGCTGTATGTTGATTCCTAAGCTAGATTACGCTCATCAGCACGCCACGACTTTCTGAGCGACCGGCTCTATACTCTCATAAGTCACTTGTGCGACTCGAACTATATTGAAGGATATCCTAAATATTCCGGAATCCATAGATGGTCATTGCACCGCAGTATAAAAAAGATCGGTAATTAAACGAGTCAAAACCCATCTCACCAACGATGAAATCACGGACAAGATAATGAAAGAGAACTGAGACTTACTGAGAAGATTAAACTGTCAACCACGCAGTAAACGAAAATTCATAAGAGACAGAAAAACAGCGACAAATTAATTGTACGCAACAGGATGGAGTTCACCATATATTTTCGTACTATCAACATCACAGCGAGCCTGAAAATTGTCAGTGAACGGGCATCGGACCAACATTACAATATTTTTTTTTTAGTGCACTTAACGCCTGTAAACATTTTAATTAAATCATTAATTATAATTAAATTTTTTATACTTTACAGTGTTAGCCAATTCAAATTTCAATTCGTTTCAGATTCTTTGTGTTAGAAAGCTTCGATTTCAAGAATGCATCTGTTGTGTGGGATAGACAGTGATCGTGATCAAGAAGTCGTGTCAACGGAATTAAAGTTCATTGTGTCACTGAGCGCCGGACATAGGGCAGATCTAACGGACTGTTACCTGGGAGCTGGGAGTCGTGGTAGAGCAGTGGCCGGACACAGTGGCAAGTCTAACGGACTATTACCTGGGAGCTGGGAGTCGTGAAAGAGCAGTGGCCGAACATAGGGACAGGTCTAACGGACTGTTACCTGGGAGTTGGGAGTCGTGGTAGAGCAGTGGCCGGACACAGTGGCAAGTCTAACGGACTATTACCTGGGAGCTGGGAGTCGTGAAAGAGCAGTGGCCGAACATAGGGAGAGGTCTAACGGACTGTTACCTGGGAGTTGGGAGTCGTGGTAGAGCAGTGGCCGGACACAGTGGCAAGTCTAACGGACTATTACCTGGGAGCTGGGAGTCGTGAAAGAGCAGTGGCCGAACATAGGGACAGGTCTAACGGACTAAAACCTGGGAGCTAGCAGTCGCGGTAGAGCAGTGGCCGGACACAGGGGCAGGTCTAACGGACTACTTCCTGGGAGCTGAGAGGCGCGATAGAGCAGTGGCTCGCCTGCTTTCCTGCCGGTTTGGTGCCCATGTATTCAAACTCTCAACGAGGAAGGATAAGTGTTTCGAAAACTGACCTGAATTTTAGATCAGCGCTGCTTAAGATAATCAGTAACATTAGATATGCAGATGATACAGTCTTGATTGCAGACAATGAACAGGACCTGCACAATTAAGTAGATGTGGTTGTTGCATACAGTGAACAACTAGGGTTAGAACTGAATATTAAGAAGGCACAGATTATGGTCGTCACTGGGAAGAAGGAAAAAAAAAGGGACACCCAAATGTAAGACAACAATAGAATGGCCATTGCTGAACCAAGTTGATAGGATTAAATACCTAGGGAGAAATTATAATATCAGATGGAAGATGCACGAACGAGTAAAAGTTCTGAATAGGTCAGACAAAACTTCATTCCAGATAATGAACAGTATATTATCACTCTCACTGAATGTAAGAAAGAGAGTACTGAAATGTTGAAAAGAGCCTATTTTGCGGTACGACAGTGAGTCGTGGAATGTTAATGAACAAACTAAGAAAAGCTTGGAAGAAACGGAGATATGGTTCCTGAGACGAATGTCGCGAATACCTTGGACTGCCAGGGTAACTAACACCGATTGCCTGGAAGAGGCAAATGAAACTAGCACATTATATACAGCTATAAGAAAAAGACAAAATTTATTCTTTGGTCATGTAATGAGAAAAGAGACATTGCTGAATGTCGTGACGGCTGGAAAGATCGGTGGGAAAAGAAGCAGAAGAGAAATACTAATGGTTGTGTGGAGACGGTGGTATGAAAGAATATCACCAGCAGACTGGACCCAGTACACCAAGATCTGTGGAAATACATGAACGTCTACGGCACATGGCAAAGCACATGATGCTGATTAGTCTCTGAGAAGCCCCTGAAGTAAAATGGTCTCCAGGTAAGACATAAACTCATATACACCACATGCATACTTGAGCTAAAGAAGTGCAAATTGTATACTCACCAGATGGTTGCTTCGCATGGGGAGAGGTATATTCACTCGGAGAAATCATGAAAGATCCAGGAAAGCAAGATTGTAACATTTACGTATGCAGGGCCAGTGGCATGAAACTCCACAAAGGAAGTAAGTGAAGTCAACTAAATGACCCTTATACTTGCTTCGTCCGGTAGTTGGTCAACCGCAAAAATAAATAATACATTGACCCCAGGCAGTTTCTTGCCAATGGCCTGTTATGTAAGACCGACATGGCATTATGTAGGCCTAAATGCATGGACGGATAGATGGCTAATCTTACCCTCATCTTGGCAGGCGTTGAGTCCAGGCCTCGAACACGTTTGAAAATAAACATGACATTGTCAGAATACACATTAAATAAATTTTTTGAGACCATGCATCTTTTGTGTGACAAGGTATTGACGTGAGTCATTGGGCCATTTCGAAATAACTAAACAAGAGAATCGTGGCTCAATGTTACTTAACGTTTTTTGTTGTGTTTTTGTTTGTTTAGAATATCGATGACTAAGAAGAAAAAAATATGCTTAAATTCTACAACACCTAAACGTTGAAGTAATCTGGCTCATGAACACGAACGAACGAACGAACGAACGAACGAAAATCATTGTCAAAGGGTTAAGAATTGGGCACGCAGGCCCGTCTGACATTCTGCCCTTCTTCTCTATTTCCTCTGATACATTCTTTCATTCAACATCTCTTATGAAGCAATTCGTTAACAACAAAAGAACAAAAAGCATTAAAACGCATGAAAAATAATCAATAATACATGACTCGTTGAGGCAATTTTTAACCTGGGGAACATAAATACCCAAGATGGGTGTAACGTGCCACACATATCCCTCTCTATCTTTCTCTGTCTCTCTCTCTCTCTCACTCTCTCTCTCTCCCTAGCTCTATCTCTCTCCCGCTCTCTCCCTCCCTCTGTCCCTCTCTCCCCACTCTCTCTCTCCATCTCTCTGTCTCTCTTTCTGTCTCCCTCTCTCGCCCTCGCTCTCTCCCCCTCTCTGTCTCTCTCACCCGCTTAGCTCTTTCCCTCCCTCCCTCTCTCTCCCTCTCTGTCTCTCTCTCTGTCTCTCTCACTCTCTCTCTCCCTAGCTCTATCTCTCTCTCCCGCTCTCTCCCTCTCTCTGTCCCTCTCTCGCCTCTTTTTCTGGCTAGTTGTCTTTCGAGATAATTTACCATTATTATTGTCTTTGTTGCTGTTTTTTTAAGGGGGCATGTAGTCTATCCTGAGGTAGTGGTCAAACAGGTTGCGACTGTATGTATAATGATTGGTGGTGTCTTTGATTTCTTGTGGAAGATTATTCCACAACTGAGTGGCAGAGTATGGTAAGCTTGTTTTATATGAGTCTATCCTAGGTTTAAGGACATGAAGTATATTTAGTCGTTCGCTATGTCTTGCGTTATATTTAAACAGTGGCCAAAGGTAGCTTGGAGCATTTTGAAATAGGATTTTGTGAGTTAGTTTAGCCTTATTAAAAAGTAGGCGTTTGTGGAGTGGCAGTAACTGAAGACGTTCATGTAGGTTAGAATTGTCTGTAAACGTATCACCATTGATTAGAGGCAAAGCCGTTTTCTGGAGTGAATAAAGGCGTTTTGTTATTGATTTGGAGCATCCATCCCAGATTGTGGAGCAATAATTAATATGTGTTTGTATGTGTGATGTATAGAATATCTTTCTTGTGTTTTCGTCGAGGAAGTTTTTTATTTTGGCAAGTTGGTATACATTTTTGGCTATTTGTTTAACTAGAGCATGAACATGGGAATTAAAGGATAGATTTTGATCTATGAATAGACCCAGTGCCTTGTGCTCGGTTACACTTTCTATAGGCGTTCTACCAATGTGCAGCTGAAGAGTTCTCTGCGAGTTTAGAGTGTGAAGTCTTTGCCTGGTTCCTATTCACATAGATTTTGTTTTAGAAATGTTAATTTGCATGCGGTTTGCATGACTCCAGTTAACTACACTATTTATTTCCTGTTGCAAGGATAATTCTAGCACATTACGATCAATAGCGTTTTTATATACTGTGCAGTCGTCTGCAAATAGATCGCAGGACGATGACAGATATAAGGGAAGATCATTTATATAAATGGCAAATAACATGCTTTTTTAAAGTCTAAAAACATCGTTCCACATAGAGTATTGTTGTTAATATTTTGATGCCAGGTTTCTATCATGTTTGTTAGGGCCGTATGGCAGGAATATTTTGGCTGACATCCTGACTGACTGTCAGCTATTAGTTTATGGCGAACTAAATGCTCTAGTGTTGTTTTGTGGATGTGCTTTTCTAGCGGTTTGGATAAAGAGGATAATATGGAAATTGGCCTATAATTACTAATGATGCAATCGTCTAATGAACCAGCTTTTAAGTAAGAATACACTTTAGCGATTTTAAAGGCTAATGGGAAGTGACCTTTGGTGAGACATTGATTGTATATAAAAGTTAGTGACTCGCAGATCGCCGGTGCAGCATAGCGAAGGATCCGATTACTGATTGCATCTAGTCCTGATGAGTTATTGTTTTGTAGGTTACTGAGATGAGTAAATACTTCAGATGTCGTCATTAGCGGTATGTTTGTGGGAATGTCTCCTTAGCATTTACTCTCACAGAATGATGATAATTAAGATATGTCATGAGGCACATCTGGTATTGCAGCCTTCAGTTGGTTTATGTCAGACTGAAAGAAACTACTGAATTGATCACATGTAACCTGATTTGATGGTAACGATTGTGATGATTTGTGTTTGTTTGTCAAGGTATTAATTGCTCTCCATATATCTTTAGTGTTGGTTTTATCTATTATTAAGTTCTTAAAATAGTTTTTCTTTTCCTTTCGAATAACATATTGAACTTGTTTCTCAGACTACGGTACATAGTTAGATCTCTATTTTTATGTGCCTTGTCCAGGTCTCCCATAAGTTCAACTACGCCCTGTGTGATCCACGGGGGCTTTGTGTGATGTTTAACACGAACTTCCTTAAATGGAACATGCTTATCAAATACGCTTAGAAAGGTCTTCAGCCAGTTGTTCAGAGCATCATCTGGGTCAGGACGCTGGTAAGCATGGTCCAGAGATGAGTTGACCAAGTCTTGTAAAAAAGGCATCTTGATTGAAGGTTTTGCAATTTCTATATTTTATATTTATATGTTTGTGTTTCGGAGTTTTGGTACCTATTTTCGACCACGTGCAACATAGGCCTACTGGGTAGTGATCGCTCATTGCATTAATAGGTACAGTACATCCTGTGATGTTGTCAGCACACGTATTATAGATATGATCTATAAGTGTTGCAGATGACTGTTGGAAGTTATATGACTCTATTATGTTTTTCCATGGTTTGTTTGATTTGTTAGTGTCTATGTTGAAGTCGCCTAGCAGTATTATTTCCGTAGCATTACTAAAGACCACATACATCATAGTGGTGAATTTTTCATACCAGATATTTCCTGCACTGGGGTTTCGATAAAGATAGCCATCTAATAGGGGTATACGATTTTGAAGCTTAACCTCAAGCCATACACACTCAATCTCAAGGGTTTCAAAATCTAGCCTACGGTGGGCGTTAAGCGAGTGAGAAATATAAACTGCAATACCCATCTCTTGTTTCTGATAGGGATCTCTTCTAATGATTTTAAAGCCGCTGATAGCGCTGTCATCATCTGAAATGTTGCTATTTAATCGATGTCGCTAACGCCGAACATGTGAAAATTTTGATTAACTATAAGTGATATTTCAGGCAGCTTCCCTAATAGATGGCAGATATTTAAATGCCCGATTCAATCAATCAATCATGTGTCATGCCGGAAAACGTGGGCGGTCATGACTCGCCATTTCACTCGATCACCAGTGTCGTGGATCAGCTCAATGTTCCTGTCTCGTCCATGCCATGTGGCCAAGCCATCCAGGTATTTTCCTCTCGGTCTTCCTCTTGGTCTATTCCCTTCGATCTTGCCAGTTGTCACCAAGTTCTCCAATCCATTTCTTCTCATAACATGTCCAAAACATTTTGACTGTCTACGTCTAATTTCTCTAATCAGTTTACGATGTTCATTTGTCTCCTGTAGTACTTGGTCATTGGTTTTTCTGTCTGTCCATGGTATTCTTTGCATTTTCCTGAGAAACCACATTTCTGCAGCTAAAAAGATGTTTTTCAGCTTGACTGCTCATTGTCCAAGTTTAACATCCATACAAAAGAACAGGCTCTATGTATCCGCTCAACACTCTTTTTCTCGTTTCAATTGACATCTTTTTATTGGTCAGAATATTTTTCATCTGGCTAAAGACTACTTTCGTCATGGCGATTCTTGTTCTAATCTCTTCAAGGCATCTCCCATCAGATGTTATGACTGTTCCAAGTTAATTGTACCGATTCACTTGTTGAAGAATATTTCAATTTACTTGTATATTACATTGTGGCACTTCTTTCTTCCTAGTGACGACCATAACCTGAGTCTTTTTACAATTTAATTCTAACCCCAGTTGCTCACTGTGTACAACCAACCGCATCTACTAATTGTTGCAGGTCCTGCGCATTGTCTGCAATTAATACTGTATCATCTGCATATCTAATGTTATTGATCTTTCTTCCACCAATGCTGATTCCATTTATATCCTCTACATTTCTGAAAATATGTTTACTGTATAGGGAAAAACGATCTGAAGACATCACACATCCCTGCCTAACACCTCTTTTAATTGGCTGATACTGTCCCACTTCATTATCAATCATTATTGCAGCTTGTTGTTTCCAATATACGTTTTTTATAAGTCTAATGTCTTTCCCATCAATTTGTAGATATGCAAGCACATCCACCATGTTGACATGTCTAACTCTATCAAAAGCCTTTGTATAGTCAATAAAGCAAAGATGTATATCCTTGTTTACTTCTATAGCACGTTCAATAACTGTTCGCAGCATATACACAGCATTTACTGTACCCTTTCCTTCTACAAACCCGCATTGTTCTTCCCTATTTCAGGTTGCATCTTCTTCCTCACTCTATGCAAAACAATTCATAGCAAAATCTTTGTGATGTGACTAATTGTTCTATGTTGATCACATGCCAAGGGTCCTGATTTCTTTGGGATTGCAATAAATACAGAGTTACATAATTCAGGAGGTATATCTCCTGTATCATATCATGTGTTCAGCAGTCTGGTGACTTGCTCTAGTCGAAATTCTTCTAAAGCTTTAATCATTTCTGTTGTGATGTTATCTTCACTGGGGCCTTGCCAGCTTTCATATGCTTAAGAACATTTCGAACCTCCATCTCCAAAATTGGCGGTCCTTCATTATTAAATCTAATATCATACTGTTCGTCTCTGTTATCATCATAAAGGTGTTTCACATAATCTGTCCATACATGTAGAAACTGGTCTTTTTCTATTATGATTTTGCCATCTTTAGTTTCTAGACACCCTGTTGATGTACTTGTTCTTTTATTAGTAAGTTCCTGAATTCTTTTGTGCACTAATTTATCATTTTGACTGTTAAGTTGGTTGTCAATTTCTAAGCACTTTTCATCAAGCCATGCTTCTTTTGCCTCCTTACATAATATTCTGACTTGTCTGTGAATGTCTTCATATTTGACAGAATTATTTTTGTTGAGTCTTCTTGTTTCCATGAGGTGTAAAATTTCTTCAGTCATCCATTTCTTACGACCCACCTTCTTTAATTGTGGATTAGTTGTTTCTGCAGCCACATTGATTGAATTCATCAACGTTTCCCATTGATCATCCACATCCTGGAATAGGATCTCTAGATCAGACAATATTTCAAATCTGTTCTGTACTTCTATGTTGAATTTGTTTTGTATTTCCATGTCATTACTCAATGTACACAAATCATATTTAGTGTTTCCTGTTATATACTTGACTTTCTTCAACTTTATCCTCAATGTTCTTGTGAGTAATCTATGGTCACTATGACAATCAGCACTTGGAACTGTTTTTGCTACTGTTAGCGCGTTTCTAAATCTTCTGCTAATGAGAATTTAGTCAATCTGGTTTCCAATACTGCTATCAGGACTCCATGTCCATAATCTTCTATGGTGTTGCTTAAACCAGGTGTTTCCTACAATCATTTCCTGTTCCCTTTGCCCACTCTACGAGTCTATATCCTCTTTCATTTCTCTCTCCTAAACCATAGTTTGCTACTGTGTATCTATCCCCTTGATTTCCTACTTTTGCATTGAAGTCCCCTATTATGATGTTTATTTCTGAATCTTTGCATTCCTTTAAGGCAGACTCTATGTCATTATAAAATTCTTCTACACTATCTTCACTGGAATCTCCTGTTGGGGCATATACTTGAATAATATTTATGCTAAAAGGTCTGCCACTTAATTTAACTAGTATAACTCTGTCCGACACGGCCCAATATCCTTGAACAGATGTTGATGTTTTCCGTTCCGAAATAATTGCCACTCCCCTATGACGATCTTCACCTCCAGAATAAATAATCTTGAAATTTTCATCTATCTTGATGCCTGCTCCTGTCCATCTCGTTTCGCACATACCTAAAATATTAATTTTTTCCCTTTCAATTTATTGTTTTATGTTCTCTAATTTTTCGTCGTCGTTTAACGTCTTAACGTTCCAAGTTGCTTATTTTAACGTCTCTGTCCTTGTCTTGCGATGATCAGTCTTTAAGCGAATCATGATGTACTAGGCACTTTTAAAGAGGTAGTTTGCCTTTGCTTTCCTCTATGGCAATGACCTTACTGGTCGGAGACCGCAGCCATTGACTCAAGAAGAGCTCCTCTGACTGCCGTCGTGAAACTCGAGACCATGACCAACAAATATTTGTCGGCTGCCCTCAAAATGTCATCCACCACCTGCCTTCCGTGGCTGCTTTTGAAAACTTCCAATCAAAGAACACAAAATAGCATCACATAATCCACAGGAAATCATTGTTCACTGGAAATCCAAAGGAAATCACACGAAATCCAAAGGAAAACACTAAATAGCGTCCCTCCGAAAAGTAACGCGTCATTTTGTCGCAATCTTAGATCGGAAACCCGATTATGAGCCCATTATTACTGAGCCAGTGATCATACTTATTAGACATTTTAACAATGCGTAATCATGAATTATTTTAACCCTACCAGACCTGAGGCCCTAACCCTAACTGCCCCCTATACCTGGGCTCTTGAGCATTAAAGAGAAAAAACCAACATGATGTAGAAAAATGTTAGTTACATGCAAACAAGTGGTTAGAATAAGATGTAACTTGGAGACATTGTAGAAAATAGGTCTACCTTTCATCTAGCGCCGATATTCCACCTTTGTGTGCCAATCCAGTCTGAATAAACCAAAGTATCGATCACCTATCGGACTGTGAAAAGCCTAGACCTACTTCACTTTCTTGTTGAAGTGCTTGGTTCATCAAACGCTTGTTTCATTGTGAATTTTCATAAATGTTTCGCGTTAATCCACACAAAGTCAATTCAAACCTATGGGGGGGGGGGGGGGGGGGAGGGCGGGGCAGACATTTTCAATGGCTAAACATGAGTTTTGACCATGATTGGTTGGTTATTTTTAGTTTGTGACACATATTTATCACGAAATAGGCAAAATGCCCAATATTAGGGACAGCGGTATAGCGGTAGATTCGGAAATTTCCGAAAATTGGTACAGCGGTCTAGTAGGGTTAAACACAAAATGAATACAACTTACGTCCCTTATAACAATACACACTCTAAAGTACAGAGAAACAACAGTAATATCTCTATCAATACACACACACACACACACACACACACACACACACACACACAAAATACGTATACAGATCAGTAAGGATGATCAGTGAAAACCCTCTCACTCACAGTATAAACGCGATACAAATTATTATGAAAGATATCCAACTAAGTGTCAATCTCTGTGACTTCAACACGAGTCAATGTTTATAGCCACGTACAATCTAATACGTTGCTATATAAATCAATAACCAAGTATGCGCATAAACTTTATAGGAGAGGCCCTTTCTTGTACCGAGATCCGGTGTTGCTTTGTGCTGAATTGCTAGTAAATACCAGGCTGTGTTGGTCCTTGGTACAGCGACATCATAAATGCCTGCCGAAGTGAAGTTGGGCTAAACCGTGTGAGGTATAACAACTCTGGGTTACAATGGAGTGGATACTGTTGATTTCTCACGGGTGTGTAATGACTTCCAACTACAGGCTCTGATTCGTGGCTAACAGGAGGCTGTGTTGGCACGTTGGTGTTACTACTGGATTGATCCTTGCTGTGGAGAAGAGGGAACGTATCTTCATAATTATCACCCTCCTTAGTGAAAGAGGGTATTGTACGGATTTGGTGTGGTGGAAATGTTCATTCTGGCTTGGATAACAGGTGCCGTGGTTATGAGTTGTCTGCTCTCTTCTGGTCTATTGGTACTTTATGTGGCGGGAGTATGTCGTCTGGCTTAATTTTGAGGTGGTGTAGCTAAAAGTGTCCTACGCGATCCAGTATTGGATGTAGGTTGTGTACTGTCTGGGTATTTGACATTTTTGGCGAGCAAGCTAGTGTGCAATTTAGACAAATGTACTTGATCCTTATAAAGTCGCTTTTTAGGTGCTCCAGGCTGTGAAGTAAACACCGGTGTGTTGTTGATGAACTGAATGTTGCTGTGAGAACAAAACTTATGCAATATGTTGTTATTATTGTTGTCAGCTAGATGACGCTGGAATCCATAACTCGGTGATATAATGGAGGAGAAGAAAATGGACGAGTTAGGAAATGTGTGACGTAAACCGTTCAAGAACGCAAGCAGTTGAGGTGCTGTGATTTGCTGGTTGTTCATGGTGTAATTAATACCAATATGAACGCTTGTCTTTTTAACGTTACGATTTACAGCCAACCTCATAACTTGTCTGTTAACCGGTCAACACAGTCCCGTGTGGGAAATTAAAACACTGTGGCCATACTAGATGTAGTCGTGGCATGGAAGCTAGAATAATATGGCCATACTACATGTAGCAGTGGCTGGGAAACAAGAATAATGTGGCCATAATACATGTAGCCGTGGATGGGAAACTAAAATACGGTGGAAATACTACATGTTGACGTGGTAGGGAAACTAAAATGTTGTGACCATACTACATGCAACCGTGGCTGGGAAACTAGAATTCGGTGGCCATACTACATGTAGCCGAGGCTGGGAAAGTAAAATACACTTCCGGCTGGAGAAACTAAAATATTGTGGTCATAATACATGTAGTCGCGGCTGGGAAAGTAAAACACGGGGGCAATACTACATATAGCCGTGGCTGGGATGCTAGAATACTGTGGCCATACAACATGTATCCGTGGCTGGGAAACTAAAATTCGGTTTCCGTACTACATGTAGCCGTGGCTGGGAAACTAAAATTATGGTGCCATACAACATGTATCTGTAACAAGACCACCGGGGCTTGGACAGGTATGTTACTAATAGTTAATATCCCCAGCCTTTGCTCCGACCACTCCAATAGGACTTTACATCTACAGGGCCCCACACAAGCCGGGACAGCTGACCTTCCCTCCCCACCTATGGATTCCAACCCACATGGGACTCGGAAAAGACAACAGTCATACTAGTACTCAAAGTCCTGGTCAACAAATCAAAATTTAATTTCTTAATACGTCAACTAAACTCAGAGAGGAATGGCTGAAAAGCCTGGATATAAGACAATATATACACCGCTGGAATGAGAGCAGCGAGAAGATCTACAGATGATCAGTCATCAACATGGAACATGTGACTTCAGTGTGTGCCGTCGTCCTGTCGTAGCTAACGACTCAGCCGATAAACCTTCAGAGCACAGGAACTCCAAGTCGTTGACCCTTCCAGAGTTCACTCCTTCCACTGTGAGTAAGATCTCGGACTGGTCAGGTGTCTGTCTGATACCTGACTGGCACTTCAACAATGTTCGCTAGTCATCCCTCGATGACTGAATAAATCACAACAAGTTCCACTCTACTGATGACTCATAGGCGACCCTAGAGTTCTAGATTCCCCCATCTGCTGATAAGTACTGTTGCACAAGACAATAGAATATAAGAGCGTGGTTGCTCTTTGACATCCCAAGTTAATGGGATGAATTATCCTGCAACACACTGCTGGAGCTTTGACTCCCTTTACAAACAATGTCACTGATTAAGAATCCAACATGTCATTGTAAGAATTCAACATATTCACAATGTCACTTCTACACAGCTCTGTAGGCATCTAATGACTTCACAGAATAGCAATGTCAAAGACCTTCAACACACCTAAGAATGGGATAGCTCCCTACCCGAACAAGTCTGTCCCTCCGGTGTACACGAAAATCGCAACTACTGTTGTGGGTCATTGACCAAGTTCAGGTTTCATGGAGAATCTTAAATGTAGATCCACACCGGAGTTAGATGAATCATTATACATTGGACCTCACTAAGACCCATCCGGGCTTGAAACAGGTAAACTGGCCATTGTAATGACTGTTAACAGAGTTCACGTCCTTTAACTCAACTGGAAGTAATGCCCTTGTTAGTACACATGTCAGTACAGAGTTACTTTTTATTCGTCTTAGAACTTCACCAGTACCGTATTGGCATTAATCAGGAGACGCATCAGTCCTAGACCCAACCTGGATCTGTTAACCAAATCTTCGTCGGACTCGACGCGGCTGTCTTAGCTTAGACTCACCGTGACATTCTAAAACTCAGGTTTCTTTTATGTGTTGGCTCTGGCAGATTCGTTTGACCGATCCCAGTATTGCCTCAAAACATCACCTTGACTGGCAATGGAATGAGCTGGTCCCATTGAGTTTATGGTCTAACTCTTTCGAATCTCCATCGTATAAACAGATCCTGAAACAAGGAGGTCGGTGAGAGTACTCAGCTACAACTAGAACTAACATGCACTTCAACCACACCATATGCATCAGAACAATATATCATAACATGATATAACAGATCATCAACATAATAGATCATCTCTCTTACCTAAGAGGTGCATGCATGAGGATACATTAGTAAGCTAGTATATAGTATAGTAACTCGTCTGGGCAACATCTGACCCGATAGCACCAGAGTAGTCTGTTTAACACTGTCATAGTATCCTACTACCTGGTGTTATTCCAGTCCTCTGTTTCTCCTCCAACATCAACCATAGAATACACCTACTTATCTTTCAGTGTAGAGGTTTCATTATCTGAGAGGTGTCCAGCCGGACATATCCTCCTCATCCATATAACTCAACAATTAATTAATCACTTAACCCATTGATCAACTAATTAAACATAATTCATTAATGATTACACAACATTAATAAACTACCTAAATCATGATTCATTAACATACCAATATTAACAAATTACCAAATCATGACTCGTTAATAACTTACTAACAAACTCATAAACTAAGAAAATGCTTTTTCGTTCTGGGATCTCTGTCCCAGAACAGGTTTGACCTTTCTTAGTTGACCTTGTCTCCTGGCGGTCCAGTCTGTGCAGGTCTATCACAGATATGGTGGCAATCCACCGAGTAATCTTTCCAACAGCAGTTGCGGAAAAAGAGGATCTTGGTTCCGTGGCGATTTAGACCACGTCGTCCTGTTTAGAGTGGCATCCATCCCCTAATCCCCTAAATCTTCAGTCCTCCCGCAGGTGTGCACTAAATGGCTCAGTAGTAACTCCCACTTCCTAGTGGACATGTTACTCCACTAACAGGGTCAGGTTTACCGAAGAGAAGAACAGTAGAGTCACACATCAACGTTCTGCTCGTAGGTTGGATCAGTACAAACGCAACGGCCTCGGTTACAGCGCGTCACATTGCTCTCGGTCGGCCATGCAAAATCAACATTTGGTCGGGCATGCAAAATCAACACTCGGTCATGCAAAATCACTTCGATCGGGCAGGCAAAATAAGCACGATCGGGCATGCAAATACACTCAGTCGGGCAGACAACATAAACAAGTAGTGACATTAACAATCCACAGGTAATTCCTAACTACCTCTATCAAGTAACTACAAGACATTCCTACATTGAGGTGAAATAGCACTGGCGTCCTCAATTAGCAAATACTTACCTCCACATCCTAATGGAAATAACACCTTGATTCCCGAAATTAATAAATGCAACCTATATAAGGCATAAATAGGTACAATGCAATAGCTAAAATACAGAGTATAAATGAACAATGGGAAATGTTAAGGGACTCCATTCATCAAACTAGCAAAGAAGTATTACCGGAGAGAGGCAAAATAGCTAAGAAAAAATGGATGAATGAATACATCTTAAAACTTATGAACAACAGAAAACAGAGTAAAAATGACAAACACGAATACGCTAAGATAAATAAAGAAATAAAAGATAAATGTGGGAAGGCTAAAGAAAGTTGATTAAACGAGCAATGCAAGAAAATTGAATAAATTCCATTAAAGATACTAAAATTATGCACAGACAAATCATTGAGCTTACGGGAAGAAAAATAAGAATAAATACAGGGTGTTTGAAATCAAAAACGGAAAGATATTATTAGAGGAATGTGCTATAATGAAGAGGTGGAATGATAATGTAAGAGAATTATATGATGGAGAAAGGGAAGAATTAACAGAAGATAGTAACTTAGAAGGTCCACCTATTCTGAAAGAAGAGGTCGCTGACGCTATGAAACGTATGAAGAAAGGAAAAACAGCTGGGCCAGATGAAATCACAATAGAAGAATTAGAAGTATTGGGGGAATTTGGAGTAGATATATAAACCAAAATGTTGAATGATATTTACAGCAGTGGATATTTACCCAATGATATGCTGAAATCTGTAGCTATACCAAAAAGACCAGGAGCAATTCATTGTGAAGGTTTTCGTACAATTAACCTTATAAATCATATCACTAAGCTTCTACTCAGAATAATAATGAGAAGAACCAAAATTAAAATAAAAATAGAAATTAGTGAAAAACAGTATGGATTTGTGGAAGGAAAGGGCACAAACAATGCAATTTATACATTAAGGACACTAATAGAAAGGTCAATAGAGAAACAGAGAGACATATATTTGTGCTTCGTAGATTATACTAAGGCATTTGATAAAGTAAAGCATGATGAACTTATTAAAATGTTGGAAGATATTAACATTGATGGAAACGATTTAAGAATAATAAAGAATGTTTACTGGAACCAAGTAGCAGCAATTAAAATGGGAAATAAAGAGGGTAGTTACGAACAGATAAAGCTAGGAGTACGACAAGGGTGTGTCTTGTCACCAGATCTTTTTCTCCCTGTATAGCGAAGTAATAATGAGAGAGAGAGAGAGAGAGAGAGAGAGAGAGAGAGAGAGAGAGAGAGAGAGAGAGAGAGAGAGAGAGAGAGAGAGCAAAGAGATGCCAGGAATACTAGTTGGAGGTTATAATATAAATAATATACGCTATGCATATGACACAGTATTGGTGAATATCACGAAAACAATAACAATGGTAATATCAAAGTAAATGGTGACACCAAAATGTGACATAGAAATATAAGGGAAAATCCTTAACCAAGTGGATAATTTTAGATACCTAGGGGCATTTATAACATCAGATAGAAGATGTACAACAGAGGTTAGGAGCAGAATAGGGCAGGCAAAAGCCGCATTTCTGAAAATGAAGAGTATCTTATGCAATAAGTCACTATTATTGAATGTAAGAAAGAGAGTGCTGAAATACTATGTAGAACCAGTTTTGCTGTATGGCATTGAATCTTGGAATGTAAATGAACAAACTAAGAAGAGATTAGAAGCAACAGAGATGTGGTTCCTGAGACGAATGTTGCGAATTCCTTGGACTGCCAGAGCAACTAACGACGACTGCCTGAAACAGGCTAATGAAACTAGAATATTATATACAACAATAAGACAGAGACAAACATCTTTCTTCAGTCACGTGATGAGAAGAGAGGCATTGGAGAACATCGTAACAACTGGAAAAATCGAGGGGAAGAGAGGCAGATGCAGACCAAGAGAAATGTTGCTGGATGGATTGACACGGTTGCGTTCCAGCGCCCAGTGGTCAGCGATGGATAATGTCATTCCGTGTGACTGTACAATTTCTTTGATGTGGTCAATCCATTTTCGCCTTGGACGTCCTCTTGGTCTCGTCGCAGATGATCGTTGATGTAAGACCACTGATGGTAGTTGTTAGTGTTGCATACTAATGACATTGCCAAACCCCTTGATCTCCTGCCTTTCAATAAATGTGGCACAAGGTGTAGATCTCACAGTCTGTCTGATAACAGCATTTCTTACTCGGTCTCGGATTGTTAGGTTGGCAGCTCTTCTCAGGCATCTCATCACGCAGGTGTTGTTGTATAACTCCCTGACCTCCTCACTTGTCTTATCACTCCATGAAATACTCACTTGTCTTATAACTCCATGAAATCATCACTTGTCTTATAACTCCATGAATTCCTCACTTGTCTTATAACTCCCTGAACTCCTCACATGCCTTATAACTCCCAGAACTCATCACATGTCTTATATCTCCCTGAACTCCTCACATGTCTTATAACTCCCTGAACTCCTCTCATGTCTTATAACGCCATGAATTCCTCACATGTCTTATAACTCCCTGAACACCTCACATGTTTTATAACTCCATGAATTCCTCACTTCTCTTATATCTCCATGAACTCCTCACTTATCTTATAACTCCCTGAACTCCTCATTCGTCTGATATGTCCATGAAATCCTCACTTGTCATATAACTCCATGATCTCCTCACTTTTCTTATAACACCATGAAGACGTCACTTCTCTTATATCTCCATGAACTCCTCACTTGTCTTATAACTCCACGAACTCCTCACTTGTCTTACAACTCCATGAACTCCTCACCTGTCTTATAATTCCCTGAATTCCTCACGTGTCTTATAACTCCACGAAATCCTCTCTTGTCTTATACCTCCCTAAAACCTCACATGTCGTATAACTCCATGAATTCCTAACTTCTCTCATAACCTCATGAACTCCTCACTTGTCTTATAACGTCGTGAATATTTTACTTCTCTTATAACTCAATGAACTCCACACTAGTCTTAAAACTCCATGAATTCCTAACTTGTAGTATAACTCCATAAACTCCTCACTTTTCTTATAACTCCATAAACTCATCACATTTGTATTACTCAGTGAAATCCTCACTTGTCTTATCATAATCATCATCATCATCTTCATCATCATCGTAATCATCAAATTCATCATCATCATCATCATCATCATCATCATCATCATCATCATCATCATCAGCATCATCATCAGCATCATCATCAGCATCATCATCATCTTCCACTTCTGCGGTCAAGCGTCGTTAGGATTAATAATTTGCGTTCCAGCGCCCAGTGGTCAGCGATGGATAATGTCATTCCGTGTGACTGTACAATTTCTTTGATGTGGTCAATCCATTTTCGCCTTGGACATCCTCTTGGTCTCGTCGCAGATGATCGTTGATGTAAGACCACTGATGGTAGTTGTTAGTGTTGCATACTAATGACATTGCCAAACCCCTTGATCTCCTGCCTTTCAATAAATGTGGCACAAGGTGTAGATCTCACAGTCTGTCTGATAACAGCATTTCTTACTCGGTCTCGGATTGTTAGATTGGCAGCTCTTCTCAGGCATCTCATCACGCAGGTGTTGTTGTATAACTCCCTGACCTCCTCACTTGTCTTATCACTCCATGAAATACTCACTTGTCTTATAACTCCATGCAATCCTGACTTGTCATATAACCCCATGAACTTCTCACTTATCTTATAACTCCCTGAACCCCTCAGTTGTCTTATAACTCCATGAAATCCCCACTTGTCTTATAACTCCATGACCTAATCATTTGTCTTATAACTTGATGAAATCCTCAATTGTCTTATAACTCCATGAAATTCTCACTTGTCTTATAACTCCATGAAATTCTCACTTGTCTTATAACTCCATGACCTAATCATTTGTCTTATAACTTCATGAAATCCTCAATTGTCTTATAACTCCATGAAATCCTCACTTGTCTCATAATTCCCTGGACACCTCTCTTGTATTATAACTATCTGAAATCATCCCGTGTTTAATAACTCCATGAAATTCTCACTTGTCTTATAACACTCTGAATTCCTCACTTGTCGTATACTTCCATGCAATCAACACTTTTCTTATAACTCGATGAAATCCTCAGTTGTCTTATACCTCCTTGAAATCCTCACTTGTCACGGAACTCCATGACATTATCACTTGTCTTATAACTTTGTGATTTCCTCACGTGTCTTATAACTCCATGAAATCATCCCGTGTCTTATAGCACCATGAAATCCTCACTAGTCTTATAACTCAATGAACTCATCACTTGTCTTATAACTCCATGAAATCCTCACTTGTCTTATAACTCCCTGAACTCCTCACATGCCTTATAACTCCCAGAACTCCTCACATGTCTTATATCTCCCTGAACTCCTCACATGTCTTATAACTCCCTGAACTCCGCACATGTCTTATAACTCCATGAATTCCTCACATGTCTTATAACTCCCTGAACACCTCACATGTTTTACAACTCCATGAATTCCTCACTTCTCTTATATCTCCATGAACTCCTCACTTGTCTTATAACTCCCTGAACTCCTCATTCGTCTGATATGTCCATGAAATCCTCACTTGTCTTATAACTCCATGATCTCCTCACTTTTCTTATAACACCATGAAGACGTCAATTTCCATATTTTATTTCATGTATTCTCATCTTTCATATTATCATTTTGAATGCCATTTGATTGCATTATGCATACTATGAACACATGTTCATTATTATAGAGTGAGAGAGTTAGTGAGTGTGAGTGTGTGTGTATGTGTGTGAGAGAGAGAGAGAGAGAGAGAGAGAGAGAGAGAGAGAGAGAGAGAGAGAGAGAGAGAGAGAGAGAGAGTGTGTAAGAAAAAGAGAGAGGGTCGAACTGCATCACTATTTTTTTTTTAAAGTTACACAATGTATTATGTACAATTTTTCCTCAACTTGTTTACAATTTTTGTGAGAATGCTCACGAAAATCGTCAGTGCCCGGTGTCTAAAGTGTGGGAGTTTGTTCATACTAGTTTAAGTGATTATGTGAGGCATCATGTATGTGTCTAGATGTGAAGAAGTGTGTGTGTGTGTGGTTGGAACGTATGTGTGCGGGGGATTTTTGTGTGGGGAATGTATGTGTGGAGAGGGTGTGTGTGGGGGTTGGGGATGGGTGGGTAGGGGAGGTGTGCTTGATGTGTGTATGGGTGGGAGATGTGTTTGTGGGTAGGGAAATGTATGTGGGTGGGGGATGTATGTGTGGTGAGAGAATGCGGGGTCAGTGAGGGATGCGCCGGTAGGTGGAGGATGTATGTGTGGTTGGTGGGTGGGTATATGTGTGGGTGAGTAAAGGGATGTGTAGTGGATGGGGTATGAGTAGGTGGGTGAAGGGATTGCAGTGGGTGGGGGATGTGTGCGAGTGGGGTGTTTGGATGGATGGTAGGAAGTGTGTGGGTATTGGTGGGTATAATTGTTGTGTGGGTGGGTGGGCGGTGAATGTGTGTGGGATGGTGAGGGATGTATGGGTAAATGGATGTGTGGGGGAGTGTTTATGAAGTGTGTGTGGGGGATGATTGTGTGGTTGGCTGATGAGTGTGGGGAATGTGTGTGTGTGTGTGTGTGTTTGGAATTTGTCTGTGTGGGGGAAGTGTTTGTGGATTGAATGTGTGTGTGGCAAGGGTATTTGTGCGTGATTGCTGGGATGTATGTGTGGGTGAAAAGATATTTGTATGTCTGGGTGAAAAGATGTATGTGTGTGAGGGTGTGTATATGTGTGTGGGCAGTGGATGTGTGTGTGGGTGAGGATGTGTGAGTGTTTGATGGATGGATTTTTGGGTGAGGGTGTGTGATTGGGTAATGAGTGGGTGGGAGGGTGTTTTTGGGGTGTGTGTATACGTGGGGGATGTATGTGTGGGTAGAGAGATTATGTGGTTAGGGAAGGTGTGTGTGGGTGGGAGAATGTGGATGTGAGGGATGTGCCGTTAGGTATGTTGATGTATGGGTGGGTTAAGGGATGTGTGGTGGGTGGGGGATGTGTGGGTGGGTGAAGGTATGTGTAGTAGGTGGGGGAAGTATGGGAGTGGGGGTGTATGGGGGATGTCAGAACATGTGTGGGTATTTTTGAGTGGGGGTTGTGAGGGTGGTTGTGCGGTGAATCTTTGTGTGGGTTGGTGAATGATGTATGGGTTAATGGGTGTGTAGGGGTCGTGGGTTGGGGATGGGTGTGGCAATGTGTGTGTGTATGTGTGGGTAATTGGTATGTCTGTGTGTGTGTGTGTGTGCGTGTGGTGTGTATGTATGAGGAAAGTGTGGGTGGGTGGAAGATGCATGTGAGTGTGGTGAGGCTGTTTGTGCCTGTGTGCGGGGATGTGTGTATGGGTAAAAATATGTGTGTGATATTGTGATGGATGGGTGTGTGGTTGTGGTTTGTGTGTGGGTTGGTGGGTGCAGGGTGTATTGATTGGTGAAGGATGTGAGTGTGGGTGGTTGGATGTGTGGTTTGGGGATGAGTGTTGGCTGGGTATTCGGGGTGTGTTGATGTGGGTAGAAGTGTGTTAAGGGTGTGTGTTGGTGGGGAGATGTGTGTGTGTGGGATGTGTGTTGATGGGGAAGGGTGTGTGTGTGGTTGTTTGGGTGGGAATGTGTGTCGGCGGGTGGGTGATATGTGTGGAAGGGTAGGGGTTTGTGTGAGTGGGTGGGGTGTGTGGTTAGGGTATGTGGACGGGTTGGGGATGTGTGTGGGTTTGTCGGCGATGTGTATTTATGGGTGAGAGTGTGTTTGGGTGGGTTTGTGCGAGGGTGGGGGTATGTGAGGGTGGGTGCGGTGATGTGTGGATGGGTGAAGGGATATGTGGCGGGTGGGGGATGTGTGGGTGGGTTACGTGATGTGTGATGGGTTAGGGATGTACGTGAGTGAGGGTGTTTGTGTGGATGGTAGGAAGTGTGTGAGTATTGGTGGGCGGGGGTTGTGTGTGTGGGTGGGTGGGCGGTGACTGTATGTGTGGGTGGGTGAGTGATGTGTAAAACACTGTGCCAATACAACATGTAGCAGTGACTGGGAAACTAAAATATTGTGTCCATACTACATGTAGCCGTGCCTGGGAAACTAAGTAGTCTATTAGAATGGCCAAAGAATGAGCCCCTACTTTTATTAGTAGATGTGTATTTATCGTGTAGACTCTAGGCGTGTATTTGTGAAACGTAAATTGTGAATTGTTCCATGCTTGGAGTCAATATAGAATGAAAACGGAGTTGTGTGTTGTTATTCAAGACATGTTGAGTTCACTCCAGTTTACGAGTTGTTATGAATAGTCCTCTACAAGAACTTAAACTTATGACAATGATTGATATAAGTCCAATGGAAAAGAACGCAGAGTCGCTAACCAGAGTGCTGGGAAAGATAAATACAGCACCCGACATACAAGCAAGGTTGGGCAACTTCAACGAGACTATACCAGTGACCATCAAAACACACACATTAGCCATGGGCGATAGTAGCAATAAAGAGTTGAATTCTAATTCATCAATAATTAGCTATAACAAGGGTGCTATAAGACGAGTGTTAAAAATAAGACGCTCCCTACCAATGCACATACCCTGTCGCTCCCTAACATTACAGATGCACTAACGGTCCCTGGCATATAGGGACTTTAAACTGATTCAGTGCCAAACAAAAAGTGGGTTTTTCCCAAGCAGAAATTGATGGCAGAAAATGGGAAGTAGGCGTATGTCAGAATATTGATCTAAACATTGTTAAAATGGTAGCAAATATATTGTATTATATATCAAATTAAAGGACATTGCACAAGGAACACGTTGGTATTGCTACTGTTGCTAAAATTTAGAAATATAATAATAATATTGTTGTAAAAAATTAATTGAAGACAGAGGTGACAAGTACGTGAAATTTCCACTTACCAAGGCGGTACTGCTCCAACGCTGTTTATAATCCAATGAAACTTACTGAATTATGATAACTACACCACTTTGCTACACACATATCACTAGAACGGCCCCATAACACCAATAACTAACAATAAAAACATCCTATCATTGTCACATAAAATTGAAAATGTCAGAAAATCACAAGACAGGTTATAACCGTTTTCTGCCGATAAACACAAAATGTACGCTATTTTTTATTTAGTTATAATTATTATTCTTTTAAATTTAATTATTTAACTACTCCTTACATACTTTGTGATAGCCAAAGCAAACTTTAGGGACACAAGTGTTGCCCATTAACTAATTCGACATGATGACAAACTTTCACGGTTAGCGGCTAACCAGCTAAGGCAGCCGGTTAGTTTTTGTTTACATTCATAAATAATTAATTTTAACTGAAGAAACACATTTAACATGTGCTATCAGTTTAGAATCGTTCACAAATTCCTTTAAATAAGAATAACTACAATCTAACATTGTTTACAACTTGTATCTGATGTAAGCAAGACCGACAATCAAGAGCCCACGCAATTCCTAAAACCGCGAGCAACTACAACTTGTTTTAACACATTGTTAAACACATCAACACGACTAATTCACCAAATTTCGATGTCTCGTGGCCTGTACGTAAATGAAAAACCTTCTTTCAGCATAAAACTTCGTTTCAGGGTATTAAAAATAAGCAAGGGATCGCAAACGAAAGAAACAAACGGACTGCCAAGATCTTGTCAATATATTGTTGAAGGGATCAAACAGTTTAGACTTTTTGGCAATCGGTTGGCGGATGGCATCGAATCAGTTAAAACGTAACTTCCTTCACTTCGGGCAAGAAAAATGAACCTAGACAGAATAATTTCTTGAAAAATAAACAAGAAAATAAAGAACTTTTCAATAGAGAACACACTGTTTGAAAAGTAGAAGGTGAAATTGAAAGTCAATTATAAATTGTGAAAGTGTCATATGCACATTAGTAGAAACGTTATAGCAAACAACGAACATTGAAAAATGTGCAAATCTAAATGCTTTTGATATTATCAAATTCAACGAAAAGTAAGAGAGTCATTTCACAGTGACCGGTGAAGATTGAGTCAACGGTGGACGATCGATAAAAGAAACTTGCGCGCAGTTATGAAGCCGAACGAGGGCAAGTCTTTAAGCCTGTGCAGCTTCCTGACAAATGACCACAGGTACAAGAATGTTTATATCTAAATTAAAGACATAAGATTTGTAGTCACGAAGAAATATGCAAGAGACTACCAGATAAAATTGAAAAGTGAGCTACATAGATAACGAAAATGTAAGACAATCGTTACTGTTATTTATTATATCAACACAAGCGAAGGTAGAGATAAATAAGGTGAGCTATATTGTCACAGAAATTCAACGAAAGTACACATCAACATTAGATAGCTGTGAGCAAGAGATGAGTGAATGTCAACATTTCATACGGATATCGCAGCACAAGGCGCTAATAGAACATTTTGTATACAATCATGGATATTTGCAACTATTTTTTTCTAATGATATTTTAAAACAATGTTTTCCGGTGATGAATTTGAATAACGAAGAAACAAACAATAGATTGCACGATTTATTGCCTGGCATATTTCGCTGCATCTCGTCAGGTACATACTGCAGAAATCACACAACATACGTGAATTAATTAGATAAATCCTTCAAACTGAAATATACACATGTTCGCACAGTAATGTCGATTGTCTACCACGGTAATTTTAAACTGACTATCATGTCTTTCTGCTTGCACAAGGACGGCTTACGAAGGTTGATTATTATCGCTTCAGCAAACTTTAACAATCGACTACTTTGTGTGTTGAACAACAGTCTAAAGATTACTTATAGATAACTATAAAAAGATAACTACGTCAGTACTAGACAACCCAGAGAAATATCTGAGGAACTTATCGTCGTACGTACTCAACAACATTGAAACGGAGGCCCTTGCATACGGATTAAAATTCTGCATAAAGCCCAAACACATTAACCGTGTTGAGTCGCAAGCACAATTTGAAATGTTGTTTGATCAAGTCTCCAAGTTATCAGCTACTTCTGCTGAGTCAGTCGGGTGGCTGAAGGCCAAACTGGTAGATTTAGAACACCAGTATCGCACAACCCCCTCTAAACAGACATGTCCGCTGACCAACGGAAACCTTACTGCCTTAAAAGTGTTAAAGGCCAACAAACCCCTCGTAATATTGAAACCTGACAAAGGGAGTGGTTCAGTACTGATGGACATATCAGACTACCAGTGAAAAATGGATGATATATTATCAAATGCATCTAAATTCAGAGTAGAGCAAACAGTCAACAAGTCGGATGACCTGGATGCAAAAATGAGGAAAGAAATCCAGTCACTTGTGAATGCAGGACTCATCAGTATGGCCACTGCAAAAACGCTCACACCACGTGGCTCACAAATACCTCAGATGTACGGTCTACCCAAGCTTCACAAGCCCGGCATCCCACTAAGACCGATCCTTTCCATGGTTAACTCGGCAGAACACCGAATAGCGAGATGGCTAGCTGAAATTTTAAAGCCAGTACGGCAGTTCTTCGATCCAAGAACACTCAGGGATACATTCGAACTGGTGGAATTATTGAATACTATGGACATAAACAACAAACACATGTCATGCATGGATATTGCCTCTTTATTCACCAACGTTCCATTAGATGAGACCGTGAATGAGACCGTAAAGCGAACGCATTATAGACACACAACTAAAACTAGGCATACCATCAGCTATTCTAGAGAGGCTATTAAAATTATGTACTGCCAACATACAATTCAACTTTCTAAACAAGTCATATCGCCAAATTGACGGAGTGGCCATGGGGAGCCCACTTGGACCTATTCTAGCGGACATCTTCATGGTACACTTAGATTGGACACGCCAAATTATCATAACAGAATATCACAACGTTACCCATAACGTGTGTCGCGTGGTTACACACCTGCTTCACACGCCAGTGATCCGGGGCTTGTTTCCGGATCCTTCAGGGATATGCACTACTGACGAGCTGAAACGAGAGCGAAACTCGAGTATAGTGCTTCCATTTTGACGTGGATAGGCCTTAGGTTCATACCAGAATACGATCAGCGTTGCCAGTAGTGGGTTGTGCTCAGTATTTAAATTTCAAATCCCGAAACAACCAAATAATCAATTAAGAAAATTGACATTTTAGGCAGTAACTTAATGATGTAAGTTTATTAATTGTGCTGGAAAAAGGAACAATGTTCATTCAGTGTGAGAGATCAGAAGTATAAGGACATTCGTATAATTAGGATTGCACATATTAGGTAATTATGTGACAAATAACAGGAAATTGTGTTATATTTTGGAGAGTGAACATTAACGAACTATCCGATATACGGACATTTTGTATTAGAAAGGCACTTGAAAAAACAAATTGTGTGATAGACATACGAAAACTGAGTAGTTCTTATTGATAACTAAGCGTGTGCAGTATTGTGAAATGTTATTACCGTCTATCGAGGAAGTGTTCGATGCGTTATGTATATAAGTGTTTACAGTCGCAATTGCTAAACAAAATGAAAACAATCGAGTTATTAGATCAATTACAGAAGATAACCTGCCGTGTATTATTGGTGAACACAAAGTATAGCAGATCATTATTCAACAATTAGTCAGATAATTCAAGGATGATTCGGACTTTTATAAAGTAATGCATAGTTAACGCTAGCATATAGCAGTAATCTAGTGGCAGATATGTAAACAAAAGATTGGGTAAAGTAATATTAGTTTATACGTGTTAACTTTTATTATTGAGTTATTAATATTAGTTAAGAGAATTGAGTTATTTATGGGTTATTATAATATAACTAATTTTGGTTGTGTTATAATTATGATTTTTCATATTTAAGTCAGCGTTTGAAAGTTATATATTGGCATAATATTTATTTTACATTTGTTGGTATAGAGTAATATTCTTTAATAAGAGGAACTTCCTATTTGTTTCTGTTTGCATAACAAACTCTAACATTTTGAAAGTTTAATTAACAACTGTTTGTTGAGCTTGTTGTAGTTTGCTTAATACTATATAGCAATTGGAAGTGATTTAGGTAGGATTCTGAGAAACATTCATTTATATTTTATGTTCGTTCAATATATTCTTTTTTTTTTTTTTTGGAATGGAATTTATTGCATGCCGAAGTTTATTTACTTTGGTATTAGTATTTCTTGCATGCATTTTTGCATATAATAGTAGTTTCGAGTAACCTAGCAGAAGTTATTACAGTGAATCATTATGATATATCATTATGTAAAGAATCTATGTTAATATAATTAACTTTATATTTATTAGGTTGTTAATACATTGTGGGTTTATAGTGTTAATAGTGTTTGATAGAAAGAAGTAACTACTTATTTGTTGATTAAAATGGAACTAGCAGTTATTTGTTCAGTGGAAAACTAACCGACATTGATTTAATACCTGGTGAATTAAATTGTTGCATGACTGAGGTTTGTTTACAGCGAGAGAGATGCATTGCCGGAAAAAGTTGTGGGTATTCATTATTTGGCGACGACAGCGTTTCTCAGAATATATTTCACATCGTGTAAAGAAGCTTTCCGTCATATGGCGTAGGTAATTTTTATGTGGTGAGGAACGCGTTCTACAGTGTGGTGGATATATTTGATTGTGGGTTCAAGTAACTACTTTTGTGTTTCGCGGTATTATACACAACAGGGTGTCGTTGTAGTGAAGTATGATTTAAAATAAAAATTATTTTATAATTGATAACAGCATGTGAAGTCATGTTACATGGGTACCTGACCGCTGTTGTGTCTATGAGTAATGATACACGATATTAATGTGGCTAGGGCGGAGCTTGATTTCAACGGATTTAGTTCATATTTTCCATTGAACAAATTTTGCTCAGCGTGGTTAATGCATGCAAGGTTCTGATTCAATTGTCATCATATTACTTGTATGTGGTGAAGTCAATTGCTATCATACATTGCCATTTTTCTTATCAAATGTAATTGCAGAGATAAGAAGCAAAGGTACAGAGAGAACCACACACAATGTGAGGGTGCAGTGCCGTGTGCTGGGATAGAAGTAACACCCTTAAACTGATAGACCAGTACAATAGAAGTGCACTAAGTTAGGAGACACATCTCTAGACGAATATATAGTTGCACTGTGGATTAACCAAGGTGATTAGACTAAGAGGTTTGGGGAAACTCTCTTTGAGCTGATATGCTAAGGCAGTCTATATGATACCGAGATATGACAGTCAGAAAGTTAAGGATGATATTATAAGATTATTAGATACTACGTCATGTAATTATATACAATCAGCATCTTACTAGCACCAATAGACAGATGAAAGCATTATGAATTAACTTCTCTGCATAAAAGTGTGAGCATTGGGCAATGATTCCATATGAGAAAAGGTGATTGAAGAAAATGAATTTTCCTTTAAGGAGAAAGTATTGGCCACGGAGATAAATATGAAAGAAACGAAAAGCGTCGGATCTATCCAGAAGGAACAAAAAATAGTTAGAGAAATTACGATTGATCTATTGATCATTATTTACATAGAGAGAACTATTGTTCTATGGTAACATTGCTGATCTAAGGGAAATAATTTTACTGTTTAATGTATTATTAAATCGTTAATATATTAAAAGAGTCAATTATTAATATTAGTAATATTTATTGATGATAATTAGTGATTGACATTGGTTACATATGTATTAAAAGAAGGAGTTTTTGATATATAGTAAACTATTAGTTTAATAACTGTTTAATTATGTTATTATTTTGTTGATTAATTATTTTGTTATTTAATTATTGCATTAATAGATTGTTAGATACATAATGAATTTAAATAATGTTGTAAAAACAATAGTTAGAAATTATAAAAATAATAATGTCAACATATTTTGGTACAATGAAGCTGCTACATTTGGAGTATAAGAACTTTTTTGAAATCGGAGAAGAGCGGTCATCGACGTTATATTGTCACAAAAAAAGCTCATTGAAACTAGATTCGTGTATTATGAACTGAGTATCAACGTCATAGTTGAGAGGCATAGGCAACGCATGAGCAGATTGACTAGCCACAAAGCGCTAACTTGCAAATATCATTCATTAATGGTGATTAGACTTGGGCGGTGGGAGTAGCTCGCATGGTTGAACCTATACAACCCCTCAAATACCTTGGACGAGTGACTTTAGCAATTAAGCTAAAGAAAGTTGACAGAGGAAGTTTACTGGTGGTCAATTTTGTACGACCACGATACACGCCACTTACCGAGAAGATGCTAATTGTTTATATGAACAGGATGACACAGATTTAGAACTAAATTGTTGATTTTGAAATATCATAAGAGAAATTGAATTTAATTGATTGGAATTTTAATTTTAGATAGAAAGAATGTTTAGAGTTATATTATAGGTAATATTATTCAAGTCTGTAGGATAAGATGTATGCATTTGGTCAACTCAGTAAAGCCTCTAGAAACACTAGTAACCGACAAAGGCCTGATTGGTACAATATAGCAGCATACCAGATATGTTGAACTAATTGAAGTTTAAAAAAAAAGCGTTCACTAGATTAAAAATAAGTCTTACATTACAGATAATTAATTAGAGATTATGAAGGGAATCAAGAGGATAAGAGATTCTTGTTCCACAGATTTTCAGATCCTAGCCCAAGTATAGTACCAAAGGACTGATAACATAAGTGATTAAATATTATAATTTTTGGGTGAATTGTTACATTCTAAAAGAATTAAAATTGAAGTAAGAATTATTTTTAAAAAAAAAAAAAAAAAAAAAAATTAATTTTTAAATTCACTGAAGGTGAGCGCCTTGGACCAAGGTTAGGTCATGGTTCACTCGGTGCAAACAGGCTACATCTTCACGCAACCCAGCGTGAAGATGTGAAGTTTGTGCATCATGATTTGCATGATAATAGCGAGGCAGGCCTGCTGAGCAGGAGACAGCGTCTTCAGAGGGAAGTCAGTTGATCTTGAACCACGGTCAGGTTTTCATCGGGTTTCGAGTCCAGTAGAATGGACAAAGAATGAGCCCCTACTATTAGTACATGTGTATTTATTGTGTAGACTCTAGGCATGTTTTTGGGAAACGTATATTGTGATTTGTTCCATGCTTGGAGTCAATATAGAATGAAAAAGGAGTTGTGTGTTGTTATTCAAGACATGTTGTGTTCACTCCAGTTTACGAGTTGTTATCAATAGTCCTCTACAAGAACTTAAACTTAACTTATGACAATGATTGAAATAAGTCCAACGGAAAAGAACACAGTGTCGCTAACCAGAGTGCTGGGAAATATATATACAGCACCCGACATACAAGCAAGGTTGGGCAACTTCAACGAGCCTATACCAGTGACCATCAAAACACACACATTAGCCTTGGGCGATAGTAGCAATGAACAGTTGAATACCAACTGATACCAACTGATGTAGCAATGAACAGTTGAATTCACCAACAACGGACTAACGAACTTTATTTTAAAAGGGTAACGAATTGGGCACGCAGGCCCGTCTTACACTCGGCCCTTTCAATCACTCATCTTTCATTCATCAAATGTGCATTGTACATTTACATTGTGAAAAACAAAACATTGTCAAATGGATTTTGTAAGCATAAACAATGCATATTACGTATGGTGCATTCACATGGGGAAATAAACATTGTCAAATGAAAGATGTAAACATAAACAGTGCATATTGCAAAGTTGTGAGATACATTCCCCATTCACCCTCACATCCCGCAGCCACCCACACATCCCGCAGCCACCCTAACATCCCCCACCACATCTCCCCCACCCACCCATACATGCCTTTACGCTTCCGGTTTCCGGTTACGAGCCGACGTGTTTTCATAAGCTCTCCCAATTTTTATAGAATTTATCAAAATGTTGCCTATTTCAGTCGAGATGATGTGTATATCATTGTGCTAGTTCTAAAACTGGATCTAATACGAATTAATATATCTCGTTTATGTAACTGTTTTTTTTAGTGAAATGAGGATTTCTTTGATAAATGGACGGTAAAGTCATTCAATTTTGAAATCAAATCTACCAATTATGGATTAACGACAACGTGTGATTAAACCATGCGTGACTAGCGCGTGGTAAGTCGCCGAGCACACAATATCGCAAGTCCCTGATCAGTTCTATGTTCTTGTCTCAATTATCAAAACAAACGAACCACAACACATGGCCTCAAATTGCTAGCGGCGCTTCTAGACTACAATGAGTTCGCTGCATTCTTCAAACGGGTTTGATAACATGATGCAGTAGTGTCATCGATAGGAGAGACCTCTCTGGGGGTGACTGGTGTTAAAACAAGATCCGGTTTACTATCCGCCGTGAATAAACCATAAATACTAAACAAAGAGAAGGCGGAGAAGACCAAGCTAGCCAGGTGTGTGAACCCAGTCGGCCGAGTCGTCCAACACACCAACTCTGGCCAGAGTTTTACAGTATCCTTTAACAATAAACTCCATTATGAGGTATTTCGAACGTGCCTCATCAATTATTACAAGCCTGATATAATTCAACACAGACAAGATAGGAGCAGGGCCTATGTGGAAGACCTGATTTCGACGCCAGTCCTTACAATACACTTGTACCACTCGAAGAATAAATTATAAGCTCAGGGCAGCGTTGAAAACATTAAGTCTTGGCTAAAATTAGACTTTGTCGACCTGGATAACTCAATACATACATTCACGAGTAGAGACATATTAAAGACACAAGATACCATCAACATGCTCGTCTCGAGTGAGGAATAAGAATCTACACAGCAAACAAGTACAGCTGTGGACATCACAGCAGACAATGTTTCTCAACTAACACATACAATGAATGAACAGGACAATACCATCACCAACAAGCTAGCTAATCCATCAGTACTCTTGGCCATTGAATGTCAATTGGAGCACCTCCAAAACAACGTAGAGACCAACTTAAGAGTAGCAGAAGAAATACCAGCCTTAGATAACACGCCAACTATCAATGGACAATCCTGCGATTGTCATAGGCGCATTGAGGTAATATAACAATCCTTAAAGGCGCTCACTGCTACTGTTACAGCGAACATTGAAGCTAACAGCAAGACCAGCAGTGACTACACTGCTCTCAAAGCAGAAATCACGCTCCTGAGAGAGGGAAATCTGTTGCTAAGAAAAACAATAGAAACTTTACAGCACGAGTCCACCACCAATTCATCTGAACACAGCTTCCCTAACTTATAGTTAATCAACATTTTCACATGTTCGGCGTTAGCGAAAGTCGATTAAATAGCAACATCTCAGATGATGACATTGCTATGAGAGGCTTTACAACCATTAGAAGAGACCCCTGTCACCAACTGGCTTGAGGTAGCTCCCGGTTGGGCAACCACTCAGCCAAAATCATTTTCTTCTGCTGGTGTTTAGTTCTGGATGCAGTTTAAGATCCCCTAACTCTGTCAGAAGGAACTAATTGCTACCCCAGATCACAGAGAGAAAACGTGGAACAAATGTCTGTTATGCTGATTTAAGACACTGTCCCTGATACTCAAGAAAACAGCCAAGAAGTGGCTCGTTGAAGATAGAATATATCTATATAGATTTGGCTGTACTTGGTATCACCAGAAGTGAGAAAGGAGGAGTTAAGACATGCAACGTAATCTGGTTACTTATGACTGCATAGGCAAGAGACCTCCCGGACATAGATTCCCCCTTCTGGACAATATGTGCGAACCCCCACTAAATGATACAATAATGTGTGTACTTGATTACGCTACACAAACATTTATAAACATTTAGAATTATACGGACAAATTGAGTTTTAAAATACAACAACTGTGTTTATTATTGCTATTGATGATCATATGATGATGATGATTATATTATGGTATACGTAACTCATCTGGCTGAAAAGCTCAGAAGCACATAGGTCATGCTTCCCCCAGTGAGACGCAGTTCACTGTCAGATTGAAGGAGTCCAAATTGGTCCCTTCACAAGGCTAAGTCACTTCCTGATATGGATTGTTGACTGTCCATTGCTCCTAAGAGATCTGGTTTATAGCTAGGAAATTCCATCATAATACTTCGTACAGAAGTCCAACAGAACGAAATGTTAATATTTCTCCAGTAGGTATCCTAAGAATGCTATTGTGAATTTGCGTCTGAAGTCTTGCTGGCCATGCATGTAGTTTTATTCTATTCAATTCCTGGCTAGTTTCCAGGTTGGTTAATTAATATGTCCCATTTTCATTAACTCCGCCTATTTTTCCATGTAAGATGACGGGATGGATTAAGTCCTAAACTCTTCTCCCCCCTCCTCCTTTCCTGTGAAGGGTAGTTTCATCTGTCAATCAAATGGACCGAGGCCCCGCCACGCCTGAAACAATGAAACATGCTTTGGCGGCAAGGCAGTTGCGTCATTACATTCCAATAGGCTATTAACACCCGCCTTCCTGGGTTGCTGGCAATAGTGTGTCAGCCATGTGTTCCTACTTTGCCGCTGTATTGCCGTGAGGTGTCAAGTATCTGGTCCTAATTGCTCCTTTGTGGTGGCAACTCAGACGTTGTCCCGTCTCCCCAATGTCTGGACTTATCGATAGGTGTTAGGCCTGCATTATATTGCCGTCTTTGGATCACACGGGGTTTTCCCCTGAGTAGCACTGCCATGTATTATTTCAGACGGGTCTGGCTGACCCTCTTATCTCCCATTCTGCCGTGGCTTGTAAACTAACACGTCAATCTCAACTGACTGGCTCCGCGATGTCTGGTTGATCAGAACATCAAAGGGAAAATCTCTTAGATGTAGAGACCAGACGTTGCTTTGATCTACCAATGTAGTAAAAATGATAGTGCGGGCTCTAAGTGACTCTGTATTTTTCTCTTACGTTTTTATCCTCTTCTGGGGAACGTTTATTCTTTTAGAGAATTTTAGAAAAATATTGTGGGCTCTGTAATTCCTTGAAAACTTGGGTAATTATGATGCTGCTGGGGCTGTCCCGTTACATAGCTCTCCAATTTAAGTAGGTTCATTAATGAAGCCTATAACAGAGCCTCGGCAGCATTCAAGAATGTATCTAAGTTCTCTCCGTTCTCCAACTGCCTCCAAGTCTGGGTTTCCAATATTCTTTGTGGCAGTGGGATGTTCTATGAGTCAAAAGAAATATCCCATGTCCATCCTCCCATGATAAATCTTGCAAATCTTTGCTTCTGGTGTTGTGTCGGATTTCCGGGCTATTGCTCGGTAATGTCCTGTCCTCTGGAGGTTTTACTTTTTCCCAGCCGGGAAATTGCAAAATGTATAACAAGATTCTCCTGCGCCGCAGAGAGACTGTTATTATCCACTTTATTTCTGGCCCTTGTCCTATAAGCAGAGGAAGTGCCATCAGTGTTTTCTTAAAAGAATTGGTCGCAGTAATGTTGCTCCATTTTCTTTTCCTCCATCGGCCAAAGATCATAATAAAATCTCCTCCTTTTGGCAGGAAATTTGCTAAACATCATAATTTTATGATGTGCATTCAACTCATACTTGCCTCTTTCTTGGTAGGGCGTCCGTTTACTCCCTCCTGATTTAAGAGTTTTCTTCCCTCGATAATTATTTATCCAGGTGCGTTCCTCTTCAACAGAGTTCCATTTTGAATCTGTGTTTGAAAGTCTAAGGCTAGTAGAAGTTGTCCAGCTTTGAGAAATCATGTTGTTCCCCAAGAACTGTGAATTTGTATCACTCCTTGTAGAAGTATACATAAACAGCTGTTCTCCCCATCCAACATTGGTTGAAGTGAAAGGTAAACAATGTCCTGAGTGTTGAGTATACCAACCGCTCCGGTTTTGTTCCGCTGCAGAGTCCATCATTTGTGATCCCCTGTTAGCTTCAGCTGTGTTGATAGGTATTACCTTCATCCTGTCCAAAGAAGTATTTTCTTCTTTGTTGTTAGCAGACATGTTTATCGTCCCTGAATCAGAGTCCGTGGTATAACCTACATGAATGCTTTGTGTATCTTGAGTTTCCTTTTCGAAAGACTCCAAGATACGGACATCGTAAGAATTCTCCTCCGTGTCTTGTTTGTCCTCCATGGCTGGGCTCTCTTGTGCCAAGTCCAATTGAGGTATTCTCTCCCTGGTCTGGTTTTCTTGTGCCAAATCCAATAGAAGTGAATGTTGTGGGGTGTCATTTTCAATGTCATCTCCCACCTGAGATAAGTAATTCATACTGATAATTGTTTCATCTTGTGTGGCCACATAGAAAGAAACACTGGAATCCTGTTTTACATCCATTCCAGTCTCAGCTGAATTCATTTCCACTCCTAGTTTATCTGAACTGAAGGGAATAAGAGAATCGGGTACGGTCTCGCCTTCGATCTCTTTAATAGTTTTCCTCAGGTCCTCCTCCTCCTGGATTTTTCTCCTTTGGGAAGTCTTAGGAAGCTCCTGAGATTGCTGGGTTGCCAAGCCAGCTAATCCGCTGTCATTGCGGTGTAAACATTTATCACGTTTGTGACTGGTTACCGTACGCTTGGTACATTTTTCATATTCCGTTTATTTTTCGGAATTGAGGGAAGCATCTGCCTTTCTGTGCGCAAGTTTTTGTTTTTCTGAGCCATGGGGATTTGCGAAGGAATGCGTGCCTCTTCTTTGTGACGGTCAGCTTCCCCGCTTTCTATCAGAGTTTCGGCTTGAGTGATTGGCTTTTCCTCAGTCGAGCTGGTAGATTCCTCCACTGTTCAGTATTTCAATTTGCTTCTTCTTAATCTCATCTTCTTCAGCTTTGTGACGCATATCTGCTTCTAATTCGGCAAGTCTTTTCATCATCTGCTCATCTTCTTTGTCCCGCCAATCCATTTCATCTCTGATAAATAGTTCTAGCTTCTCTCCTATTAAGCTGAGCCTTATGCCCCATCATCTAGCGGACTCTAAGAAATCTGTGCGTGCATCCATGATCTCTTCTCAGCTTAAACTCAGGCAAGTAATTATATTATTACCCTACAGAGAGCTAGTTAGATTTATACTAGAGCAGGATAGTGACAAGAGGAACAGACACTGCTATGAGAATGATAGTAGTGAATTAGAGTGAGAAAGTTGATGCAAAGCAGTCCGTCATACACTGAATTAACTAAGCATTATCAAATTATTCATGATTAAATCAAATGATAAAGCATGTAATCAAAAATCATCAAGAAAATCATCAATAAACTAATTAATATCACTAATTAATGTGATTATTAATTCTACAGTTGTGGATGATGTAAACTAACTCATATATTATCCGTTATTAACTTTTTAACAAGTTATTTAAATTCTACAGACTTCCCTAGAAACAAATTCCTAAGTTAATACTTAGCAAATGTAATGGGTGAAGAATGAAAGAATGGTTTATGAAAATCAATAGTCTAGAATTTATTCTCTGATTCTATCATGGATAAGAAGTCCTAATGTGTCAAAATCTTGCCCACAATCAAGCAAGCTATTACATTAGAAATAAATTATAACTAACTAATGCTGCTAAGAATGTAAGTGAGAATGACCTAGGTTCTATCCATGGGCAAGACCAGAATAATACCAGACTAACAGATTTGAAATAGGTTCGTTCCTTGCGAGCGAACCAAAGTGTTCTAGGGTTTACTCCCGGATTCTATAGCGGGCGAGCAGACCAATAAGTCGGAAGCGAACCAAAATTTCTAGGGTGTACTCCCGGATTCTATAGCGGACGAGCAGACCAATATCTTGGACGCGAACCAAAGTTTTCTAGGGTGTACTCCCGGATTCTATAGCGGACGAGCAGACCAATATGTCACCAACTGGCTTGAGGTAGCTCCCGGTTGGGCAACCACTCAGCCAAAATCATTTTCTTCTGCTGGTGTTTAGTTCTGGATGCAGTTTAAGATCCCCTAACTCTGTCAGAAGGAACTAATTGCTACCCCAGATCACAGAGAGAAAACGTGGAACAAATGTCTGTTATGCTGATTTAAGACACTGTCCCTGATACTCAAGAAAACAGCCAAGAAGTGGCTCGTTGAAGATAGAATATATCTATATAGATTTGGCTGTACTTGGTATCACCAGAAGTGAGAAAGGAGGAGTTAAGACATGCAACGTAATCTGGTTACTTATGACTGCATAGGCAAGAGACCTCCCGGACATAGATTCCCACTTCTGGACAATATGTGCGAACCCCCACTAAATGATACAATAATGTGTGTACTTGATTACGCTACACAAACATTTATAAACATTTAGAATTATACGGACAAATTGAGTTTTAAAATACAACAACTGTGTTTATTATTGCTATTGATGATCATATGATGATGATGATTATATTATGGTATACGTAACTCATCTGGCTGAAAAGCTCAGAAGCACATAGGTCATGCTTCCCCCAGTGAGACGCAGTTCACTGTCAGATTGAAGGAGTCCAAATTGGTCCCTCACAAGGCTAAGTCACTTCCTGATATGGGTTGTTGACTGTCCATTGCTCCTAAGAGATCTGGTGTATAGCTAGGAAATTCCATCATAATACTTCGTACAGAAGTCCAACAGAACGAAATGTTAATATTTCTCCAGTAGGTATCCTAAGAATGCTATTGTGAATTTTCGTCTGAAGTCTTGCTGGCCATGCATGTAGTTTTATTCTATTCAATTCCTGGCTAGTTTCCAGGTTGGTTAATTAATATGTCCCATTTTCATTAACTCCGCCTATTTTTCCATGTAAGATGACGGGATGGATTAAGTCCTAAACTCTTCTCCCCCCTCCTCCTTTCCTGTGAAGGGTAGTTTCATCTGTCAATCAAATGGACCGAGGCCCCGCCACGCCTGAAACAATGAAACATGCTTTGGCGGCAAGGCAGTTGCGTCATTACATTCCAATAGGCTATTAACACCCGCCTTCCTGGGTTGCTGGCAATAGTGTGTCAGCCATGTGTTCCTACTTTGCCGCTGTATTGCCGTGAGGTGTCAAGTATCTGGTCCTAATTGCTCCTTTGTGGTGGCAACTCAGACGTTGTCCCGTCTCCCCAATGTCTGGACTTATAGATAGGTGTTAGGCCTGCATTATATTGCCGTCTTTGGATCACACGGGGTTTTCCAATGAGTAGCACTGCCATGTATTATTTCAGACGGGTCTGGCTGACCCTCTTATCTCCCATTCTGCCGTGGCTTGTAAACTAACACGTCAATCTCAACTGACTGGCTCCGCGATGTCTGGTTGATCAGAACATCAAAGGGAAAATCTCTTAGATGTAGAGACCAGACGTTGCTTTGATCTACCAATGTAGTAAAAATGATAGTGCGGGCTCTAAGTGACTCTGTATTTTTCTCTTACGTTTTTATCCTCTTCTGGGGAACGTTTATTCTTTTAGAGAATTTTAGAAAAATATTGTGGGCTCTGTAATTCCTTGAAAACTTGGGTAATTATGATGCTGCTGGGGCTTTCCCGTCACAACCCCTATCAGAAACAAGAAACGGGTATTGCAGTTTATGTTTCTAACTCGCTTAACGACCACCGTAGGATAGATTTAGGAACATGTGAGATGGAGTGTGTATGGCTTGAGGTTAAGCTTTAAAATCGCATACCCCTATTAGTTGGCTATCTTTATCGAACCTCCAAATGCACCGCTATGATGGATGTATTCTTTAGTAACGCTAGAGAAATAATAATGCTAGGTGACTTCAACATAGACACTAACAACTCAAACAAAACATGGGAAAGTATAATAGAGTCATATAACTTGCAACAGTTAGTCAAACAAGCCACTAGAATAACTAAATCGTCTGCAACACTTATAGATCATATCTATACTACGTGTGCTGACAACATCACAGAATGTACTGTACCTATTAATGCAATAAGCGATCATTACCCAGTATGTTGCACGTGGTAAAAAAGAGGTACCAAAACAAACTCCGAAACACAAACATATAAGTATAAAATATAGAAATTACATAAATTTCAATCAATATGCCTTTTCACAAGACTTGCTCACCTCATCTCTAGACGATGTCTACCAGCTTCCTGACCCAGATGATGCTCTGGACCATTGGCATAAGACCTTTCTATGCGTATTTGTTAATCATGTTCTATTTAAGGAAGTTCGTGTTAAACATCACACCCGTGGATCACACAGGAGGTAGTTGAACTTATGAGAGACCGGGACAGGGCAATAAAAATAGAGATCTAACTATTACCGTAGTCTGAGAAACAAAGTTCAATATGTTATTCGAAAGGAAAAGAAAAACTAATTTAAGAACTTAATAATAGATAAAACCAACACTAAAGATATATGGAAAGCAATTAATACCTTGACAAACAAACACAAATCATCACAATCGTTACCATCAAATCAGGTTACGTGTGATCAATTCAGTAGTCTCTTTCAGTCTGACATAAACCAACTGAAGGCTGCAATACCAGAGGTGCTTCATGACATATCTTTATTATCGTCATTCTGTGAGCGCAAATGTTATGGTGACATTCCCACAAACATACCGCTTATGACGACGCTGAAGTATTTACTCATCTCAGTAACCTAAAAAACAATAACTCATCATGACTAGATGGAATCAGTAATCTGATCCTTCGCTATGATGCACCGGCGATCTGCGAGTCACTAACGTTTATATGCAATCAATGTCTCACCAAAGGTCACTTCCCAACAGCCCTTAAAATCGCTAAAGTGCATCCTCATTTAAAAGCTGGTTCATTAGACGATTGCATCATGAGTAATTATAGGCCAATTTCCATATTATCCTCTTTTTTTCCAAACCGCTAGAAAATCACATCTACAAAACAACACTAGAGCACTTAGTTCGCCACAAACTAATAGCTGAAAGTCAGTCAGGATTTCGGCCAAAATATTCCTGCCATACGGCACTAACAAACATGATAGAAAACTGGCATCAAAATATTAACAACAATACTCTATGTGGAACGATGTTTATAGACTTTTAAAAAAAAGCATTCGATATGATAGATCATACTACCCTAATTAAAAACTAGAAACAATGAAAGTAAGCTTTAACATAGTGACATTAATAAACGCATTCGTATTAGACAAAAAACAAGTAGTATCACACAATAAATCTCTATCCCAAGCCATTACCATTAATACTGGAGTACCTCAGGGGTCTATACTTGGCCCTCTGTTATTTTCCATTTATATAAATGAACTTATCTTATATCTATCATCGTCCTGCGATCTATTTGCAGACGATTGCACAGTATATACAAATGCAATTGATCGTAATGTGCTAGATTTATCCTTGCAACAGGAAATAAATAGTGTAGTTAACTGGAGTCATGCAAACCGCATGCAAATTAACATTTCTAAAATAAAATCTATGTTAATAGGACCCAGACAAAGACTTTACACTCTAAACTCGCAGAGATCCCTTTAGCTGCACATTGGTAACACGCCTATAGAAAGTGTAACCGAGCACAAGGCACTGGGTCTTATCATAGATCAAAATATATCCTTTAATTACCATGTTCATGCTGTAGTTAAACAAAAAGGCAAACGAGTATACCAACTGGCCAAAACTAAAAACTTCCTCGACGAAAACACAAGAAATATATTCTAAACTTCCCACATACAAACACATATTGATTATTCCTCCACAATCTGGGATGGATGCTCCAAATCAACAACAAAACGGCTTTATTCACTCAAGAAAAGGGCAGTGAGTCTAATAAATGGTGATAAGTTTACAGACAATTCTAACCTACATGAACGTCTTCAGTTACTGCCACTCCACAAACGCCTACTTTTTAATAAGGCTAACCTAACACACAAAATCATATTTCGAAATGTCTCAAGCTACCTTTGGCCATTGTTTAAATATAAAGCAAGACATAGCGAACGACTAAATATACTTCATGTCCTTAAACCTAGGATAGACTCATATAAAACAAGCTTACCATACTCTGCCACTCAGATGTGGAATAATCTTCCACAAGAAATCAAAGACACGACCAATCATTATACATGCAGTCGCAACCTGTTTGAACACTACATCAGGACAGACTAAATGCCCCCTTTAAAAAAAAAAAAAAACAGCAACAAAGACAATAATAATGGTAAATTATCTCGAACGACAACTAACCAGGAAAAAAAACATTCCCATATGTTTTGGCACGTTACACCCACCTTAGGTACTTATGATGCCCATGTTAAACATTGCCTCAATGAGTCATGTATTATTGATTATTTTTCATGCATTTTAATGCTTATTGTTCTTTTGTTGTTAAAAAATTGCTTCTTAAGAGATGTTGAATGAAAGAATGTATGAGAGAAAATAGAGAAGAAGGGCAGGATGTCAGACGGGCCTGCGTGCCCAATTCTTAACCCTTTGAAAATAAAGATTTTCGTTCGTTCGTTCGTTCACACAGACCCAAGCAAACATATATGCCGCCACCCACCCACTGATCCCCCACCCACACACATTTCTCCACCCACACACACACATCCCCCACCCATCCCATAACAGACACGAACACACCCACCCACATATTCTCCAACACCCACCCACACACCCGCAACCACCCAGCAAAACACACATCGCAATACCACACACACACACACACACAAAAATACCCCCGCCAACCCACACATCCCGCACCTATCCACACACATACACACATCCCACACTCTCACAATTTTCCCCACCCACCCACACACAAACATCAGCCACCTACATCCACTCACCCACCCAATATCCGCCACCTCTCAACTACACATCCCCAACCTATACACACATCACCGCCCACAAACACATCTCCCCACCTGCCCACACATATCCCCCACCCATAAACACCCAAAAACACACACCTCCCACCCACACACCCCCCACCATCCACATATACTCCACCACACACATCCGCCGCTCACACACATCTTCCCATAAACACACACATCCCCCACGCATACACTCATCTCTTACACATATCCACCAACTCACGTACTCATCTATCAACCACTTACACCCACAATAAGCGTGCTATGTGAGGAGCGTTAACAATCAGACGCTCCCTACCAATACAGATACCCTATCGCTACCTAACATTGCAGATGCACTAACGTTCCCTGGTAGCTACGAACACCGTATTATTGTCATTTTTCATACCAACGCTTATAGATAGGCGCATGCTGCCAATACCGTATTATTGTCATTTCTCACACCAAAGCTTATAGATAGGTGCTGGCTGCCAACACCGTATTATTGTCATTTCTCACACAAACGCTCATAGATAGGTGTTGGCTGCCAATACCGTATTATTGTCATTTCACATACCAACGCTTATAGATAGGTGCTGGCTGCCATCACCGTATTATTGTCATTTCCGGACTTTTTAAGGAGAAAAAGAAAAAAAACCAGCTCCGAGATCTGTCTTGGTTATTATTATCTAGCATTCATTTCCCTCTGGTTTATATTTAATGTTTAATAGACTTCACAGCCTGCAATGTTTAGTCTTATTTCTAAATTCCTTCTGTATTCAGCCATTGTATTATTATCACATATATAGCATTTGACATAATGGCATTAATGCGGTACACATGTATCGGTATATCAACATCGGTGTTATATAGAATGATTTAGTCAATTCTTAGTAAAGTATGACTGAGCTACCGTATGACAATAGACGGTTCTACCTGCTTTCTGTTAGCGCCGAATGTTGTTCGGCGCTCACCAAACCCGACACCCCACATTGTGCCAACGGCTTCGGGTGGAGGAGAGTAATTGTGAGGAGGTTACAACACGTGCCCTGGTGAGCGGAAATGCAGCCTTTGAATAAATGTCATCGCAGTGCAGACCAGGTCCTAAGCTCCGAGAGGAGGACAGATCGAAGGGACACATTCTGCAGCGTGTCTTGTTCAAGGTGTGTTAGTGTTATCTTTCCTATGGAGTAAATAAGGCAGACGAGGAAGGAAACATACTGCATGGACAATACTTGCACTCTACAATTCAGCCCAGGCTTTGTGCTATGGATATGTTATTATGGTTATTATGCTTTGTTGTTTTAAGCCCAACAACTATGGTCTATCAAGATGGCAAGGTGCAAGTAGGTATAATGAATAGTCAAAACATAAATAAGGTTGAACACACATGTTGTAATACTCCCTTTTCTTGGTGCCGTATGATCATACTATTTTCTGAATCTCATTCAATTTATCTTGTGCACTAAGGTAGGTGCATATCCTTTGCAGGACGTTGCAGTAAACACCAGCAATGTTTTTTGTTGTGATTTCTTGGCAAGCTTACATTCAGTAATTTGCCATTGCATTTTGAACCGCAGGAACCCATACCAATTCGTTAAAAAACAAAGTTATGCTGCCAGGTCGCGCACAGCTGTGTTTCGAACGTGGGTATGCGAATCCTTTCTCCACGGAGCCGGCATCATGTGCACTATGACGATAAATTACCTGACTACAGATGATTCCCTCATTATTATTTCAGGAAATTGCTGATGTATTTAGTTTTATTGTATTAACAATTGCCCTTGATTAATGTAATACATTATCATATCGCTTAAGACGACATTTCATGTTTGTATAGAATGTCTTGAAAATTGTGAATGGAGTATTGATTTGTAAAATTAATAATATATACAAAGAACAGACGCTCGACTACAGGTCCTCTTGACGTGAGCTGGAATTCACATAGGGGAGGATACTTAAGATGTCCCATTCTCGTGACGTATGCCAAGAATGTAGACTGTCTTCTTCTGATGCGATTCACCATTTGTCCTTGTAAGATAATATCTTTAAAGATATCCTCACTATTCGTTTTATTCATCCACGATGTTCTGATCAGTATCCTATTAAACCACATCTCCGCAGCTCCCTCATATGTCCCCACTTGTCTTCTTTATATGCCCAGGATTCCTCCCGTACATTAGGCCTGACAGCATCTAAAAAATGCTTATCCTCACCTCGTTTGGCAAAGATATATTCCAGAGAATGTTATTCATCTTTTGAACTTAGGCTATTGTTTAGCTTACTGTACATTTAACGTCGTAATACATTTGCTGAGATTAAAGTACACAAACAGATATATATATATATATATATATATATATATATATATATATATATATATATATATATATGGTTTGTACATGTCCCATGCAATAATGTATTTGGTACTTTGGTACTAAGGTATGTGATAGTGATGATGATGACTAACTTACAAACTGAGCTGATTCAGCTGTATATCTGACACCTAGAATGCAAGCTTAATGGCGAATGTCATCCCGTGGGACACATGTACAATTTGAATGGCTGCGAACGTCATGTCTGTATCAACAACTCAGACGGCACTGTGGATTATACGTTTCAGAAACAAGGTGTGTCAGTGTGTATTGTTATACTATAACATCCAACATAGCGTCATCATAAACACCATCACCATCATTATAATCATCGTCGTGATAATTATCATCATAATCACATGATGACTCGCCTTGTCGATAATGTTTCTTCAAAACTGCCAATCTCCAAAATAATATATATGTTTATATCATTGTTTTTTTTCTCTCGATAATATCCTGAATGACATTGTAATCTTCTCTCGCTGCTTAGCTCGGTATCATTTACCATGCATTTTCATGCTGTTACATTATGTTTAGAATTTTCATTTCTCATAAAGAAGCCATAATGTTGACCTTCTTTTTCCTACATGTGTGCTGTGCCGTCCTTTAGTCTTAGCGCTTTTTTACATCAATTAGAATTCGTATTTTGGCTGTATAAGTTACTTACAACATTCTTATTTAATATCACATTAAATGTGCTCCAACACGTTACATTGCTTGCTAAATAATTGTCCAGGAGTCACAACTACATATTAGAACTGGTTCAATGAACTACGAAATAATTGTTTTTCTTTTTTTTGAAAATTATAATGATAATTATTTTTGTATAACAAGTTCTTTCATTTCATAACATTCAGGTTCTGCATACCAAGTACGTATGTGCGTGCGTGCGTGCGTGCGTGCGTGCGTGCGTGCCTGCCTGCCTGCCTGCCAGCCTGCCTGCCTGGCTACATACATACATACATACACACGCACACACACACACACACACACACGTACGTACGTACGTACGTACGTGCGTGCGTGCGTTCGTACGAGCGTGCGTGCCTACGGAAGGGCGGAAGGGCGGACGGACAGAGAGACATACAGACAGACACAAAGACACACAGACACCCAAAGACACATAGACACACAGACACACACAAACACATACGCACACTCACACTCACACATACATACATACATCTAATAGGCGGTCAATTAGACAGACTTGTAAACAGAGAGAGAGCAGACCGAGAGAAGACACCCACCCAGAGAGAGAGAGAGAGAGAGAGAGAGAGAGAGAGAGAGAGAGAGAGAGAGAGAGGTAGACACATATAGAAACAAGACAGAAAGAGAGAGAGAAAGAGAGAGAGAGAGAGAGAGAGAGAGAGAGAGAGAGAGAGAGAGAGAGAGAGAGAGAGAGAGAGAGAGAGAGAGGGTGTCAGCCAGGGAAGCACATCGATATGCAGACTGGCAGGCTCAGGCGGGAATATAAACAGGCATTAGAGACAGAGATGCAGATAGAGAGGAAAACTGGCCGAGGCAGAGAAGCAGTCAGACACAGGGAGGCAGCCGGAAAGGCAGACATACAGACAGTCAAATGCCCAGGCAGCCAGAGATCGCACGTACAGTGGTGAAAGAAAGCTGTAAGGAGGCCCGACATCCTGTGATAATTGATCATTTGGTATTTGAGCATAGCCTACGATGGGTAGCGTTGTGATATTCTGTTGTGATAATGTATCGTGTCCAGCGTGTGCCGCGTGGTTACACACCCGCTTCACACGCCAGTGATCCGGGGCTTGTTTCCGGATCCGGTCAGGGATATGTATTACTGACGAGTTCAAACGAGAGCGAAACTCGAGTATAGTGCTTCCATATTGATGTGGATGGTCCTTAGGTTCATACCAGAATACGATCATCGTTGCCAGTAATGGGTTGTGCTCAATATTTAAATCCTGTGATAAAGCTGGGAACTCTACAACAGTGTCTGGTCTGTTAGCTGCCCTGTTGGCTGCCTGACTTTCATAAACAGGTGTTTTGTCACCACCACTGAGAATTCTAAACAGCGCACTGTTTTGAATGCGCGTCCTACACAGACGTAATTTTTGTGGATGACTAACATCATAGCCATGTACCATTCGAATCAAAGTGCAATAAGGACACAACAAGGTATATAACATATGTTAACATTCAATAAATGAGTGAGACATGGATGTGTGCAATTTCCCGTGCTTCTTGATATCTACATAGTCAGCATATACAAAGAAGCAAGCCTTTAACAGATTAAAAAAAATTTAGAGCTCTTTACTTCAGATGAAACAACTGATTCGCGGGCAATAAATGAGCTTTTATATGCAGACGATCAGTGCCTGTCTTACAGCGACGATAGGAGAATGCAAATCATATTAATAAGCTGAGTTCAACATGCAGCAGATACAATATGAATATAAATACAGCCAAATGTGAAGTAAGTGCAAGTTAGCATATCTAGTGCTCCACTGAATATACTGATAAATAGAACACCACAGACAAGTCAGAATATCATGTAGGAAAGTGCTTAGAAATTGAAAAACAACACAACAATCAAAATACCAAATTAGGGCACAAAAGAATTCAGGAACTTACTAATAAAAGAACAAGTACATCAACAGGGTGTCTAAAAACTAAAGATTGCAAAATCATAATAGAAAAAGATCAGATTCTACATGTATGGACAGATTATGTGAAAAACCTGTATAATGATAACAGAGAGGAACAGTATGATATTAGATTTAATAATGAAGGACCACCAATTTTGAAGATGGAGGTTCAAAATGTTCTTAACGATATGAAAGCTGGTGCAGATAACATCACAACAGAAATGATTAAAGCTTTAGAAGAATTTGGACTAGAGCAAGTCACCAGACTGTTGAACACATTATATGATACTGGAGACATACCTTCTGAATTATGTAATTCTGTATTTATTACAATCCCAAAGAAATCAGGAACCTTAGAATGTGATCAACATAGAACAATTAGTATAATGAGTCACATCACAAAGATTTTGTTACGAATTATTATGCAAAGAGTGAGGAATAAAATACAACCTGAAATAGTTGAAGAACAATGTGGGTTTGTAGAAGGAATGGATACAGTAAATGCTGTGTATATGCTGCGAACAGTTATTGAACGAGCTATAGAAGTAAACAAGGGTATACATCATTGCTTTATTGACTATACACAGGCTTTTGAAAGAGTTAGACATGTCAACATGGTGGATATTCTTGCAGATCTACAAATTGATGGGAAAGACATTAGACTTATAAAATAAAATATATTGGAAAAAAAACACGCTGCCATAAGGATTGATAATGAAGTGGGACAATATCAACCTATTAAGAGAGGTGTTCGGCAGGGATGTGTAATGTCTCAAGATCATTTTTCCCTATACAGAGAAAATATTTTCAGAAATGTAGAAGACATAAATGGAATCAGCATTGGAGGACGAAACGTAAATAACATTAGATATGCTGATGATACAGTATTGATTACAAACAATGCACAGGATCTGCAACAATTGCGGTTGTTGTCCACAGTGAGCAGCTAGGGATGGAATTAAATTGTAAGAAGACACAGGTTATGGTCGTCACTAAGAAGAACGAAGTGCCACAATGTAATACACAAGTAAATGGGAATATTCTTCAATAAGTGAATCGGTACAATTATCTCGGAGCACTCATAACATCTGATGGGAGATGCCTTGAAGGGATTAGAACAAGAATCGCCATTGCGAAAGTAGCCTTTAGCAAAATGAAAAACATTCTGTCAAATAAAAAGATGTCAATTGAAACGAGAAAAAGAGTGTTGAGGGGATACATAGAGCCTGTTCTTTTGTATGGATGTGAAACTTGGACAATGTGCAGTCAAGCTGAAAAACATCTGATGGCTGCAGAAATGTGGTTTCTGAGGAAAATGCAAAGAGTACCATGGACAGATAGAAAAACCAATGACCATGTACTACAGGAGTCAAATGAAAATCGTATATTGATTAGAGAAATTAGACGTAGACAGTCAAAATTTTTTGGACATGTTATGAGAAGAAATGGACCTGAGAACTTAGTGACAACTGGCAAGATCGAAGGGAACAGACCAAGAGGAAGACCGAGAGGAAAATATCTGGATGGCTTGGCCACATGGCATGGATGAGATAGGAACACTGAGCTGATCCACGACACTGGTGATCGAGTGAAATGGCGAGTCATGACCGCCCACGCTTTCCGGCATGGCACATGATTGATTCATTGAGAACACCACTGAAACAAGTTAAAGAATGAAAATATCTTGGAAAAATGATCACAGAAGTTGCAAGCATAGGCAGTGAAATCGAAATATGTTGTCAAAAAAGAAAGTACTCTTACATATCAGCTATTACTTATACTGAAACGTCCAACAATACCTATGTCAGCAAAACGACAGATAATAAATAGCATAGTTACACCAACCACATCTACCTATATCATACTTGGACATTATCCAAATCGCACTTAGCTAATTTCAACACCTGTGAGATGAGATGCTTGAGGAAAGCTGCCAACTTAAATATCTGAGACGGAATAAATAATAAGAGATTGTGGGATCAATACCTTGTACAACATATATTGAATGACAGAAGATCAAATGGTTTGGCCATCTAGTTAGAATACAAAACAATCAAATATCAGCAGTGATCCTACATCAAAGATCTGTTACAAGAGCAAGAAGATGCATGAGAAGAAAATGGATTGACGATATCATTGACTGATCGATTGATTTAGGAACAGACATCACAGCATTCGGGGCATTAACCATAAGCGCTCCGTCCCCATCCTCAGCAGCCAGCGAAGAGTTTCGACACAAATAGTTCCAGTAGCAATCTGATTATATGTCCGTCACGCCTTTCCTCTGAGTGTCGAGCGTCGGCCAGATCCCCTCGCCACACCTCGCTGCCTCATTCTTGCCCAGACTATGGTGATCCATTTGCTCCTCCGAGGTGTACACGTGCTCCCATAAGGCCGCAACTACGTCTGCCTTATCATGCATAAATACTCCACCATGTTTTGCCGAGCCAGCCAATCTGTCCGACTGTTCATTCCCCAGCACACCGGCATGCCCCGGAGAAAAGATCCAGGTTATGCTTGCTACCCACTTTGACGATATCAAAGGCAATGTACAGTCGCACGGAACAGCACTATCCAGTGCCACCCATCTGGGGCTGGACAGTCAACTATTCCTTCTGACGACGCTTGATGGCAGAAGTAGAAGATGATGACGATGGCGATGATGACTATGGGGGGGGGGGGGGGTAGATGGCTACTGCAGGTGGCGGGGACTATTGCAGAGGCAGGGGCTACTACAGAGGCGAGGACTACTGAAGGGGCAGGGACAACTATAGGGGCAGTGACTACTACAGAGGCGGAGACAACTACATGGGTGGTGATTACTACAGGAGCTGGGATTGCTACATGGGTAGTGATTACTACAGGAGCTGGGATTACTGCATTGACGGCGACTACTACAAGAGCTGAGATTAAGACATGGGCGGGGACTACTGGAGGAACTGTAATTACTTAATGGGCATGAACTACTTCAGGAATAAGAAGCAGTGATAACGCAGCGGCAAGTACACCACGTTTCTGAGCCAGCTCGGCTGTAATGGGATCGAACTCTCATCGAGATAGTTCTTTATAATTGATCTGCGCTCTCAGGTAGACCCACCTTACAATGAGTTCCACGAAATATCTTTAGAAGTAAACGCAGCCGAAGTTGTGTTTACCACATGATTCGTTAAGTTCTAATTGGTCTATACAATGTGCGGCTAGCATCATGTGTGCACAAGCCCCATTTAGTTTATGGATTGTTTATTTGTATTTTATTTCCTACATACATGACCTATCGCTGGATAGGTGGTTTACCTGTGTACACACTTATACACGAACGCACAAACATGCGGGTACACACACACACACTCACACCCACACACACACACACACACACACACACACACACACACACACACACGCACACACACACATGGAAGAGAATAAATGTAGAAAATTACTTGCCGAACAAACGTTGTGGTAACATAGTTCTTGGATATGGACTTATATCAAGTGTATACATGCGCTAATAATGGCGACATATTTCTATGCAAACCAGATACGTGCTGTGTGAGGGGATCTGTCTTTCAAGATGGGGAAACCTTCACCCCTCCAGGAGAATCCACATGTGTCCAGTGCCACTGTTCTAAGGGAGATGTTACCATAGTCAAAGAAGGTAGACAGCTAATATTGTATCCAGATTATTCCATTACTTGTAGTGCTTGTTCCATAACCTGTAGTGCCTATTCCTTAACCTGTAGTGCTTGCTCCACATCCTGAAGTGCTTGATTTATTACCTGTAATTCTTGTTCTATTACTCCCTATGTAAGTTATGTTCTATGTAATGTTTGTTCCTTTATTTGTAATGGTTGTTCTATTATATGTAATGTTTATTCTATTATCTGTAGTCTTGTTCTACTACCCTATGAATGAGTTGAATTTTGTTGAGTTGAGTTAAGAACCGACATTACTGCACACAGGACATTTCAATACACGCCCCATCCCCTCATTCAACAGCCAGCAAAGAGTCATACTACTAATCGTTCCCACCGCTATCAGATTTAAACTTCTCCTGGTCTTCCCTCTCAGATTTGAGATTCATCAAGAACTCTTACCAATCCCCAGAAATCTCATTCTTTCCACAAACACGTTTACCCTATGAATACAAATTGTTGGAACTGCGGTAAAGCTGTGGAAATGTAAACAATATAAAATAATACAAAGTATTGCAGCTTTACAGGACAGAATTATGAAACATACAGGGTACGTTGCAGCAACTAGCCTTCATCAGCAAACAACTATATGCACACAGTACAGCATATAGTCGAGTAAAGACCCTCCGGAGACTACATTAAGGGGGAGAGAGAGAGGAGAGAGAGAGATAAATAGAGAGAGATAGAGAGAGATAGAGAGATAGAAGAGAGAGAGATAGAGAGAGATAGATAGAGAGAGAGAGGGGGGAGAGAGAGAGAGGAGAGAGATAGATAGAGAGAGATAGAGAGAGAGAGATAGATAGATAGAGAGAGAGAGAGATAGAGAGAGATAGAAAGAGAGAGATGAGAGAGAGAGAAAGAGAGAAGAGAGAGATAAAGAGAGAGAGGAGGAGAGAGAGAGAGGGGAGAGATAGAGAGAGAGGGGGGAGAGAGATAGAAAGAGAGTGAGAGAGAGATAGAGAGAGATAGAGAGAGAGAGAAGAGAGAAGAGAGAGAGATAGATAGAGAGAGAGGAGAGAGAGAGGAGGGAGAGAGATATATAGATAGAGAGAGATAGAGAGAGAGATAGAGAGAGATGAGAGAGAGATAGAGAGAGATAGATAGAGAGAGAGAGGGAGAGAGAGAGGAGAGAGAGATAGATAGAGAGATATATATATAGAGAGAGATAGATAGAGAGAGATAGAGAGAGACAGATAGAGATAGAGAGAGATAGATAGAGAGAGATAGAGATAGAGAGAGATGAGAGAGAGAGGAGAGAGATAGATAGAGAGAGAGAGAGGGAAGAGAGAGAGATAGAGAGATAGATAGATAGATAGAGAGAGATAGAGAGAGATGAGAGAGAGAGAAAGAGAGGAGAGAGAGATAGATAGAGAGAGAGGGGTGAGAGAGAGAGGGGAGAGAGATAGAGAGAGAGAGGGGAGAGAGATAGAAAGAGAGAGAGAGATAGAGAGAGAGAAGAGAGAGATAGATAGAGAGAGAGATAGAGAGAGATAGAGAGAGAGGAGAGAGAGAGGAGGGAGAGAGAGAGGAGGGAGAGAGATAGAGAGAGATAGAGAGAGATGAGAGAGATAGATAGAAAGATAGATAGAGAGAGAGGGGGAGAGAGAGGAGAGAGATAGATAGAGATAGAGAGAGATAGATAGAGAGAGATAGAAATAGAGATAGAGATAGAGAGAGATAGAGAGAGAGATAGAGATAGAGAGAGATATGAGAGAGAGAGAGGAGAGAGATAGATAGATAGATAGATAGAGAGAGAGAGAGGGGGGGAAGAGAGAGATAGAGAGAGATAGATAGAGAGAGAGAGAGGGGGAAGAGAGAGAGATAGAGAGAGATAGATAGATAGAGAGAGAGGGGGAGAGAGAGAATAGAGAGAGAGATAGAGAGAGATAGAGAGAGATAGAGAGAAATAGATAGATAGAGAGAGAGATAGAGAGAGATAGAGAGAGATAGAGATATATATATATATATAGAGAGAGAGATGAGAGAGAGAGGAGAGAGAGATAGAGAGAGAGAGGGGGGAGAGAGAGATAGAAGGAGAGAGAGAGAGATAGATAGAGAGAGAGAGGAGAGAGAGATTGATAGAGGGAGAGATAGATAGAGAGAGGGGAGAGAGAGAGGAGGGAGAGAGATAGATAGATAGAGAGAGATAGAGAGAGATATATATAGAGAGAGAGATGAGATATATATATATGTATATATATATATATAGAGAGAGAGAGAGAGAGAGAGAGAGATGAGAGAGAGATAGAGAGAGATAGATAGAGAGAGAGAGAGGGGGAGAGAGAGAGGAGAGAGAGATAGAGAGAGAGATATAGAGAGATAGATAGAGAGAGATAAAGATAGAGAGAGAGGGGAGAGAGATAGATAGAGAGAGATAGAGAGAGATGAGAGAGAGGAGAGAGATAGAGAGAGAGAGAGGGGGGAGAGAGATGAGAGAGAGAGAGGAGAGAGAGATAGATAGAGAGAGAGGGGGAGAGAGAGAGAGAGTGAGAGAGATAGAGAGAGAGAGAGAGAGAGAGAGAGAGAGAGAGAGAGAGAGAGAGAGAGAGAAGGTGTTGATGTGCTACATGGGGTATGCGGAATAGGAAGGTCTACACATACGAGGCTCCACTTATGCTGTTCCCTATGGAATAGGGTCGGTAAGGGTGATTGTTATACCATGTGTTATAGGATTAAATAGTCCAATCCCATGTGTTATCGGGGTTTGTATAAGATCAGTCCACCGGTAAACACATTATTTTGTTTATGCACAGCGAAGAAAAATTATTATATTCTGGGGTACTGGTGCGTGGTACACAGATTATCTCTTGGGGTGTGTGTGTGTGTGTGTGTGTGTGTGTGTGTGTGTGTGTGTGTGTGTGCGTGCATATCCCATAATGGAAATCATGGAACGACGTACACCAGAGACAGCCGGGATAGTTAGTTAGTTAGTTAGCTAGTTAGTTTGTTAGTTTTTAGTTAGTTAGTTAGTTAGTTAGTTAGTTAGTTAGTTAATTAGTTAGTTAGTTAGTTAGTTAGTCGACAGATAACCCCCATTGCACATCGAAACATTCAGTACATAAGTGCCCGTATCCCCTCCTCAGCAAATCCTGCAGCGTGTAGCGACTCACGACAGCAGTTCTGTGTTGGTTTATTAATTGTCTTATGCTTCCTGCATAGTGTTTTTGTTTGGCCACACCTCTTTTAACTTGCTGTTCTCGCAGTCTGATCATGGTTGTAGATTCACTGTCTTCATTTGGTTCTTTCAAGCGTCTTACTACTCCTAGAGATTTCAGTATATCAGCTTGGACCATGGCTCGTCTGCCTTCCACAGTAGCCTTTCCGTCACGTCTGTCAACCTATTCATTTCCTTGTACACCAGCATGTCCAAGCATGAAAATGAAACTAATCTTTGCCAGCCGTAACTTACATTACTGTTCATTTCAAAACATATAAAGCTGATAAAGATAATATATATAAAATATAAATTATATATAATTGCTCTGGGGAAAAGATGAAACGTAAGCTCCATGAATTTGAATTGTTTAATTGAATCATGCCACTCCACATGAAGTATGCTTGTCTTAATCTTTCTTAACCTGCTCTGTGGGTACGTTGCAGTCACGAGATGTGTGTGGTTGTGTGATTGGACTCCGTCCAGTGCAACGCCACAGTGACTTCAGCCACATTCACTCTCATACTAAATGGTGTGGTTACGGGTAGACAATAAACCACCAATACAATACAAGTGCGCTAGATATTAAAAAATAACAAAAAAAGGAGAAGACGAATCTGAAAATTCAGAGGGAAGACCAGGAAAACTTTAAATCAGATAGCGATGGGAACAATTAGTAGTATGATTCTTCACTGGCTGTTGAACGAGAGGAAAAAGCACGCATGGGAATGTCCTGAGTGCAGTGATGTCGGCTTTTAACTCACCCCAACACACACACAAAACCCTATACTAGAAAACAATATACGAAGACGCAGATCAACTAACACAGAGAAAATGCTCGTCAAACGTATAGATTGAGAAACAAATAGAGAAATCACGTATAAACTTACAAATAAGTAAACCACTTTACGGAAACACGGCTCACCTAAAACACAGAAAAAACACTGTGTGGAGAAACAATTCAAATAACAAATTGATAAAATACTATTCGGAGACACAACTAAATTAACAAATAAAGACGGCAATATACAAAAAATCAGATCCACTAACAAATATAGAAAACAAGGCATGCATATACACATCAACTAACAAACAATATACACTATACGAAGACTAAATCAACTAACAAAGAGAGAAAAGTCTATAGGAAGACAGAGATCAACATAAAAGCACATATAAGAAAAACACTAAATGAAGACACAACTCAGTTAACAAATAGAGAAAACACTATACGAAGACCTTGATCTATTATCATTAATTGCATATGAGAGATGTACTATGTATGTGTGTGCTACTTTCATCGTTTATCTGTGTTGTACTTTCACTGTATATGAGTGCGGTATGTCACTAATTATACGAGAGTGGCACTTTCACTATGTATGTGTGTGGTACCTTCATTGTGTGTATATGTGTTGTACTTTCATTGTGTATGTATGTGTGGTACTTTCACTGCATATGTGTGTGGTACATTCATTGTATGTGTGTGCGGATCTTTCACTGTATATGAGTTTGGTAGTTTAGCTGTATTTGTAAGTGGTACTTTCACAATATTTGTGAATGCTGTTTCCACTGTTTACGAGTGTGATATTGTATATGAATGTAATACTGGCACTGTATACGAGAGTGATCATTTCCCTGTATATGAGAGTTATGTTTTCAATATATATATATATATATATATATATATATATATATATATATATATATATATATATATATATGGGTGTTACTTTTTGTTACTTGTATCTCCTGCCCGAGCGGGGTCATAGATAAACCAGTAAAGGATCCCTCTTCACACCACGAGGCCTTGTATGTATATTATGACACTAACAATGGTTTCATTTTTTTTTTAACTCGAATCTCGATGGAAAAGGTAGTCATTACTGCACCTGACGAATTCATTTCCCCTCACACTATAAAAAAAAACACACACATAATAATGGATAGTGCACATGTTAGATTGGGAGTTCAGGGATCACATGCCAATGAAGAAAGAAATGTTCGCATCGAAAGGGTGTCGAATACATGACAACAGACCAGCATGGAGCAGGCGCTAGCCCCTGGGCTATCCGGGCTCACGCCGATTGTGTTTAACAAGTCACATGTTCATATCGTGTTTCTTCTGGCAGAATGCATGGACAACCTCTCGAGATGTCATGCAGTGGGCAGAAGTGGAATTCCAATAATCACCATCAGAGGTCGAGTATACCGAAACTGCACATGTATGACTTATGAAATGCAGCCATACTTTGGGTGCCAAGGCTAATATGTCCAGTGGCTTTGTGGCCATGCATGAAATCTACAGAACACACTGCAGTCTTCACGGAAATTACACTCCATATTATAGCTACCAAATAATGTCAAAAACTCTATACTATCTCTAACACATAATTTCAATAACGATATGCTATCTCTAACACATAATGTCAAACACTCTATAATATCTCTAATACATAATGTCAAACACTCTATACTATCTCTAACACATAATGTCAAACACTCTATACTATCTCTAACACATAATGCCAAACACTCTATACTATCTCTAACACATATTGTCAAACACTCTATACTATCTCTAACACATAATGCCAAACACTCTATACTATCTCTGACACATAATGTCAAACACTCTATACTATCTCTAACACATAATGTCAAACACGTTATACTATCTCTAACACATAATGTCAAACACTCTATACTATCTCTAACACATAATGTCAAACACTCTATACTATCTCTAACACATAATGTCAAACACTCTATACTATCTCCAACACATAATGTCAAACACTCTATACTATCTCTAACACATAATGTCAAACACTCTATACTATCTCTAACACATAATGTCAAACACTCTATACTATCTCCAACACATAATGTCAAACACTCTATACTATCTCTAACACATAATGTCAAACACTCTATACTATCTCCAACACATAATGACAAACACTCTATACTATCTCCAACACATAATGTCAAACACTCTATACTATCTCTAACACATAATGTCAAACACTCTATACTATCTCTGACACATAATGTCAAACACTCTATACTATCTTTGACTCATAATGTCAAAACACGTTATAATATCTCTAACACATAATGACAAACACTCTATACTGTCTCTAACATACGAATATCAAACACTTTTTTACTATCTCCTAAACACGAATGTCAAACATTCTACATTATCTCTAACACAAGAATATGAAACAATCTGTATTATATCTAACCCGTAAATCTAAAACAGTAGATATGATCTCTAACACATGAATCTAAAACAGTAGAAATAATCTCTAACACATCAATCTAAAACAGCGGATATTATCTCTAAAACTTGAGTCTAACTGTCTATATTATCTCAAACACAGTATTCTAAAGCAGTCTATATTATCTCTGACACAGGAATGTAAAACAGATTATATTATCTCTAACACGCGATGTTTGAATAAAAGCCTATATAATGAGTAATACAGGAATATAAATCAATATGTATTATCTCTTGTACATTCCTCAGTCTGCGCCATCACAAATACAGAAACAACAACTGCAGTCTTGATATTGTCAATATCCACTCTATCACAATAAATTAATGGCTAATTAACGACCAATTCCATCAATGTTTACATTTCAATAACAAATATCATTAAACAAATAGAGTAGACAGACATAGTAAAGATACAACCGTAATTACACACTCTATATCTTAGACATTGCGCAGAGGACAGTGGTATGTGTTGGATATAGTAAGCAGGCTGATGATATGTTTATGTTCTACAAGGTCTCAACTAGGTTAGTGTTTCCCTTTATGTTACCGCACAATGCTGCTGTCATTATATTTTCTGAATGATTAAAATACACTGTTAAATCAGCTGCAAATTTAAAGCGTTTTTGTTTTAATGTATTTTTTCATTAATTGATTCATTCCCCCATTTCTTCATTTATTCATGCATTGATTCTTTCATTTCTTGATACCTATTTTATTTCATTAATTTCCCCATTGACTCATTCATTTCTAGATTGCTTCATTTATTTATACATTGATTTCTTCATTCATTTATACCTTTATTACATCATTCATTCGTTCATTGATTCACATGGATCAAGCCAAAGACATTCTTCAACAGGTGTGTTCTCTTGAGAACATCGAACCTGGCGAACAGTGGGTACAAGTGCCAACAGAGTTCTGTCAGTTGGCATCAAAATAGACAGAAAATACTGACAAGAAAATCCGGCTGCTGTGGAGACTGAAGTACAGGCTTTGATCTTCGAGAAATCTTTAGAATGTGATTCTCTCATTTACACAGATTGGTTGGTCGTTCGTCGCGTGTAATGTTTATGGACCTTTACGGTTCAGGCTGGTGGGAGAATAGTGAAGATAAATTCCGGTAGTTTTGCCTTGACCACAAGTAGTCTGATTATTGAAGTCACGACAGTAAGTAAAGCAATAACATGCCTCGAGACACAGGCCTTTCCTCTGGCATGTTTCCTTTGTGATTCAATGGTTATGCTCATTCGTTTACTGCTGCATTTATTCCTTCATCGATTCCTTCATTGAATCATGCATTCATTCAATGCATCATCTATTCCTTTATTGAGTCTTTAATTTCTCCACTGATTACTTAATTTGTTGGGAATTAATTTAGTAATTCACTGCTTCCTTACCTTAATCCCCCCCCCCCCCAAACACACACGCACACACAGATATATATATATATATATATATATATATATATATATATATATATATATATATATATATATATATATACACATATATATACATATACATATACATATGTTAGTGTTGTCATTAATTACATTAATTATTTGGTGCATTAATTTGGTATTTCGGGTGCTGTGTTGGTTTTCGATTTCCTTGCAATTTCCTTCAAGCCATGTTTCTTTTGCCTCTTTGCATAGCTTCCTAATTTTCCTGTCAATCTCTTCATAATTCGCCTTGTTACTTTTGTTATTACTTCTTACCATGAGTTTTAAGATGTCTTCCGTCATCCATTTCTTGCGTCCTATTATCTTTATTTTTAGGATGGTTGTTTCTGCAGCATCTTTGACTGATTTCTAGAATATTTCCCATAGTCACTGACGTCTTGAAATAATATTTCCATATCGGACATGTATCCAATCTGTTCTTTACCTCTAGGTTGAATTTATATTTTACAAGCTGACCCGGCCCGGCTTCGCCCAGACCCTGGCGGGGATCTATCTATCTATCTATCTATCTATCTATCTATCTATCTATCTATCTATCTATCTATCTATCTGTCTATCTATCAATCTATCTATCTATCTATCTATCTATCTATCTATCTATCTATCTATCTATCTATCTATCTATCTATCTATCTATCTATCTTTCTATCTATCTATCTATCTATCTATCTATCTATCTATCTATCTATCTATCTATATGTCTGTCTGTCTGTCTGTCTGTCTGTCTGTCTGACCCGGCCAGGCATCGCCCAGCTCCTGGTGGGGAGCATTTAATTTAATTCATATAAGTTGTCATACAAGTTCCCGTTCCCGACTATCTGTTTGTCTGTCTGTCTGTCTGTCTGTCTGTCTGTCTGTCTGTCTGTCTGTCTGTCTGTCTGTCTGTCTGTCTGTCTATCTGACCCGGCCCGGCTTCACCCAGTCCCTGGTGGGGAACATCTAATTTAATTCATATAAGTAGTCATCTAAGCTCCCGTTCCCGTTCCCGACTATCTGTCTGTCTGTCTGTCTGTCTGTCTATCTGTCTGTCTGTCTAACCCGGCCCGGCTTCACCCATTTCCTGGTGGGGAGCATCTCATTTAATTCATATAAGTAGTTATATAAGCTCCCGTTCCCGACTATCTACCTACGTATCTATCTATCTATCTATCTATCTATCTATCTATCTATCTATCTATCTATCTATCTATATATCTATCTATCTATCTATCTGTCTGCCTGCCTGTCTGTCTGTATGTCTATCTATCTATCTATCTATCTATCTATCTATCTATCTATCTATCTATCTATCTATCTATCTATCTATTTATCTATTTATCTATCTATCCATTTATCTATCTATCTATCTATCTATCTATCTATCTATCTATCTATCTATCTATCTTTCTGTCTGTCTGTCTGTCTGTCTGTCTGTCTGTCTGTCTGTCTGTCTGTCTGTATGTCTATCTATCTATCTATCTATCTATCTATCTATCTATCTATCTATCTATCTATCTATCTATCTATATTCGGCCCGTTCCCGTTAAAAATATAGATAGAATAGAAGAATAGATAGATTGATAGTAGAAAATATGAATGGAAGAGATGTATCTAAAGTAAACTTATCAAGATATCACGAACAGCCAATAAATGGTGTTCGGTGGGTTGACTGCAAACGATATGCAACTAACTTTCTATCACAAAAAAATTACTTTGTTTTTTTTTTAACGAACCAAAATCTTTCGCAGGCCCGCCCTACGTTCTGCCCTTCTTCTCTATTTCTTTTTTTTTTTTTTTTGTTTGAAACTCGCAGGAGCTATCTCCTGAACAACATTTATTACAATATATTACAGGCTGACAACATGGTCGCACTTCACGCTCAAACAATCGTTTAACACCAGCAGCCACGCGCTAGCTCACATGGGCGATATTTACACTGTCGCCCGTATGATCATTCGCAATCACAGGCTCACATCATCCCGCACATATCACCGTTAGTACATTCCTCGAATATCAATACACAACGTTCATCTCCATCTATCCGTCACAAACACTATCGTTCTATCGCTCTCTAGATCTCCACACGTCCGTCTCTATTCGCTGTCTCACACACACTGCCTCTCTCCTCTTTGACCTTCCCACATCACGTGGGTCTATCCACAGACTTCTTGCTTGACCTTCCGTCAGCCAAGCTGTGGTGTCTCCTACTGCCCTTGACCTCAGCTATGCTTTCCTCTTATACATTCTTTCACTCAACATCTCTTTTGAAGCAATTCCTTTTCTTGTTTTAATTAATGTGCTGTTGAAGCAAAATAAAAAGATGCGTTAGAAAATTTTCACTTTTTTCAGTGATGCATTATTTATATTAAAACTACGAAAATGCCTTAAATATTGTATCAATTTATATTATAACTCACATGCCTGTAAATAACTATAAACAAAGAGTTTATAAGTCTTTGAAAACCATGCAACAATATGACTATCAAGTTTATAGCAAGGTTATTGAAAGTTATGTCCCTTGAAATAACTTTTCTTATGTTAAGTCCCCTTGCTATATTACTTTTTTAGTTATATAAAAATACTATTTTAGTATACTATTTAGAAATACTATTTTAGTTAGTAAAAAACTATGACAGTCGGTTGCACAGTAATGAAAAGAAGACGTGTAGAAAATTTCATTTCAATCGGATGGACCGTTCGCGAACGCAGCAAATACATCCCCACATACCCACCCACCCACACACACACACATGTATTCTGTTTTATATATATATATAGATTTCCTCACACTTCAGTGCCTGTAGATCAACTTATATATATATATATATATATATATATATATATATATATATATATATATATATATATATATATATATATATATATATATATATATATATATATATATATAAAGACAATCCACACTTTGCCGGTGACACAGTATTCAACGCGTGTAATCCATGAATTATGAGGGAGCTGACAATATGATTTTTATTAAATATCAAGAAAAAAAGAACAACAGTTATGTAAAACAAAACAAAACAAAAACAAAAAAAAAAGGATGACACCAAAACGTTACATAAAAATTAAAGCAAATTGCTTAATCAGGCTTATCAATATAAATGCCAGGGAAAAAATATAATTTCGCATGTGCCCGGTAAATGGGGAGTCGTGTGTTAATGTCAAAGCTGTGCTGCGGTGTTTAATGGCAACACGTTTTGTGAGTATCTTGACTATAAATGGACATTGGTGCGACTATCAACAGCTCATTGAAGACATGGAACAATCACTAACTTTGCTCAATGTCACAGGTTCAACTAACATCGAAACAAGCAGCAAGACCAGCAATGATTATAATGCTCCCAAGGCAGAAGTCGCGCTCCTGCGAGAGGAAAATTTGCTGCTGAGAAAAACAGTTCAAATCTTACAGAATGTGTCCTCCACCGACCAAACAGAACAAGCTTGTAATTCCCAAGCAATTGTTTAATCGTTGGGGAATCTTGAAGCTCAGTCCCACTCAAAACAAATAACTACTATGAAAACACCTCAACATGCAGAGGACGATAGCCAACATCAAGCAATCTATCTCAATCAATCAATCATGTGCCATGCCGGAAAGCGTGGACGATCATGACTCGCTATGTAGCTCGGTCACCAGCGTTGTGGATCAGCTCAGTGTACCTTCTCGTCCATGCCATGTTGCCAAGCCATTCAGGTATTTTCCTCTCGGTCTTCCTCTTGGTCTGTTCCCTTCGATCTTGCCAGTTGTCACTAAGTTCTCTAATCCATTTCTTCTCATAACATGTCCAAAAAATGTTGACTGTCTACGTCTAATTTCTCTAATCAGTTTACGATGTTCATTTGTCTCCTGTAGTACTTGGTCATTGGTTTTTCTGTCTGTCCATGGTATTCTTTGCATTTTCCTCAGAAACCACATTTCTGCAGCCATCAGAAGTTTTTCAGGTTGACGTTACATTGTCCAAGTTTCACATCCATAAAAAAGAAGAGGCTCTATGTATCCCCTCAACAATCCTTTTCTTGTTTCAATTGACATCTTTTTATTTGTCAGAATGTTTTTAATCTTGCTAAAGGCTAATTTCGGCATGGCGATTCTTGTTCTAATCTCTTCAAGGCATCTCCCATCAGATGTTATGACTGTTCCGAGATAATTGAACCGATTCACTTGTTGAAAAATATTCCCATTTACTTGTGTATTACATTGTGACACTTCGTTCTTCCTAGTGACGACCATCACCTGTGTCTTTTTACAATTTAATTCTAACCCCGGTTGCACACTGTGTACAACAACCGCATCTACTATTTTTTGCAGATCCTGCGCATTGTCTGCAATCAATACTGTATCATCTGCATATCTAATGTTATTTATGTTTCGTCCTTCAATGCTGACTCCATTTATATCTTCTAAATTTCTGAAAATATTTTCACTGTACATGGAAAAAAAGTTCTGGAGACATTACACATCCCTGCCTAACACCTCTCTTAATAGGCTGATATGGTCCCACTTCATTATCAATCCTTATCGCAGCTTGTTGTTTCCAATATATGTCTTTAATAAGTCTACTGTCTTTCCCATCAATTTGTAGATCTGCAAGCATATCCACCATGTTGACATGTCTAACTCTATCAAAAGCCTTTGTTTAGTCAATAAAGCAAAGATATACATCCTTGTTTACTCCTTGTAACAGGTTACGTGGAGGGTCTCAAGCACCCCTGTCACAATGCTTCAATTAGTATTCTTTAACCCTGGCTGGGGATAGGTCTTTGCCTGCTAACCCTCCTCCGTTCCCCGGACTCACTGTCACTCTCACTCTTGACCTCGGGACCTATTCCCTGAGGTGTCTTTCTGTCCGATAACATATAACATGGCGATCGTCTCAGTAAACCATAATTTCAATTTAATAACTTAATAAAGGACAGCACAGGAAAACGTCAAGACGGTTAAAACAGATAGTTCTCTACAAACAAACAGGGGTAAGGTTTGTAGTCCAGGCACAAAGCCTCATAAGTATGATAATCATAGGCCTAAGATTACGACAATGTCCCGTCCATCGACATCCACCTCACCGATTATGTCTTCAGTTCCCTCCTTCCAGATAGGTTGTGCGAACAACAGGGCTCTGTAGAACCAGGCTTCCGGGTTTGAGTGGATATATTGAGTATAGTGTTCTTTGAAGCGCCATAGTATCACTGGGCACAATGTTGGGTAGGAATAAATACAAGGGGAACAGTTTGTGAATAGGGAAGGGGTATGTGCCTTACACTGTCACTGACAAGGATGGGTATGACTGTCAGAAGTCGGGGTGCCCACCGCCTAGATGAAAGTATTATTCACTGGCGAGAAACCCCAAATAGTCAGAAACTGACTAGGGACAAAACCTATATGGCTGAACTATAGATTAAGCCCCTGAATATCCAGCGTACAGCTACAAGTGGCTCGTTACAAAATTGAAATGAACTGTGCTGAATATTCGCCAAGGAATAGGAAAGAGAAGGTTAGCTAGGATAGATTTTTAAGTCTAAATTTAAGTATATTGACAACTATCCCAGTACAGGTTTTTCTCCCTGACTACTCCCTTCCTTGGTGTTTAAGGGAACCCCCACCAATGTACACACACAACACGTATGCACAATTGGAAAAAAAATATAATGACAGAACTATGAGTTACAATACTACAACATTTATTTACTAATCATAAAAATAGACATCTGATGGTTTGTACGATGATGATGATGAAATCATATAACATATTGTTATTGATGACAAACATTACATAACTTGTTACTTGAACTATCTGGATCTGTGGTCCAGATCCTCACTCTCCAGTAGACATAAAAATCAGCTTGCCGGTATTCTTACGCCTGTCAGTCCTGGCTCTACCTAGTCGTCACTCGTTCTTGAGATCTATAACATAGTTGCTCCTTGTGAGAGCTGTTCTAAAGTCACACATTTTCTCACATGACCAGAGCTAACAGCCTATTTTATGCTGAGTCCAGCAGACAGTATTATCTCTCAGGAATTCCAGTCATAAATTCTTCTTTATCTCCCCATGGCGTTAATTGCAATTCTAACTGCAAAACTTGCTATCACACCCTCTAGCATTCCTGCTTCAGTTTCAATAGCCAACATTTACTTTGTGTGGCCAGTCTTGACACTTCACAGCTGACCGGTTTGACAAGGTCTGTTTTAACACTCTACTGAGTCTGCCCATCAGAGTTGACTTGGCTTGTTTACTGCCCTAGGGCTATTATCTCAACCTGGCGTTAATTGCCTTTATTCAACCAATGGCCCAGATCATTGATGATTCAGCCAGGGTCTACCTGGACGAGAAGGTGCCGATGTGTCTGTGTGGTGTCATAGGCCGTCTGGGTCAGCAGTTTTCCAAGGTGTAGACTAATTTCAATTATCTAGTTGTGTCCGTCTCAAGCAGCCCATTTTACTTGCCATCTGCAAGCTTATGTCATGGCTAGAGGCTTTTTGTAAATAATCTTACCTCATGACTAGATAGCATTGGAGCAGCGTGATTAATTCATTCTTTCTCAAATTGGCCTCTCAATTTTGGAGACCAAGAAATTATTCTGGGATGTAAACGCAGCATTTCGCGACAATGACTGAGAATTAGGCGTAGATCCAACCAGGAACATAGGGTCAGCCACTCCTATGTTGACGATGTGATTTGCATTGATCTGGTACTGAAGAATGTCACTATTTCAGGACTAATCGGACCTCTATCCATTGACTGGCGTAATTGGCTTGGGGTCGGCCTGCCCGTCCATGGTTCACCAGAGACTTGCTTAAGGTGATTATATCGTGGCCTTGCAGATCCCTTCTGCTCCTTTCAATTCCAGGAGGATCCTGGAGATGACAGAGATTAGTGAGCGACTGGGCTGACTCAAGCACCACAATCCTGAGGACCAATAGGGCCTCAGTTCAATAAATTGTACATACATTTACCTTACCCAATCCATTAAACAGGAGGCCCGAGTGAATGGGCCTGACATGTCAGGTAGCCCCTGGATTGGCTACATCCCTGCTTCACTAGACCTCCAGCTTGTATAGGTCCTGTTGGTTACCCCAAAAACTCTTTGCATACAAGATTCAATCTCTTCTCGCATACCATGCCTTTATTATTACTGGGCACATTCGTTTCCCGGCTTTCCTCTCACTTGCAAACCCTGCCTTTCTCACGACAAAGCTCATGTGGTGTTGTGTAGGTAATTATGTGTTTTCCCCCCTCTCCTCTAATATGTGAAGGGGAACGTGTAAATCATACCCGGTGTTCTCGGGACCCATCTTCCGTGCCCTATTGAGTAGCCTCTTTTGGCTTATATGGTTCGGTATTTCCCGCTGAACTAATATTATAGTAGTGGGTCTGTATAGAACGAAGTGTAGTTCACTAGCCCTAGCAAGAATGGGAAAGAAGATACTACCCCTTCCGGCCGCGGCTCTAGTCTGAGCTGTCGCCGCAATGCACCGGTAGTGCCTCGCATCACATGTATGTTTAGATGAGTTCAGGTTCTTTCCAGTGACATACAGGGGTCTATTTATATCTCTGTCATCATCTTAATGACCAGTAACTATTCGGTCCACTGGGCTACCCTATCTGCTAAAAGATGCAACAGATAGCACAGTGTAGACCCTCTTCCCCTCAAGAAGACAGAACATAGGTGGTTGGATCCCGTCCCCACGGAGGACTCCCCTCCTTCCGGCATACCGTAGATCTGTTATGTTTATATTCAAATGAAAGATGACACTATGCAGAGTTCAGGCCGTAGGAAGAAAGATAGCACCCGCCCATCTGCTGCCAAGAACAAGCGACATCATCTGGGGAAATATATTGCTCAGATTCGTTCCCATGCCATGCCAAGAACACGACGCCTAGCTAGATTGGCCACGGTCAACCCACTCACAATATGGCATGACCGGCTTTTCGCCAATTCGTCTCACCAGTCGAGACAACAGATATTTATAGGCCAAGGTCTGGCAGGACTAATTAAAACCGAGTTTTACATTTCAATCCACCAGCAAGATGCTGCACTTGATCTGTTCCAATCTTTAAATTGTCAAATTGACATGATGCAGTATATACCTGTAGGTGTTGAAACGGACATGGATTGCCCAAGAAGTTGCACTAGTGCGTATTTGGTGCAAGGCGACCTATCGGGTTTTCCCGAAGAAAAGTAAGACTTCCAATCGTTCTCTTCAGAAGATCGTGTTGTAAAAGTAACCAAGAGAACTATCTTCCATGGGGATTGAGCGAATAAGAGAACTGAGGGTTCCCGAAAGCTTCCCACTGTTTTCCCACACCCAAAGAAGGCATGCGGACATGGGCCACTGGCGTTTTGTTACACTCCTATAGCACTGTCAATAACTGTTCGCAGCATATAAACAACATTTACTGTACCCTTTCCTTCCACAAACCCACATTGTTCTTCCCCTATTTCAGGTTGTAATTACTTCCTTACTTTTTGCATGATAATTCTTAGCAAAATCTTTGTGATGTGACTCATTATACTAATTGTTCTATGTTGATCACATTCCAAGGCTCCTGATTTCTTTGGGATTGCAATAAATATAGAGTTACATAATTCAGAAGGTATATCTCCAGTATCGTATTATGTGTTCAGCAGTCTGGTGACTTGATCTAGTCCAAGTTCTTCTAAAGCTTTAATCATTTCTGTTGTGATGTTATCTGCACCGGGGGCCTTGCCAGCTTTCATATGCTTAATAATCTTCAAAATTGGCGGTTCTTCATTATTAAATCTAATATCATACTGTTCCTCTCTGTTATCCTCATAAAGGTTGTTCACATAATCTGTCCATACATGAATAATCTGATTTGTTTCTATTATGATTTTGAAATCTGTAGTTTTTAGACAGCCTGTTGATGTACTTGTTCTTTTATTAGTAAGTTCCTGAATTATTTTGTGCACTAATTTGGTATGTTGACTGTTGTGTTGTTTTTCAATTTCTAAGCACTTTTCCTCAACCCTTGCTTTTTGTGCCTCCTTACATAATATTCTGACTTTTCCGTGAATTTCGTCACATTTGGCAGAGTTATATTTGTTGAGTCTTCTTGTTTCCATTAGGGTTAACATTTCTTCATTCATCCATTTCTTACGACCCGCCTTCTTTAATTTTGGAATAGTTGTTTCTGCAGCCAAACTGACTGAATTCTTCAACATTTCCCATTGATCTTCCACATCCTGGAATATGATCTTTAGATCAGACAATATATCAAATATGTTCTGTACTTCTATGTTGAATTTATTTTGTATTTCCTTGTCATTACTCAATGTACACAAATCATATTTAGTGTTTCCTGTTATATACTTGACTTTCTTCAACTTTATCCTCAATGTTCCTGTAAGTAACCCGTGGTCGCTATTATAATCCGCATTGGGAACTGTTTTTGCTATAGTTAACGCGTTTCTAAATCTTCTACTAATTATAATGCAGTCAATATGGTTTCTAATCCTGTTATCAGGGCTTCTCGATGTCCATAATCTTCTAGAGTGTTACTTAAACCTACAATCATTTCCTGTTTTTTTGCCCACTCTACGAGTTTGTATCCTCTTTCATTTCTTTCTCCTAAACCATAGTTTTCTACTGTGTATCTATCACCTTAATTTCCTACTTTTGCATTGAAGTCACCTAATATGATGTTTATTTCTGAATTTTTACATTTCTTTAAGGCAGACTCTATGTCATTATAAAATTTGTCTACACTATCTTCACTGGATTCTCCTGTTGGGGCATATACTTGAATAACATTTATGCTAAAAGGTCTGCCACTTAATTTATCTAGTAGAATTCTGTCCGAACTCTGTAGAACTCTGTACAAACTCTGTTTGTGTCAGGTCTTAGTCAGATATGACTGAGCTACCGTATAACAATAGACGGTACTACCTGCTTTCTTTTAGCGCCGGCGCTTACCAAACCCGACACCCCACATTGTGCTAAAGGCTATTGGCGGAAGAGCGCAATTGGGAGGGTACAAGCCTTACCCTGTGCGAGGAAATGCAACCTAAAGACAAAGTGTCATGACAGGGCAGACCAGACCCTAAGCCTTGGTTGGCGGCTGGTCTAGGATCGAAGCTCCGACAGGCGGACAATTAGAGCATTGTTTTGCTGATTCGGCAGCTTCTGCAGCTTGTCTTGTTCCAGATGTAGAGGTGGTACCTTTCCTCTGGAGTGAATTAGACAGGGCGAGAGAGAGAGAGAGATCATGCTGCATGGGCAACACATGATCTCTATATTTTAGCCCAGGCTTTGTCTTATGGAGAGGCAATAACTCCATCCCTTACAAACTATCGTCTGTCAAGCCGGCAAGATGCCAATGAACTGATAGAACTCTGTCCGACATGGCTCAATATCCTTGAACAAATTTTGATGTTTTCTTGTTCAAAATAATTGCCACTCCCCATTTGTCGATTTTAAACTCCAGAACAAATAATCTTACAATCTTCATTTATCTTGATGTCTGCTCCTATCTATCTCGTTTCCCACATGCCGAAAATATTAATGTTTTTCTCTTCCCAGTTCTTATTTTATGTTCTCTAATTTGTCGTCCTGGTTTAAACAACATCCTAGAAGATTATGGACATGGAGGAGTCCAGACAGCAGGATTAAAAACCAGATAGATTACATCCTGATTAGCAAAAGGTTTCGAAAAGCGTTAACAGTTGTAAAAACAGTTCCAAATGCAGACTGTTACAGTGATCACAGATTAATTACTGGCACATTGAGGGTTAAGTTAAAGAAAGTCAAGTATACAGCTGGAAACCCTAAATATGACTTGTGCAAATTGAAAACTGACAAAGAAATACAAGATAATTTTAACATAGAAGTAAAGAACAAATTTGATTTATTGTCTGATCTAGAGATCCTATTTCAAGATGTAGATGATCAATGGGAAATGCTGAAGAATTCAATCAGTTGTGCAGCAGAAAAAACTATTCCAAAAGTAAAGAAAGTTGGCCGTAAGACATATTTGACTGAAGACATTTTGCAACTAATCGAAACAAGGAGACAGAACAAAAATAATCCTGCCAAATATGAAGAAATTCACAGAAAAGTCAGAACCTTATGTAAGGAGGCAAAAGAAACATGGCTTGAGAAAAATTGCAGAGAAATTGAAAACAACAAAACAGTAAAAATGCGAAACTAATGCACAAAAGAATTCAGGAGCTTACCAATCAAAGAACACGTACATCAGCAGGCTGCCTAAAGACAAAAGATGGAAGAGTCATAATAGAAAAAGAACAGATTTTACATGTATAGTCAGATTACGCGAAAAACCTTTATGACGATAACAGAGACGAACAGTATGATGTTCAGAATAATAATGAAGGGCCAACAATTTTGAAGATGGAGGTTCAGAATGCTCTTAATCATATGAAGTCTGGCAAGACCCCCGGTCCAGACAGCGTCACAACAGAAATGATTAATGCTTTAGAAGAATATGGAATAGATAAAGTTACCAGTCTGCTTAATACAATATATGATACTGGAAATATACCTCAGGAGTTATGTAATTCTGTATTTATTGCAATCCCAAAGAAATCAGGAGCCTTGGAATGTGATCAACATCGAACAATTAGTATAATGAGTCACATCACGAAGATTTTGCTAAGAATTATCATGCAACGAGTGAGGAGGAAAATACAACCTGAAATAGGAGAAGAACAATGTGGGTTTGTAGAAGGAAAGGGTACAGTAAATGCTGTGTATATACTGAGAACCGTAATCGAACGTTCTATAGAAGTAAACAAAGATCTACACCTTTGCTTTATTGACTACACAAAGGCTTTTGATAAAGTGAGACATGTCAACATGATAAGGATGCTTGAAGATCTACAAATTGATGGGAAAGACCTTAGACTTGTAAAAACCATATATTGGAAACAACAAGCTGCCATAAGAGTTGATAATGAAGTAAGCCAATATCAGCCTATTAAGAGAGGTGTGAGACAGGGATGTGTAATGTCTCCAGATCTGTTTTCCCTGTACAGTGAAAATATTTTCAGAAATATTGAAGATATGGAAGGAATCATCATTGGGGGACGATGCATCAATAACATTAGATATGCAGATGATACAGTATTAATTGCAGACAATGAACAGGACCTGCAAAATTTAGTAGATGCGGTTGTTACACACAGTGAACAACAAGGGTTAGAATTAAATTGTAAAAAGACACAGATTATGGTCGTCACTAGGAAGAACGAAATACCACAGTGTAATATACAAGTAAATGGGAATATACTTCAACAAGTGAATAGGTACAATTATCTCAGAACAGTGATAACATCTGATGAGAGATGCCTGGAAGAAATTAGAACAAGAATTGCCATGGCAAAAGTAGCCTTTAGCAAGATGAAAAACATACTGACCAATAAAAAGATGTCAATTGAAACGAGAAAAAGAGTGTTGAGGTGCTACATAGAACCTGTACTTTTATATGGATGTGAAGCTTGGACAATGAGCAGCCAGGCTGAAAAACATCTGATGGCTGTAGAAATGTGGTTTCTGAGGAAAATGCAAAGAATACCATGGACAGCCAGAAAGACCAATGAACAAGTCCTTCAAGAAACAAATGAAGATCGTAAACTGATCAGAGACATTAGACGTAGACAGTCACAATTTTTTGGACATGTTATGAGAAGAAATGATTTGGAGAACTTGGTGACAACTGGTAAGATCGAGGGAAACAGACCAAGGGGAAAACCTAGAAACAAGTATCTGGATGGCTTGGCCTTGTGGCATGGTCGAGACAGAAACACGGAACTGATCCACGACTCTGGTGATCGAGTGAGATGGCAGAACATGACCGCCCACGCTTACCGGCATGGCACATGATGGATGGATGGAATTTGTCGTCGTCGTTTAACGTCCTAACATTCCATGTTACTAATTTTAATGTCTCTGTCCTTGTCTTGCGATGATCAGTCTCTAGGCGAACCATAATGTACTAGGCACTTTATCTCACGGATGTCAAAATAGGCATAGGATTCGGGGTGCTTCAAAGAAAATCACAAAAAAATACAGCATACAACACATGCCTACAAAAAACTCCGGGAGAACCACATGTAAACATACAGTGCCAACAAAAATCTATGGAAGAAACAAAGGGCGAGGTATGCTGTGCATACATCAGGACCCGATTGCACACACGTTATAGTAGGCGATTCTTTAATGATAGACAAAGACATTGTTTCCATGATACCACTGCCTCTGGTTGATGCTTACCGGCTAACGAACAAGACTAGCAATCTTGCTGTAAATCATAACGTTAGAAAGGCAAGCGTACACATTGGTATTAACGGCACTATGAACAACAAACACACCACAGTATTTCAACTGCTGGCTGCATTAAACGGGTTACGACACACTTTACCTAACTGGACTATTTTCTTCTCCTCCATTATGGATCCCAGCGTTTCTTGCTGACATAATAAACACCATACTGCAGAAGGTTTGTTCTTACAACATCATATATTTCATCAACAACACACTGTTCTTCGCTTCACAGGTTGGTGCGCAAGAAAATCATTTTTATAAGGATAACATACATATGTATTCTTTGGGCACCAGCTTGCTCACGATAAATATCAAATACCAAGAACGGGCACAGCATACACCCAATACAGAACCGCGTAGAACACTTTTAGCTACACCACCTGAAACTCAAGCCAGATGACATAATCTCGTCATATCAAATATCCGATTACCTGCCTGCCTGCCGTTTTGCCTGCCTGACTGGGTGCCTGTCTGTCTGGCTGGCTGGCTGGCTGGTTGGCTTGCTGCCTGTCTGTCTATCTATTTATACACCTGTCTGTTTGAAACAATTTGAAATTACGATGGTGTTGTGTAGGGAGTGCGAAACTGTATTCGTGTCAAAGAGTAGAAGTTTATGGATAACAAAGAATTTAAAAAAAAAAAAAAACTTTCACAGTCTCATAGTCAAACAAGAACTGTTAAAGTAAATTCATTGATTCAGTATATTCAGTGCATGTCTTTTCAGAAACTCGCTCCCATCACAGCCGTTCAGAAAATTTCTCGGTTATAAGCAAGATGCCCCATGTCCGATTCACCCATGTGGAGATTATCCGTTACATTCTTCACTCTCTTTGACTTTCCTCTTCCTCTCTTCCCAGGTATACCCCCAACCATTATTATTCTCTCCAAAATTCATGCCGTTACAGGTGAACAAACTATTTCAGTTGTCTTTGTTTTACCCTGTTTATCTTTCACGCTTTTTCAGTATTCAGCACTTGAAGTAAGCATGCAGTTGTTCTGCTCTATATTCAAGATATTCTTAGAGCCCGTCTATAACATTTTATATTTACACGCCTTTATGCGCTGTTCAGCTTGTTTAGTAAGTGCCCAGGTCACACAGGCGTATAGTTGCAATGAGACAGATGCATAATCTTTAAAAAAAAATGTTTGCACTTCTGTCTGTCCCCCTCCATAATTAATTCATTTGTTTCAGTCTTTGAAGATATATGTATATATATATATATATATATATATATATATATATATATATATATATATATATATATATATATATATATATATATATATATATATATATATATATATATATATAGCTCTTTTAACGCCTTTCATTGTGTCACCGTTGTTGATAATATATGGCCCAAGATATTCGAAATTGTCAATTAACTCCAATTTTTCCTCACAAACATATATTTCTGTCACCAGAGTAGGAAGTAAATAGCTAGAATATATTCCAGAGAACTGATACAGAGTTTAAAAGAGGGCGTCTTTCAACCTCCTCATTGGATTAAACAACCGGTCCAGAAAAACAACAACAACAACAACAACAACAACACCAGCGAGTGTGCAAATTAAGTTCATAATACCCGGTTATCTATCCACCTATCTATTCTCGTATATATGATTGATTGATTGATTTAGGAACCGACATCACAGCATTCGGGGCATTCCCCTAAGCGCTCCGTCCCCCATCCTCAATAGCCAGTGAAGAGTTCCAACATTAATAGTACCAGTATCAATCTGATTATATGTCCGTCTCGCCTTTCCTCTGAGCGGCGAGCGTTGGCCAGATCCCCTCGTCACTCTTTGCTATCTCATTCTTGCCAGACCATAATCCATTTGCTCCTTCGATGTGTACACGTGCTAAACAAGGCCGCAACCACGTCTGCCGCAGATAGGGATCACACACTGCATGCAGCAATGGATATGGTTAAGGGGCATAGACTAACACAATGCAGGTCTTGGATGGCACAGGCAGAACTTTCTATAAGTCAGGTGTGTGATCTAGAGACCATCAATCGTGAAAGAGAGTGGGTTGAAGTTCCGGAAGACAGGACGGACTGGCACAATGTAGTAATAACACTGGGTCGTCTATCCTTTCATCTATCAATCATCTGGCTTGTCTATCCTTCCATTTATCATTATATCATCTGGGTTGTCTATCCTTCGGTCTAGCATTCTATCATCGGGGTTGTCTATCCTTTCATATGTCACTCTATCATCTGAGTTGTCTATTCTTCCATCTATCAGTCTATCAGCTGTTTTGTGTATCCATCCATTAATCTCTCAGTCGAAAGCTGAGTTGTCTATTCATTCGTCTTTCAATCTATTATATAAGGTTGTATCCATTTGCTTTTTGTCCTCTGGTCTGTCTATCCATTCGTTTAGCAATCTATCATATGGGTTGACCATCCATATACCTATCAATATATCATATGGGTTATATGTTCATTTGTCTATGAATCTATCATCTGAGTTGTATATCCTTCCATCTATCAGTCTATCATCTGGGTTGTCTATCTATTTGTCATTCAATCTGTCACCTGCGTTGTTTATCCATTCATCTATTAATCTGCCATATGGGTTGTCTATAATTCCGTCTATCATGATATCACCTGGATGGCTTGGCCTTGTGGCATGGTCGAGACAGAAACACGGAGCTGATCCACGACTCTGGTGATCGAGTGAGATGGCAGAACATGATCGCCCACGCTTACCGACATGGCACATGATGGATGGATGGATCATGATATCAACAGGGTTCTTTATCCGTCCATCTGCCATTCTATCATCTTGGTTGTCTATTTTTCCATCCATCAGTTATCATCCGTGTTGTCTACCCTCTCATCTAACTTTCTGTCATCTGAATAGTTTATCTTTCCATCTATCATTCAATCAAATAGGTTGTCTATCCATACGTCTATCATGATATCATCTGCAGTGTCTTACCTTCCGTTTATCAGTTTATAAACTGGGTTGTCTATAACTCCAGCTATCATTCTATCAACTGGGTTGTCTATCCATTCATCTATCATTCTATCATATGGGCTGTATATCATTATGCCTATCAGTTTATCATCTGAACTTCTATCCTTTCCTCTATCAGTCTATCATATGGGTGTATTTCCTTCCATCTATCATTCTATCATTTAGGTTATCTATCCTCCCATATATCTATATATGATCTTATTTGTCTATCCTTCCACCTATCATTCTATCATCTGGGTTGTCTATCCTTCTATCTATCAGTCTATCACCTGTGTTGTCTATCCTGCCACCTATCAGTCTATCAGCTAGGTTGTGTATCAACCCATTATAATATCAGTCGATCAGCTGAATTGTCTATCCATTCGTCTACCAATCTATCATTTAGTTTGTATCCATTCGTCTTTTAGCCGGTCTCCCTGGTCGGGTATTTAGCAGCTTTCTCCGTAATCCCGAATACTCTCGTGGTTGACGTGAGCGCACGAGAATTGGAAGCGGTTCGAGTCGCGCCAGTGACTTAAGAGAGTATGGAGCCGGTCGCTCAGAAAGCAATGGCAAACTACTGAGCGTAATCTTGCCAAGAAATCAACAATCAACTGAAAGATGGTGATGTTGACAGCGACGTCCTGTAAAGGATACGCAAAAAACAACAACATTCGTCTTTTAATCTATTATCTTTTTATTGCCTATTAATTCATCTTTCAAGCTGCCATATTGGGTATATCCATTAGTCTATAAATCTATCGCCTAGGTTGTCTATTCTCCCATCTATCATTCAATCATATAGGCTGTCTATTCTTCCATCTATAAATCAATTAACTGGGTTGTCTATCCTTCCAACTATAAGATTAGCATCTGGGTTGTCTTTCTTTCTGTCTATAATTCTTTCATGTGATTTGTCCATCCTTCCATCGATCGGTGTATCATTTGGGTTGTCTATCCCCCCATCTAACAATCTATAATCTGGTTTGACTATCCTTCCACCTATCATTCATTCATCTGGGATGTCTATCATTCCATCTACCAATCTACCAATGGGATATCTATCCTTCCATCTATCAGTCTATAAGCTGGGTTATGAATCCATCCATCCACATATTAGTCGATCATCTGTGTTGTATGTCAATTCGGCTATCAATCTATCATCTAGGTTGTATCCATTCGTCTTTTAATCTACCATCTGGTTAGTTTGTTAATCTTTTATCAATCTGTCATCTGGGTTGTCTATTCATTAGACTATCAATCTATTATCTAGACTGTGTATCCTTCAGTCTATCATTCTATCATCTGGGGTGTTTATCTTTCCATTCATCATTATATCATACGTGTTGTTATCCTTCTGTTTATCATTCTATCATCTAGATTGTCTATTATTCCATATATCAGTCTATCTTCTGGTGTGTCTATCCTTCTGTCTATCATTCTATCATTCGGGTTGTCTATCTTTCCTTCTATCATTCTATATTCTGATTTGATTATGCTTCCGTTTATCGTTCTATCATCGGGGTTGTTTTTCCTTCAATCCATCATTCTATCAACTGGGTTGTCTATCCTTACATCTATCATTCTATCTACTGTGTTGTCCATCGTCTCATCTATCAGTCTATCACCAGGGTTGTCTATCCTTCCATCTGTCAGCCTATCAGCTGGGTTGTCTATCCATTCGTCTATTAATCTATCATCTGGGTTTTATTCATTCATCTATCAGTCTATCATCTGAGTTATATCAATTCGTCTATTAATCTATCATCAGGTGTGTCTTTCCATTCGTCTATCAATTTATCATCTTGCTTATCTATCCATTTGTCTATCGATTTGTTTTCTTGGTTGTCTACTCATTAGTCTATCAAACTATCATCTTGGTTTTCTCTCCATGTGTCTATCAATCTATAATCTGGGTTGTATCCATTCTTCTATTGATGCATCTGCTCGGTGTCTATGTATCAGTGTATCCACAAGTAAATCTTGGTGTATTTGTTTCGTTGGAAAAGATAGCTGTCAGGATATGATTGGTTGCCGGAAGCCACAGGAAGCGTAGATGACTGGAACCGATTGGTAGTTAGACGATGCGGCAACAATGTTCGTCAGAATGTATTACTAGCCGTTCATTTATATCCATTTATACATCTAAGTAACTCTTTATTACCCCGTCCGCGATCAGTATCAGGTACATATTGTGCTAGCTGATACGTCTTCCCGCCATTTATGAAAGAGAACTGCTGCCATACATATTTCAATCATGGTAAATGTAACATTGAACCAAATATAACATCTATCATCCTTTTACATGGATTTTATCTTTCTGTCTCTCTGTTGATTTATCTTAGCTCTTTGTCTGTCTTTATGCCTGCATGTTAGTTTCTCTGATATCTCATTAGCTCTTTGCCATTACCACTTCATCTGTCTCTCTAAATGTTTGCCTGTCTCCTTGTCTCTCTCTGTAGAGTGAGTGAGAGAGTTAGTGAGTGTGAGTGTGTGTGTCAGTGTATATATATATATATATATATATATATATATATATATATATATATATATATATATATATATATATATATATGTGTGTGTGTGTGTGTGTGTGTGTGTGTGTGTGTCTAAGAAGAGAAAGAGATAGAGAGAGCGAAAGAGAGAGAGAGCGAAAGAGAGAGAGATTGAGAGAGAGAGAGAGAGAGAGAGAGAGAGAGAGGGAGAGAGAGAGAGAGAGAGGGAGGGAGATGAATTGCATCACTAATTTTTACGCTTCAAAATGTATATGTACAATTTGTCTCCATTATTTTTTACAATTTTGCGAGAATGCTCACGACAATCATCTCTGTATGTGTGTGTAAAATGTGGGAGGTTGTTCATAATAGTAGATTGGGGGATGGTAGGGGGTGTGTGGGTGGGTGGATTCGTGGTGTGTGTGGGTGGGCTCAGGGTGTTTGGTTGTTCGGGGTGGGATTGTAGGTGTGGGTGCGGGATTTGTGTATGGGTACGTGCAGGATGTATGGGTTGGCGGGGAGATGCGTGGGTGGGTGGGGGATGTTTGTTTGGCTAGGCGGTTGTGGGTGGAGGGGGATATGTGGGTGGATGATTGTTGGTGGATTATGAGATGGGTGGGGGATATATATGTGGGTGGGGATATGTGAGTGTGGGTGATATTTGGTGCGAGGGAGATGTGTGCAGGCAGGGTGGATGTGGGTGTGGGGATGTGTGTGTTGGTGAAGGATGTGTGTGGGTGTCGGATGTTTGGGTGGATGGGTGGGGAGTGTGTTTGGGTGGGTGGGTGTGTGGGTGAGGGATGTGTTGGTGAATGTGTGTGTGGGGGTGTGGGGGATGGGTGTGGGTTGAGGATGGGTGTGTGATGGGTGTGAGTGATGGATGTGGGGATGTGTGTGTATGGGAGGGGGATGTGTCTGGGTGGGTGGGCGTGTGTGTGGCTGGATGGAGGATGTATGTCTGGGTGGTGAGGGTGATTGTAGATGGGGGATGCTGGGTAGGTAGGAGATTGTGCGAGATGTGTGTATGGGTGAGGGATGTGTCTTGGGGATGTGTGTGGTTGTGGTGTTGTGTGGGAGGGAAGATGGGTGTGGATAAGGAATATGTGTGTGGGTGGGTGGGTGGTGTGGTTGAGTGTGTGTGTGCTGGTGGGTGTGGATGTGTGTGAGGGTGGGGGTGTGTGTTTGGATGGGTGGTTGTGGTGTGTGAAAGTGGGTGGGTAGATGGGAGTGGATGAGGGATGTGTGGGTGTTAGTGGTTGAGGGATAAGTACGTGTGTGGGGGATGTGAAAGGGGGATGGGTGTATGGGTGGGGTGTGTGTGTGTGGGTTGGGTGTGCGTGGATGGGAGGTGTGTATTTGCGAATGAGGGATGTGTTGGTGGGTGGGGATGTGTGTGATTAATGTGTGTATTGGTGGGGAGATGTGTGTGTGGGTGGAGATGTGCGTGAATATGGGTAGAGGTGTGTGGTTAAGGGATGTGTTGCTGGGGGATGGGTGGGTGCGTAGAGGATGTGTGGGTGGGTGGTTGTATTGGGTAAGGGTGTGTGGTGAAGGGATGTGTGGTTAAGGGATGTTTGGTTGCGGGATGGGTGGGTGCAGGATGTGTGTATGGGTAGAGGATATGTGGGTGTGTTAGTGTGTGTAGGTTAGGAGATGGTGGGGGATGTTTGTATGGGTGGGCTCGGGATCTGTGAGTGGGCTGTGGGAGATGGGAGATTATTGGGTGGTGTGCGGAAATTGTGTGTGAATAGGTGCGGGATATGTGAGATGGCGGGGAGATGTGTGTGTGAGTGTGTGTGCGTGGGGGATGTGTGGTTGAGGGATGTGTCTGTGGCTGGATGGTTGGAGGTGTGTGTGTGGAGGAGGATATGTGGGTGGGTGATTGTTGGTGGGTAATGGGACGGGTGGAGGATATTGGGTGGGTGGGGAGATGTGTGTGGGTAGGGATCTGTGGGTTGGGGAATATATGTGTGCTTGGGGTGTAAGTGGATTGGATGTGTGGTTGGTTGGAGTGTGTGTGGGTGGTGAGATGTGTAGGTGTGGGGATGTGGTAGATAGGTGGGGACATGTATGTGTGCCTGGGATGTGTTTGTGTGTGGTTGGGTGGGGGATGTGTGGGTGAATGGGGGATGTGTGTGTGGGTGGTGGATGTGTCTCATAACATGGTAATATGCATTGTTTACGTTTACAAAATTCATTTGACAACGTGTTTTCTATGCACTATTGATGAACGAAATATGAATGATTGGAAGGGCCGAATGTAAGACGGGCTTGCGTGCCCAATTTGTTACCCTTTGAAAATAAAGTCCGTTCGTTCGTTCGTTTTTCTCTCTCTCTCTCTCGCTCTCTCTCTCTCTCTCTCTCTCTCTCTCTCTCTCTCTCTCTCTCTCTCTTTCTGTCTCCAAGTCTATCTGTCTATCTCAATCTCTCACTCTCTCTTTCTCTCTCTCTATCAGTATGTCTCTCTGCGGTTCCTTCTTCTTCTTCTTCTTCTTCTTCTTCTTCTTCTTCTTCTTCTTCTTCTTCTTCTTCTTCTTCTTCTTCTTCTTCTTCTTCTTCTTCTTCTTCTTCTTCTTCTGCTGCTGCTGCTGCTGCTGCTGCTGCTGCTGCGTTATTATTTTACAAAACATACTATTCCAAATGCGTGTGTATGCTCCAGTTGTATATCATTATGTGTAATGTCATCATAATTCAACATGTACAATATAAAAGGTTTTCTTAACACTACTTTTTGTATTACTGAATAGTATGCATGCTTGGGGTTCACCAATTAATATCATATTGTATTTGCATGAACATACTTTAAAATGTACACGGTTGTATATTTACATGTGTGTGTGTGTTGGTGCTCATATTACATGTCAGTTGATATATGAGTGGGTGAGAGAATGTGAGTTTGTGATGTAAGTGTGAATGATTTTGTAAAGGAGACTGTTCGTCTGTGTTGGTGGTGGTAGTGGTGGTGGTGGTGTGTGTGCGTGTGTATATGTGTGTGTGCTTGTGCATCGCTCTATCTATAAATAAATATGTGTGTGAGAGGTTTAGAGAGAAAGCGAGAGAAAATGTATGAATGTATGTATGAGTTAATATGTGTTTGTGATTACGAGTAGGTAGATGTGGGTGTTTGTATGCGTGTGTGTGTGTCTGTGTGCGTGAGTGTGTATGTTGGTGTGAGTGAATGTTTGAAGTATGTTTGCCATTGTGAGTGGGCATGAGTGTGTGCAGAGAATGTGTTTGGTGTATTATTGTGTGGTTGAATGACTGTGTAACTGCGGTGTAACACACATACACACACACACACACACACACACACACACACACACACACTCACACTCGCGTTTTCATGCAGGAACATATGTTTGTCATATATCATGCAATTAGCTATTTTTTCAATGCAACTGTAACATACACAACAGATAATTGATGTGCGAAAGAAGACTGACTGCTTGTCTATCTATGTAAGCAAATATGTTTGCGTGTCTTGATGTATGTGTATGTTCGCGAATCGACGTCATGTTGGAACGTAAATATTGTCACATGCCATGCTACTCAATATGTGTGTATGCTCTTCTTTCATATGATCATATTTACTCTCTCGTTGACTCCATGTCTCTCTCCATGTTTGTCTATCTCTATGTCTCTATACATGTCGTTTTCTCTTTATGTCTCTCCTTCTCTCACTCTCTGTATGTATGCGTCTCTCCTTGCTCACTTGCAACTTTCTGCCTCACTGTATGTCTGTACCTCTTTGAAAGTGCCTAGTACATTATGATTTGCTTAAGGACTGATCATCGCAAGACAAGGACAGAGAATTAAAATTAGCAACATGGAACGTTAGGACGTTAAACGACGACGGAAAATTAGAGAACATACAAGAAATACAAAGAGAAACAATTAATATTTTAGGGATGTGCGAAACGAGATGGACAGGAGCAGGCATTAAGATATATGAATATTTTAAGATCATTTATTCTGGATGTGAAGACTGACAAAGGGGAGTGGCAATAATTTTTAACCGGAAAACATCAATATCTCTTCAATGATATTGGGCCGTGTCGGACAGAGTTCTACTAGTTAAATTGAGTGGCAGACCTTTTAGAATAAATGTTATTCAAGTATATGCCCCAACAGGAGAGTCCAGTGAAGATAGTGTTGAGGAATTTTATCATGACATAGAGTCTGCCTTAAAGAAATGTAAAAATTCAGAAATAAACATCATAATAGGAGACTTCAATGCAAAAGTAGGAAATCAAGGTGATAGATACACAGTAGGAGACTATGGTTTAGGAGAGAGAAATGAAAGAGGATACAGACTCGTAGAGTGGGCAAACGAAAAGGAAATAATTGTAGGAAACACCAGGTTTAAGCAACACCCTAGAAGATTATGGACATGGAAGAGTTCTGATAGCAGGATCAGAAACCAGATTGACTACATTCTGATTAGCAGAAGATTTAGAAACGCACTAACAGTAGCAAAAAAACAGTTCCCAGTGCTGATTGTTATAATGACCACAGACTACTTACAGGAATATTGAGGATAAAGCTGAAGAAAGTCAAGTATATAACAGGAAACACTAGATATGATTTGTGTACATTGAGTAATGACAAGGAAATACAAAACAAATTCAACATAGAAGTACAGAACAGATTTGACATATTGTCTGATCTAGAGATATTATTCCAGGATGTGAATGATCAATGGGAAATGCTAAAGAATTCAATCATATTGGCTACAGAAACAATTATTCCAAAATTAAAGAAGGTGGGTCGTAAAAACTGGATGACAGAAGAAATTTTACACCAAACGGAAACAAGAAGACTCAACAAAAATAATCCTGCCAAATATGAAGAATTTCACAGACAAGTCAGAATATTATGTAGGAAGGGTAAAGAATCGTGGTTTGAGGAAAAGTGCTTAGAAATTAAAAAAACAACACAACAGTCAAAGTACCAAATTAGTGCACAAAAGAATTCAGGAACTTACTAATAAAAGAACAAGTACATCAACAGGCTGTCTAAAAACTAAAGATGGCAAAATCATAATAGAAAAAGATCAGATTCTACATGTATGGACAAATTATGTGAAAAACCTGTATAATGATAACAGAGAGGAACAGTTTGATATTAGATTTAATAAAGAAGGACCACCAATTTTAAAGATTTTGTTTTTGTTTTTTAATTCGCATATTTTTTTACAGGACATCACTGGTGATCGAGTGAAATGGCGAGTCATGACCGCCTACGCTTTCCGGCATGGCACATGATTGATTGATTGATTGTATGTCTGTTTATCTCTCAATTTAATTCTCTCCCCCCCCCCCCCATCTCTGTCTCTCTATCTCTACCCCTCCCGCCAGCCTGCCCCTGTTTCTATATGTATGTCTATGTCTCTCTATGTCTCTCTCTCTTTCCAACCATGCCTCGCTTTTGCCTCTCTATGCCAGTCTTTGGGTCTCTCTCTCTCTCCCTCTCTCTCTCTCTCTCTCTCTCTCTCTCTCTCTCTCTCTATATATATATATATATATATATATATATATATATATATATGTATATATATATATATATATATATATATATATATATATATATATATATATATATATATATATATATATATATATATATATATATATATATATATATATATATATATATATATAGTTATGCTTGACTCTAGCCCGACTTTGTGAAGACACATGAAGGGTGTAGGGAGCGCAGAGGAGGACGAAATTGAAGATTTTTACACCACACTACAAGACACATTAAATAGGATTGGTCATAATGATATAGCAATAATAATGGGAGATTTTAATGCAAAAGTAGGTGCAGGAAGAGCTGAAAATGAGAGACACGTTTTAGGAAAATTTGGATTAGAAAATAGAAACGATGCAGGTGACAATTTAATTGAATTTTGCACAGAAAATTAGTTAACGATAGCCAACACACTTTTTAAACAACATCCAAGAAGACTCTTCACATTGAAGTCTCCAGACAGTATTACCAAAAATCAGATAGATTATATTTTAATACAAAGATGATGGAGATAAAGCATAACATCTGCACAAACTCTACGTAGTGCAGACTGTGATACAGATCATCAGTTATTAGAAGCAGATCTGAAATTAAAACTCAAAAAGCTTATCCGAGGACCAGGGCCACTTCGTTTTGATCTCACAAAAATACCGGATGCATACACTGTAGAGATTATGAAATGTTCAAAGAAATGAGGTTATTGACAAGAAATGTTCAACCTCAATCCAAAATGGGAAATACCTTAACAGAATCTAGACAAATTCTAGAAAGATGGCAGGAGTACTGCAGTGGAATGTATGATATGAGTGACAGTGAGGATATGAATGAGATACATGAGCCAAGGCCAGCAGAGACAGAACCTGAACCCTCATTAGATGAAATTGCTTGGGCTATAAAGAACCTGAAGAATGGTAAATCACCTGGATGTGATGAGATACCAGCTGAACTAATTAAAGCGGGAGGAGAAGAAAGCATACACATATATCATGCATTATGTACAAAGATTTGGAAATATGGTATATGGCCAAAAGATTGGAAGAGAACTATCTTCATTCCATTACCAAAAAAGGGCAACCTGAAATTATGCACCAATTATAGAACTGTTGCCCTGCTCAGTCATGCAAGTAACATCCTACTAAAAGTCATAATGGGAAGACTTCGTAAGAGAATGGAAGAAGAGATTAACGTGGTTCAAGCTGGATTTAGACAAGGAAGAGGAACAAGAGATCACATATTCAACATGCGTTTAATAATTGAGAAGTGCAGAGAATTTAATGTAAACCTATTCTCATGTTTTGTGGATTATTCAAAAGCATTTGACTGTGTACAACATAAGAAACTTTGGAAAATCATGAGGAATATGAGCTTTCCATCACATGTAATACAACTCATAAAATTGCTCTATCTATACCAACAAGCAGCAGTTAGAATAGATGGCGAGGCATCATATTGGTTTGACATCAAGAAAGGAGTCCGTCAGGGCTGCGTGCTGTAACCCTATTTGTTTAACCTGTACGCCGAAAATATAATGAGAAATGTAAGAGATGATATAAACAGGGAGCTATATGATGCCCTAAATATCGGCGGTCATGACATACCGGAGATTCGATATGCTGATGATACAGTATTATTATCCACAACACAGAATGGCATAGAAAACCTAATAGCTTCAACCCAATTGAATAGTGAAAATCACAACTTATATCTTAACATAGCATTAACAAAGATAATGCACACATATAAAACTACTATGGGGAAAGAAATATACATTAACTAGCTGACCCGGCCCGGCTTCGCCCAGTCCTTTTTGGGGAGCATCTCATTTAATTCATATAAGTAGTCATATAAGTTCCCGTTCCCGTTCCCGTTACCGACTGTCTGTCTGTCTGTCTGTCTGTCTGTCTGTCTGACCCGGCCCGTCTTCGCCCAGACCCTGATGGGGAGCATCTCATTTAATTCATATAAGTAGTCATATAAGTTCCCGTTCCGACTATCTATCTGTCTGTCTGTCTGACCCGGCCTGGCATCGCCCAACACTTGGTGGGGAGCATCTCATTTAATTCATATAAGTAGTCATATAAGTTCCCGTTCCCGACTGTCTGTCTGTCTGTCTGTCTGTCTGTCTGTCTGTCTGTCTGTCTGTCTGTCTATCTATCTATCTATCTATCTATCTGTCTGTCTGTCTGTCTGACCCGGCCCAGCCCATGGTGGAGAGCATCTCATTTAAATTATATAAGTAGTCATATAAGATCCCGTTCCCGACTATCTGTCTGACTGTCTGTCTGTCTTGGGTAAATGTAGGAGGGAGGAGGAAGAGGGAGGTGGAGGAGGGAAGAGGAGGGAGGAGGAGGGAGGAGACAGGAGGAGTAGGGAGGAATAGGAGGGAGGAGGAGGGATTAGGAGGAGGGAGGAGTAGGGTGGAGGAGGAGGCGAGGAGGAGGGAGGAGGAAGAGGGAGGAGGAGGGAGAAGGAGGGAGGAGGAGAACGCAGGAGGAGAAGGGAGCAGGAGGAGGAGAGGGAGGAGGAGGGAGAGGGAGGAGAAGAGAGGAGGAGAGAGTAGGAGGAGGGAGGAGGCGGAGGGAGAAGGAAGAGGGAGGAGGAGAAGGAGGGGGAGGAGGAGGAGGGAAGAGGAGGAGGGGAGGAGGAGGAGGGAGGAGGAGGAATGTGAAGGGAGGAGGAGGGAGGAGGTAGAGGGAGGAGGAGGAGGAGGGAGGCGGAGAGAGGAGGAGGAGGGAGGAGGAGGAAGAGGGAGGAGGAGGAATGTGAAGGGAGGAGGAGGGATGAAGTAGAGGGAGGAGGAGGTAGAGGGAGGAGGAGGGAGGAGGAGGAGAGGAAGGAGGAGGGGGAGGAGGGAGGAGGAGGGAGGATGAAGAAGGAGGAGAAGGGAGGAGGAGTGATGAGGAGGAGGGAGGAGGAGAGAGGAGGAGAGAGGAGGAGGAGGGAGGAGAAGGGATGAGGAGGAGGGAGGAGGAGGAAGAGGGAGGAGGAGGAATGTGAAGGGAGGAGGAGGGAGGAGGTAGAGGGAGGAGGAGGAGGGAGGAGGAGATGAAGGAGGAGGGGGAGGAGGGAGGAGGAGGAGGAGGGAGGAAGAAGGAGGAGGAGGGAGAAGGAGGGATGAGGAGGAGGAGGGAGGAGGAGGAAGAGGGAGGAGGAGGAGGGAGGAGGAGAAGGGATGAGGAGGAGGGAGGAGGAGGAAGAGGGAGGAGGAGGAATGTGAAGGGAGGAGGAGGAATGTGAAGGGAGGAGGAGGGAGGAGGTAGAGGGAGGAGGAGGGAGGAGGAGAGGAGAGGAGGAGGGGAGGAGGGAGGAGGAGGAGGGAGGAAGAAGGAGGAGGAGGGAGAAGGAGGGATGAGGAGGAGGAGGGAGGAGGAGGAAGAGGGAGGAGGAGGAATGTGAAGGGAGGAGGAGGGATAGGGAGGAGGGGGAGGGGAAGAGGAAGAGGGTAGGAGGAAGAGTGGAGAGGAGGAGGGAGGAGGTAGAGGGAGGAGGAGGAGGGAGGAAAAGGGAGGAGGAGAGAGGAGGGAGGAGGGAGGAGGAGGAGGAAGAGGGTGGAGGAGGGAGGAGAAGGAAGGAGGAGGAAGAAGGAGGAGGAAGAGGGAGGAGGAGGATGGAGGAGGGAGAGGGAGGAAGAGGGAGGTGGAGGAAGGAGGAGGAAGAGGAAGGAGGAGGAAGAGGGAGGAGGAGGATGGAGGAGGGAGAGGGAGGAGGGAAGAGGGTAGGAGGAGGAGGGGAGAGGAGGAGAAGAAGGGAGAAGGAGGGAGGAGGAGAAGGAGGAGGAGGGAGGAGGAGGGGAGAGGAGGAGGGAGGAGGCAGAGGGAGAAGAAGGAAGGAGGAGGAGGAAGGAGGGAGAGGAAAGAGGGAGAATGAGGAGGGGAGGAAGGAAAGGGAGGTGGAAGAGGAGGAGGAGGGAGGAGGAAAGAGGTAGGGGGAGGAGGAGGTAGAGGGAGGAGGAGGAGGAAGGAAAGGGAGGAGGAAGAGGAGGAGAAGGGAGGAGGAGGGTGGAGGGAGGAGGAGGAGGTAGAGGGAGGAGGAGGGAGGAGGTAGGAGGAGGAAGAGGGAAGAGGGAGAAGAAGGGAGAAGGAGGAGGAAGGATGATGAGGGAGAAGGAGGCAGGAGGAGGAGGAGTGAGGCAGGATGAGGAGGAGGGATGAGGAGGGAGAGGGAGGAGGAGGGAAGATGAGGGAGGAGGGGGAGGAGGCGGAGGGAGTAGGAGGGAGGAGGATGGAGGAGGAGGGGAGAGGAAGAGGGAGAAGGAAGAGGGAGAAGGAGGAGGGAGGAGGAGGGAGAGGGATGAGAGGGAGGAGGAAGAGGAGGAGGGTGGAGGGAGGAGGTAGAGGGAGGAGGAGGGAGGAGAAGAGAGGAGGAGAGAGTTCGCCATTCCGAATTCATACTCGTCTAGTTCTTCCCTTCTACACGACTGTAGATAACTTCCTTACACATAAAAAGATGAATTGTTATTGATATTGCCGTGGCATGGAGGAATATCAGCAGCAGAGTTGATCCAAAAAACCAAAGACTGAGATCTACGGAGAGCCATGAACGCCTACGCCAGCCGGCACGGCACTTGATGATGATGATTGCCGTGTGACGATTCTGTGTAGTCACGTCATTTTCTTCCCTTTCCCTAGCGTTTTGGTTCGGGGATTCTTTCATCATCATCATCATATATTTACGTACGTATTTTGGGAGGGGGAGGAGGGAGGAGGAGGAAGAAGAAAAAAAAACTATGACAGTTGACAGCTCTGGAATGAAAGGAAGGCGTGTAGAAAATTTCATCTCAATCGGATGGGCCGTTCGCGAACAAATAAAGGACATACATATTTACATACATACATATATACATACACATATACATTCACTTTGTTTTATAGATATAGATGGGGAAAAATTGGAGGTGGTTGAAAATTTTGAATATTTTGGGTCATTGATTACCAATAACGGTGACACAATGAAAGAAATTAAACGGCGACTATCCATTGCTCTTCAAAGACTAAAACAGATGAATAAATTATGGAGTGGGACAGACAGAACTACAAAAATTAGATTTTTAAGAGCATTCATCTTTCCCATTGCAACATACGCCTGTGAGACATGGACACTTACTAAACAAGCTGAACAGCGCATAAACGCCTTTGAATATAAATGTTATAGACGGGTTCTAAGAATATCTTGGGTAAAGAAAAGAACAAATGCATCCATACTTCAAGAGTTGAATATTTAAGAAGGTTGGCTATTAAAGACGATAAGACAAAGAAAATTGAAATATTTTGGTCACTTGAAACGTCACGAAAGCTTGGAGAGAACATTATTGGAGGGGTATATGCCTGGGAAGAGAGGAAGAGGATGGCCAAAGAGAAGATGGGTGGAGGATGTGGCGGATGATCTCCAGATGGGTGTATCAGACGCGGAACATCTTGCTTATGATCGAGAGGTTTTCCGGAAGGTTGTTATGGGAGCGAGGTTCTGCAAAGGACATGCTACTGAATGAATGAATGAATGGAATGTATATCCTACCCTCTATCATTCTATCACATGGGTTGTCCATTTTTCATTGTATCATTCTATCATATGGGTTGTCCATGTATCATATATAATTTTGGCGGTCTATCATTCCGTGGATCATTGTAACATAATAGTTGTCTACCATTCCATCTATCAGTCTATCATCTGGGTTGTTCATCCATATGTCTATCATTATATCATCTGCGTGGTCTATCTTTTCATCTGCAGCCTATTATCTGGGTTGTCTATCCTTCAGTCTATCAATCTATTATCTGGCTTGTCTGTTCTTCCATCAGTCTATCTATAATCTGGCTTGTCTATCCTTCCACCTATTATTCTATCATCTGGGATGTCTATTCATTAGTCTATCAATCTGTTATCTGAGTTATATCATTTCTTCAATTGATATATCTGCTCGGTTGTCTATACATCCATGGATCCACGGGTAAATGTTGGTGATATTTATGGTGCAAGTTTTGTTTCATTCGTAATGCTACTTGTCAGGATACGATTGGTTGCTACAAGCCATGTGAAGCGTAAATGACTTGAGCCGATTGGTAGTTAGACGACGCGGCAACAAGGTTCGTCAGCATGCACTACTAACCGTTCATTTGTATCCACTGATACCTCTGAATAGCTCGTTATTGTAAACAGCCACGTACGCCATCTGTATCAGGTACTTATTGTGCTAGACGACACGTCTCCCCGCCATTTCTGGAAGAGAACTGCTGCCATACAGGTTTCAATTATGGTAAATGTTAAATTGATACAAATATAACATGTATCATCATTTTACGTGGATCATATATGTCTGTCTTTATGTTGATTTGTCTTACCTCTTTGTCTTTCTTTATGCATGTATGTTTGTCTGTCTCTCTAAGTGTCTCACTGTCTCTTTGTCAGTGTGCACTTCATCTGTCTCTATACATGTGTGTCTGTCTCTCTGTCTATCTGTCTCTTTCTGGCTACCTCTATGTTATCTCTCTCAGTATTCCGGTATCGTTCTCTCTCTATCTATCTCAGTCTCTCTCTCTCTCTCTCTCTCTCTCTCTCTCTCTCTCTCTCTCTCTATCTCTCTCTCTCTCTCTCTCTCTCTCTCTCTTTGTCTTTCTCTATTTCTCGCTATGTCAGTCTCTCTGTTTTAATATGTCTGTGTCTGCCTCTCTCTCTCTCTCTCTCTCTCTCTCTCTCTCTCTCTCTCTCTCTCTCTCTCGGTATGTCTCCCTCCAGCTCAACATCTTTTCTATCAAACAGAAAGCAAGTAGTATCACATAATAAATCTCTGTCTCAAACTATTACCTTCTATATTGGAGTACCGCAAGGCTCTATTCTTGGCCCTCTATTATTTGCCATATATAATAACGATTTACCTTTGCATCTTTCGTCGTCCTGCGATCTATTTGCAGATGACTGTACAGTGTACACAAACGCTGAAAACTGTATTTTACTGGAGTCATCATTACAACAAGAATTAAATAATGTACTTAGGTGGAGCTATTCAAACCTTATGGAAATTAACATCACTAAAACAAAATCAATGTTATTATTAACAACCAGACAAAGACTTCAAACTCTAAGCTCACACACATCACTTCAACTTCACATCGATATCATGCCAATAGAAAGTGTAATTGAGCACAAAATATTAGGCCTAATCATTTATAGAAACCTATCCTTTAATTCCCACGTTCAAGCACTCATTAAATAAACAGCGAAAAATGTCTACCAACTAGGCAAAAATTCAAAAATTTCCTTGATGAGGACACAAGGAAAATATTCTATACTTCTCACATACAGACACACTTTGACTACTGCTCTACAATCACTCACAGTGTGTAGATGGGGTGTCCTATGACACCACGGCAGCGACCAACACCCTTGCAGCATATTGGTGGAGAAAGGCAGAACCAGGCAGCACAAGCTAACGGTCAAGACTTTCCAGTATGACAATACAGGGCAAGACGTGGTGAGTAAAATAAGACGTGACAAGCGCAGAAAGCTTCATGGTAGGAAAAACAGCTGGGAGCAGCCACCTTGGTGGAATTTCGAGGTGGAGAAGGCTTGAGTGGAGAAGCGTAGTGCTTTAAGGAGATGGCAAAATGCCAAGAAGAACAGAGCTGGCCATCCTAGTCCCTGCATGCACTTAGAAAGAAAGATGCACACAAAAGTAAGCTATTTTACAACAACAACAAAAAACTGATCAAGGTGGTTAAAAGTGAAAATTGGGCAGAGGTATGTCAAAGAGTAAGTACAGACAAGTCACTGAAATTGTTCTGGCGACTACATAAAAGTATGAATGGAGTAGTCAAGAGTAAGAGCATTTCTGACTTCCAAGGTGCTGACCTCATCTGATAGAGGTCTGACGAGGACAAGGGCAAAGCCCTCTTTGAACGCTATCTAGAACAGAGCAACCAGACAGACATGGGAGGCCGAAATCTGGCCAAGGAGGTCACCTCAGACAGGTGTATGGCCCAGAACACTTCGGATGAAGACACAGTGACAGTGAAAGATATTAAGACTGTGCTTCGACGTTCAAATAACAGCGCTCCAGGGCCAGATGACATAAGATATGACGACATCAATAAGTGTATCGAAAACGAGCTAGAGAAACTAGCAGACATGTACAACAACTGTATAGGGAGTGCTAGCATCAAGGAGGAGTGGTTGCACAGCTATCTGATTCCCTCGCCGAAGCCTGGCAAATACCACACAAAAATTCAGGGATATCGAGTTATAACCATGCATAATACAATAGGCAAGCTGCTGGAGAAGTTAATTGCCAGGAAGATATATCAAGACAGCTAGAGAGGCAAGATGTTTTCCCACCTAACCTGGGTCGGTACCGTCCATAAAGAGAAACCTGGACCAATGCAGCAGTTTTTGCCCATGAAGTCTATGAAGCTTTCCTCTCAGGTATTGAAACCTTTGCTGCAGCGATTGATCTTGAGGACGCGTACAACAGAGTACCATTGGATTGTTTAATGCTTCAGCTTCTTGAACTCAAAATAAGTCCATTCATCCTTAGTTGGATCGCTATAGCCCTCTTCCAAAGGAAAGTAGTTTTTAGATGTGGCAGTTGGACTTCGGAACCAACAACAATATATCCTGGCCTACCACAGGGATCACCATTATCTCCAATACTTTTCAACGTCTACAGAGCGAGAATCACCAGTGAGCAGATCACTGGACCTGGCAGGACATTGTCATATGCCGATGATGTTTTAGTGTATCGTCAGGGTATGGATAGAGAGCAGGTTGCTGTGGAACTACAAACCAAACTCAACCGCATAAGTATTTGGTGTGATGAAGCTGGTGCAATGGTCAACCCAACAAAGGCAACAGTGACTTGGTTCTCGTTGAATAATCATATTGTCAACACTCCAACACCAACTGTAAAGCTGTGTTCAGAAACGGTGGAAAGAACGCAGGCAATTAATTACCTGGGGATACGGTTTGATCGAAGCCTTTCTTATAATGAGCATATAGACCAAGTGATAACAAAGGCTAAGCGGGGTTTGGATGCGATGCGGGTGATGGCGGCAACAAACCGTGAGCAGCGCCATCTATGTCTTCTGTACGAGGGGCTGGTCATGTCTGTTTTTGAATTTACAATGGCAATCCTGACTCTCAGCCGTAAGCAGATAGAAAGGATGGAAAGGATACAGAATGAAGCCATGCGCATTATTCTTGGATGTACAAGAGATACAGCATGCAGGGCGATGCGCTACTTTCTTGATTTTCCAACCATTGAAGAGAGAATACAAGTTTGCAGGGCACGCGCTTACCTTAGAGCTAACGCAAACACACGACATCCACTGCATAGTGAAATTATGAAGGTGAAGGGCAGCAGATTAAAAAGAGGACGATCGTGGATGGGTCAAGCCGAAGACATTTTTCAACAGGTGTGTTCACTTGAGGATTTAGAACCTGGCGAGGAGTGGGTACAAGTGCCAACAGACTTTTGCATATCCTTTTCAGTTTGCATCCAACTAGACAGAAAATGCAGACAAGAAAATACGGCTGCTGTGGAGGCTGAAGTACAAGCGTTGATTTTCTAGAATTTTCTTGACGGTGATGCTGTCACCTACACAGATGGGTCGGTCATCAGGCATGTTAGAAGCTCATGGGCCTTTAGGCTCTGGCCGGAGGGAGAATTGTGAAGGAGGACTCTGGTGCTTTCACTGAAACCACAAGTAACTTGACTATGGAAGTCATGGCAGTCAGTAAGGGAATAACATGGCTCGAGACACAGACAATCACTAGGGTATGTTTCCTTAGCGACTCAATGAACATGATCAAGAAGATAGAGGTGGGGTTGATCCGAAGAGAATGGTTGCTGTCTCTGGAGTGGATCGGCTGGCAAAGATTAGTTTCATCTTCGTGCCAGTTCATGCGGGAGTACAAGGAAATGAGTGGGCTGACAAGCTCGCAGGTGAGGCTTCTGTGGAGGGCGGACGCGCCATGGACCAGGCTGACATTCTGAATGCTCTACGAGAAGTGAGACTTTTGCGAGAACCAAGTGATGTCTGTGAATCTACAACCATGGCCAGACTGCAAATTAAAGAGACCAGCAAATTAAAAGAGGTGTGGCCAAACAAGAACACTATGCAGGAAGCCAAAAAGATTGATAATCCAACACAGAACTGGTGTCGTTAGGCGATACACGCTGCGGGATTTGCTGAGGAGGGGATCCGAGCACTTATGGACTGAATTGTTCGATGTGCAATGACGATGATCTGTCGACTAACTAACTAACTAATCTGGGACGGTTGTTCTAATTCAAGCACTAAGCGACTTTACTCACTCCAGAAACGGGCCATGAGTTTAATTTATAGCAAACACTTATCTGACAATCCTAGCCTGCATAAGCGCGTTCAATTACTACCAATCCGCAAACGCCTGCTTTTCAATAAGACCAAACTAATTCTCAAAATCCTACATCGGAATTCCCCCATTGCATTATTTTAAATTTAGAACGTTAGAACCATTAAATTACCTTTGGCCATTGTTTAAATATAATGCTAGACACAGTAAACGATTAAATATACTACACATTCCGAAGCCTAGGATTGACTTATACAAAACAAGCATAAGGTACTCTGCAGCTCAACTGTGGAACAATCTTCCACAAGAAATCAAAGACATCACCAATCCTTATTCATATAATCGCAAATTATTCGAACACTGTCTCGGTACGGATTGCCTTTCCTCTTAATAAAAGAAATAATAATAATACTAATAACAAAACCCTAGTATAACAGCCAGTCCCCTTTTGGTATATTCCACATAGCTAATACCAAGTGTCACACTATTATCTAATAGTACTGAGTCGTGTAGTATTGATGTTCGCATTTTGTCCATGCCTTTATAATGCATAAAAAAAAAAAAAAAAATTATGCATGCTATTTATATTGTTGCTGCTCTCTGTTAGCCTTGACAGATGTATGAATGAAATAATGTATGAAAGTGAGTGATAGAAGGGCAGAATGTAAGACGGGCCTGCGTGCCCAATTCTTAATCCTTTTAAAATAAGTTCGTTCGTTCGTTCGTTCGTTCGTTCGTTCTTCTTCTGCTGCAGTATGTTACAAAACATAATATTACATATGTTTGTGTATGCTCCAGTTTCATATCATTATGTATACCATCATCAGAATTCAACATGGCAAATATGAAAGTGTTTTCTGATGTTTTTTTTTTAAATTTCGTTTGTTTGTTTTTTTTCTTTTTCCCTTGAATCTACAAGGGTAAGTTAATAAGTAAGTCACAAGTGACTATAGAAAAATAACTAAATATAATAACACCTTGAAACCAGTTTATTTTTATACATCATTGCACCTTTATTTCTCAACATAATTTCCACCAACATTGATGCACTTATCCCATAGTTTTATCAGTCCTCCCAAAGCGACAGCATAGAACTGCGTGCTCTGTTTTCTAAACCACTTTTCCACTTCACATTCAACTTCGGCGTCACTCGTGAAATGTCTCCCGCTAAGCTGGGTAGAAAAAGTTACGAGGGCGAGTCAATAAGTAAGTCGCAAAGTTTTGTGGGACGGCAGGTAAATGGAAACAAAGCACGCAGTTCTATGCAGCCGGTTTGGGAGGACTGATAAAACGATGGGATAAATGCATCAATGTTGTTGAAAATTATGTTGAGACTTATTACTTACTGATTATTTGCATGCATGGTTTTACCAATTATTATCATATTGTATTTGCATGAACATACTTTAAAATGTACAGAGTTTTATATTTCCATAATTGTGTGGATGTGCTTAGAAATGTCAGTTTATATGCAAGTCAGCCAGAATATGTGTGTTTGTTATGTTAGTGTGAATGATTGTGTAAAGGTGTCTGTATGTGTGTGGTGTGTCTTTGTGCATAGCTCTATCTATAAATACAAGTGTGTTTTTGCGTGTTTGATTATGTGCTTGTGTGTGTATGTGTGTGTGTCTTACTCTCTCACTCAATCTCTCTCTCTGACTCTGGCTCTCTCAGTGTTTGTCTCTCTCTTTAATTTTCTATCTCTCTTTCACTATCTGCCTCTCTTTCTGTGTCTGCCAACATTGGACATTGCATTTTTGCCTTTCCTCTGTCACACTCTCGCTGTCTCACTAGTCTCACTCTCTCTTTCTCTGTCTCCCTTTTCAAATCTTACTATGTCTGTAACAGTCGTTCTTAGCCTGTCTCTTTCTGTCTCTGAAATTCTCTCTCTCTCTCTCTCTCTCTCTCTCTCTCTCTCTCTCTCTCTCTCTCTCTCTGTCTGTCTGTTTCACTCTATGTGTCAGTCTCAATATATGTTTCTCTGTCTCACTCTATATCTCTGTCTCTACTTGTCTCCCTATCACTCTGACAGCCTGTGTATGTCTCTCTCGGTATCTCGTTTACTCTATCTGTCTAACACACACACACACACATATAAGTTTCTTTTTACGCACCTCAGTATTATAATTAACAAGAACGCACATGGAAAAAATAGAATCAGGAATCGGATTCTTCATTGTGCTGCGTCATCATTTATGACTCAGTACCCTCCACACATAATTAACGACCCTCTCAGACACTTTATAATGGCATTTAATTCTGACCATTATATATATATATATATATATATGAAACAGAGGTGAAAACAGGAGCAAGAACCCATTACGTCTGCTACGATGATGGGAGGTGAAGAGCGCAACCCTGAATGCATAGGGTCAAAGAAGAAAATGAATAAAGAGAGAACCTTTCACCATCATCGGTTAACAAGAATAGGAAATAAATCAGTTTAAGAAAATCCAGGAATGGGCCGACAGGGAATTAGAATAATGTTCTTCAATTCCTGACAAGGAATTACCCCGAGGGTTGTTCTAATACCAATGACTACGTAATTTGAGTCTATCAGCTAAACAACAAAGTAAGAATAACACAAGCATCATTTGTTTATTACACTTCTAAAAGCAACAATAATATGCAGACATGTAGCATCAACAACGAATTTAGAATCCAGCAAAACCAAACAACAAAAATTATAATGCAGCAAACAAAACTCCTAAGTATAACGAAAACTTCTAAGTACAGCAAAAACCTCAAGTCAACCAAAAACTAATCTATAGCAAAAGCCTCAAGCGAACTAAAAACTAATCTACCAAAAACTAATTTACCAACAACTTCTAATCTACTAAAAACCCATGAAAATCTAAAATCTAAGACTATAATTCTGGCTGCTTTTTCCACTGCAAAACCTTTCAGGGTCTACCTAAATAAGTTTACTATAGGCATTGGTGCCTCGTCACTCAGTGTGGTGGACTACAGAAAAGGCCGGTTTCATCTGCGCATGTGTTGTTATATTGGGGTCGGAACGACTCTCAGAGTTCCAAACCAATCAGACAGTCCGCGCCCTCTGGCGGAATTCCACCATCATCGCGAGCCTAGTACATTATTCCCCCTCTTTAATTGTTGTCGTCCCAACAACTGGACCTTACACCTCCAGTGTCCTGGGTAATGGAGGGATAATTTCTGAGCCTTACCTTATAATTCTCCACTATTAATGGGACTCAACAAAATTGTCCTATCCTAATCAGACTTTACCTATAAAGTAAAACACCCCAAAATTTTACATCAGATACCAACAAGAATGGTCACATGCAAATAGAAGCTACATTTACATTGATACCAGTCATTATTCATGACTAAACTAATATCCGCAGTCTTAAAAAGATAATAATGGAATTAACAGGGATACAGTCTCCGGCCACCTTGATGTCCACAATTTTATATGAACAATTACAAAAACAATGAATAATTCCCCCTCTTTAACTGTTGCCGTTTCGACTACTGGGCCTTATGCACCTGGTACACTTAGCGAACAAATAGCTAACTTCAGACTTCTATGCTCTGACAATTCTATGTCAGGGAACACATCCCTCAGCAACTAAAACCTGTCGCTCTTGTGGATACTGCCCTCAACACCTAAACTGCTGGTTACATCCTACACAGCACCATTATAAAAAAAAATAAGACTTCAAGAATCATTTATAATGTGAAACAGTGTAAATTACATGACCAGGCATTAGTCAGGCCCAAATTCCAATAATCTCAACACAAAAGTATAAGCCATACTAACTCTGGTACAAATTGTTAATACTTAATGATCAAATTATCATCAGTGGAGAGAAATAGCTCCTCTGCTGCAAGAACACTCATTAAAAATGTATACAACCCTCACTTCTTACATAAAAAAAATTCCACAAACATGAAAGCTACATAAACAATAAACCAGTAACCTTTATACTGGTAACCGCTTGCCTCAACTCTGGACATTCGGAAAAAAATGTATTTAAAAATAACATCACCTGACTCTTCGGAGACGGATTCTCCCTGATTGTCCCACGTTCAAGTCTCCTGGTTAAAAAATTTACCAGTCACTTCTTGGTGGTCTATCCCGTGGTTCCTCAACCTCTACCACGACAGGCAGTTCTGGTAGTCTTATTGTCGTCTCTGGTACCTCAATTATAGTATCTTTCTCACACCGTTTTAATTCGTATCCCGCTGCTCTAATGTCAGGCCCATCCTCTCCCACTCTTCTAATAACATATGGGCCTCCTGATGCTTTTGGAATCACTGTACCACTATATATTTGTCTACCGACCATTGGTCTTTAATTGTGCAACTCTCTGTATAGTGGACTCTCTTCCTAACTACTTCCCCTATGATTATCAATTTAGGAGATGATGTCTTATCACATCGCTCTTTCCTTACAGCAGCTAACTTTCTTAATTGTTCGTCTGCCCTAACATGCGCATTACGCAGACGGAAAAGATGTCCAGTCACTTAATTCTCAACATGCGGTTCCCCATCATTACAATCACTATCATCACTAGCATCAAGCATGAATTTTACTGGCAATCTGAGTTCTATTCCACACACCAAGTAGTACGGGGAATACCCTGTAGACGAGTGGGGTGTAGAGTTATAAACTAACAAAACTTCAGCTAGATGCTCATACCATTTTCTTTTCTGGTTTGCCTCAAAAGGCCTCAGAAGATCATGTAGGGTCCTATTAAACCTCTCGCACTGACCGTTCCCTTTTGGATTCCAACTCGTGGTGCGGTTCTTTTGAATCCCGTATACCCTACAGAGTTCTGCAATCACAGCCGATTCAAAGTTCCTACCCTGGTCTGAATGGAGTCTATGTGGTACACCTAAATACAGAAACCATTTCTCAACCAGAACTTTTGCAACTGTCGAGGCGTACTGATCCCTTGTGTGAACAGCAATTGTAAATTTGGTAAACCATCTGTAATGACCAACACATTTTCATACCTCCGACTATCCTTCTCCAACATAATAACATCCATGGTCACCACCTCGAAAGGCCTAGATGCTAATAAATTACCTTGGACCCTGCAGTTTAATATGGGGTAGTTTAGCAATATTACACCTCTGGCATCTTTTACAAAACAGTTCAATATCTTTCGTGATGCCAAAACAATAACATCTACTTCTCAGGATTTATACCATCCTATCTCTGCCCTGATGCCCAGTGATGTGCACCGATTCTAACACTCTCTGCTTTAATGCATCAGGTACCACCAATTGAGAAATCCACCCTCTACCTGGCGTCTTTAATTTCCTGTACAACAAACCATTAACCACACACAACCTCTTTCGCTGCTTCAACAAGCTTTTAGTTTCAGGGGGTAAGCCCCTCATCTCTATTTTACTCAGTCTCACTCTCTCACTCACACAAGTTAACACTTTATACACATGAACATCTTCTGCTTATAGTTTTCTCAACTCTTCAGCTGAATATGATGGTAATGATAACAGTGGCACATTACACACAGGGTTATTCTCTCTACCTACATCTACAAGTTCTCATATCCTAGTAGTTCTTAAGTTTGGACTGACTGGTGTCGTGGCTATGTGACTGATTGGCATGTCACCTTCTTCATCTGATTTCCCTGGTGCTTCAAAAGGGTAGCGGGACAAATAATCAGCATTTCCATTAGCACGACCTGGTTTTTATTTAATGGTGTAGTCGAATATCGACATCTGTGCTATCCATCTCTGCTCAATGGCACACAGTTTTGCATTTTGCCATAAGGATAAATTCCTACTATCTGTAAAAACGTCTACTTTAGTACCAAAAAGATAACTTCTAAACGTTTCAGTCATAGCCCACTTCAACGCGTGTAACTCAAGCTTAGAACTACTTTTAGGAGTTCGTTACGAGGCGAAATGCGCGGCTAGCGTAAGCTAGAATTCTTTTCTTACCGGCTTGAATTTGCGAGAGGACAGCCTCTAAGCCATGGTACGAGCATTTACCTCCAATATGAATTGCAATGAGAAGTCTGGGAAGCCCAACAGGGATATTGATGTCAGCGGCTCTTTTAAGCTACTAAACGCCTCCTCACACTCTGGAGTCCACAACTGCCCTATCGACACTTTCTTCTTCTTAGTATCGCCTGTCTGCTGCTTGTTGAGCTGGCCAACCAGCTCATGTAATGGTCTTGCAATATTAGCAAACTTTGGGACAAACCTTCTATAATAACTGGCTAACCGTAGAGCAGGTGCTTCTTTTACGGCTGCCACTTTATCTTCGATGGCGCCAATGCCTTCTTCTGAAATGGTGTTCCCTAAAAACTCAACCTTTTTCTGACAAACATTACACTTTTCAGGATTTAGTTTTAGTCCAATGGACTGCAGTCTCTCAAACACTTTCCCAAGCCTACTCAGATGCTCTGAAAAATCCCCAGAAAACACTAAAATTCTATCAAAGTATACAACAACATCTGGAAAAAAATAGTCATTCAGAGAGCATTCCATTAACCTCTGGAAGCTGCTCGACGAGTTTGCTAGTCCCATCGGTTTCCGCGTATACTCATATAAACCAAACGGTGTGGTAAACGCGGTCTTCTCTTGAACCTCCGGTTTCATGGCTACTTGTTAGTAACCGCTAACTAAATCTACTGAAGAAAACAATTTATCTCCTCCTAGGGCATCCAGGTATTCATCAACTCTAGGGAGAGGGTGTGCATCATTTTTTGTCGTAACATGTACAGCACGATAGTAAACACATAACCTAAGCCTACCATCTTGCTTCCTCACCAAAACAACCGGGGAAGCCCAAGGACTGGAACTTTCCTTAATAATCTGACTGTCCAATAGACCCTGGAGGTGATCTCGTACTTCTCTGTAGAAACTGGGGGAATTTCTCCTAGAAGGCTGCTTGATAGGGGTCTCATCTGTCAACTGAATACTATGGGTTACTTATCTGTATAGCCTATGTCAGTATCCTCCTTGGCAAAATGATTATCATACCTAACTAATAAAACTAGTCTACCAAAAACTAATTTACCAACAACTTCTTATCTATTAAAAATCCAAGAAAATCTAAAATCTAAACCTAGAATTCTGGCTTTTCCATTGCAATACCTTTCAGGGTCTAACTAAATAAGTTTACTCTAGGCATCGGCACCTCGTCACTCGTGGTGGACTACAGAAAAGGCCGATTCCACCTGCGCATGTGTTTTTATATTGGGATCGGAACGACTCCCAGAGTTCCAGACCAATCAGACAGTCCGCGACCACTGGCGGAATTACATCATCATCGAGGAGCCGAGTGTGTGTGTGTGTGTGTGTGTGTGTGTGTGTGTGTGTGTGTTCGTATCGTATGCCATGCCGGAAAGCGTGGGCGGTCATGACTCACCATTTCACTCGATCACCAGAGTCGAGGATCAGCTCAGTGTTCCTTTCTCGTCCATGCCACGTGGCCAAGCCATCCAGGTATTTGTCTCTCGGTCCTCCTCTTGGTCTGTTCCCCTCGATCTTGCCAGTTGTCAATATATATATATATATATATATATATATATATATATATATATATATATATATATATATATATATATATATCGGTCTCCCTGGCAAAGGATTTAAGAACTTTCTCCGTAATCATGTACATCCACTTACGGGAACACAGCTATAGCTTTGGTTACTTACAGGGTCATGTGAGCCGGTTGCTCAGAAACAAGTGAAAACTTCTGAGCGTAATCTTGCCTAGAAATTAACAACATCGGCAACATGCTGGTGTTGATAGCGATGTCCTGTAAATAGGATATGCGAGCGATTTTATATATATATATATATATATATATATATATATTATATATATATATATATATATATATATATATATATATATATA
>JACEFZ010001265.1:520000-607500 GCA_014155875.1 Cepaea nemoralis
GCGGTAGTTTGAATTGTATTCTTGATGTTCAACCAAGTTTGGTCAACGCTTTCGTCCAATGGGCTTTGTAGAATTTCAAGTTTACATTTTATTTCATCTGCAAATTTCTCTTTGACAGTACTCTCTTGTAGATTTTCTGTATTATATGTTGTGTGTATCCTTTGTAGTTTAGCATAGAAAGCGCTCTTAAGTTTTATGTTAAATTTTGCTCCAGCGAGGAAGTGGTAGCTGTGGCACTCAGCTCCTCTATAGCTTCTAACTTGTTGTATGTTTGATGAAGTTTTTTTTGCTAATTAAAATGTATTTGGAGTAATTAATTATTATCACAAAAGTATCCGACATTTTGCTGACATGTCAGCCCAGTTAATATAATCGTTATGAAAGGGACAGCTAACTAACATAATGTGGGTACATGAACATGACGAAATATTACAGCAAATCAAAATTATCTTCAGCAAACCGCCAATTATAATATTACCAGACATTACAAAAGACTTCGTAGTACGGACAGACGCTAGCTCTTACACATCGCCTTCTATACTGCTGCAACACTTTGAAGGTAAACTTCATCTAATACTCAACTCCAGAAGGAAAACAACACACACACACACAAACACACAAACACACACACACACACACACACACACACACACACACACACACACGCATGCAGTGACTGAACTCGAAACTCGTTCCTTAGTCGAAGCAGTGACTAAGTTCTTTAAGTATGTACTAGATAGGAAGTTCTTTGTGCTGTCCGATAATAAACCACTTACAGTCTATATTGAAGGATATCCTAAATATTCTAGAATCCATAGATGGTCATTGCTACGACAAGACTATGATGTTATCATTTCTCATAAACCTGGAAGTGTCCAAGAAAAGGCCGTTATCAAGTTACCACTCGGAATAAAAGTAGACACCACTCTCACTGCAGTATATAAAAGATATGTAATTAAACGAGTCAAAACCCATCTCACCAACGATGAAATCACGGAGAAGATAATGAAAGAGAACTGAGACTTACTGGGAACATTAAACTATTAACCTACGCAGTAAACGAAAATTCATAAGAGACGGAAAGAAAGCGACAAATTAATTTTACGCCACCGGATGGAGTTCACCATATATTGTCGTACTATCAACATCACAGCGCGCCTGAAAATTGTCACTTTACGGGCCTCAAACCAACATTGCAATATATAATTGATTTTTCAGTGCACTTATCGCCTGTAAATATTTTAATTAAATCATTAATTGTATTTTATATTTTTATACTTTACAGTGTTAGCCAATTCATATTTCAATTCGTTTCAGATTCTTTGTGTTAGAAAGCTTGAGTGTCAAGAATGCATCTGTTGTGTGGGGGAGACAGTGATCGTGATCAAGAAGTCGAGTCACCTGAATTACAGTTCATTGTGTCACTGAGCGCCGGACACAGGGCAGGTCTAACGGGCTGTTACCTGGGAGCTGGGAGTCGCTATGGAGCAGTGGCCGGACACAGGGACAGGTCTATAGGACTAATACCTGGGAGCTAGGAGTCGTGGTAGAACAGTGGCCGGACACAGGGGCAAGTCTAACAGACTACTACCTGGGAGCTGGGAGTCGCGTTAGAGCAGTGGCCGGACATAGGGGCAGGTCTAACGGACTATTACCTGGGAGCTAGGAGTCGTGGTAGAGCATTGGCCGAACATAGGGGCAGGTCTAACGGACTACTACATGAAAGCTGGGAGTCGTGGTAGACCAGTGGCTCGCGGGACACAGAGGCATTTCTAACGGACTGCTTCCTGGGAGCTGAGAGGCGCGTTAGAGCAGTGGCTCGCCTTCTTTCTTGTCGGTTTGGTGCTCATGTATTCACACCCCCAACGAGGAAGGATACGTGTTTCAAAATCTGACCTGGGCTTTTAGATCAGCGCTGCTTAAGATAATTAATAATATTAGATATGCAGATGATACTGTCTTGATTGCAGACAATGAACAGGACCTGCAACATTTAGTAGCTGCGGTTGTTGCACACAGTGAATAACTACGGTAGAACTGAATATTAAGAAGACACAGATTATGGTTGTCACTGGAAAGAAGGAAATACCACAATGTGATATACGAGTAAATGGGATATTCTTAAGCAAGTGAATCGATACAGTTATCTCGGACCAGCCATAACATCTGATGGGAGATGCCTTGAAGAGATTATATCAAGAATTGCATTTGCGAAGGCAGCCTTTTGCAAGATGAAAAACATAATGACAATAAAAATATATCAACTGAAACGAGAAAAAGAGTGTTGAAGTGCTACATTGAACCTATACTTTTGTATGGATGTGAAGCGTGGACAATAAGCAGTCAAGCTGAAAACCAGCTAATGGCTGTAGAAATGTGGTTTCTGAGGAAAATGCAAAGAATACCATGGACAGACAGAAAAATCAATGAACAAGTCCCACAAGAAACAAATGAAGATCTTAAACTGATTAGATTCATTAGACATAGAGAGACAAATGTTTTTGGGCATGTTATGAGAAGAAATGACTTGGAGAACTTGGTGACAACTGACAAGATCGAAGGCAAGAGACGAAGGGGAAGACCGAGAAGTAAATAACTGGATGGCTTGGCCACGTGGCATGGTCGAGACAGGAACACGGAGCTGATCCATGACTCTGGTGATCGAGTGAGATGGCAGAACATGACCGCCCACGCTTACCGGCATGGTACATGATGAATGGATGGATGCTTAAGATGGGTGCCAAATATGTTTTGGGAAGCCGATTGGACTATACCGATTTGGTCGAGCATCATTTACCCTATATACTGAAAAAGGTAAAAACAGGCGTGTTTTGTGTGGATTGGCATGCTTCTGTTAAACAAATCAACGATAGGAACATCGGTGTGATCTTTTCCTCAAGTCATGCTGGTGTGGTGGGAAACGAACATGCAGATAGACTAGCTGGGTCTGCACCGCTGAGTGGGGTATTGGTGTACGATAAGACAGATGAGGCCAGAGCTCATGGGATCATGTGTATAGAGTGGAAGAACAGATACAGCATCAGTCTAGAGATAATGGTGCGACAGGGAGTGTTCAGGGGAGCCGGCGACACACACGACACAGAGGAAAGGCCAGACAGACACACAATCATACTACAAATGGTGACATTAGTATCGGGACACTTCCCTCGCTGTTGAATATGAGCCCGTGGGCTATGATGACAGCTATTCATCCATCCCTAATCAACATAACCCGGTATATGCAACAACCGATTTACGCTTTCGTAGGGAGTGATAATATATGTACGCCATTAATTTTGTTTCAAAGAAAAAAGGGACACCCAAATGTAAGACAGCAATAGAAGGGCCATTGCTGAACCAAGTTGATAAGATTAAATACCTAGGGAGAAATTATAATATCCGATGAAAGATGCACGAACGAGTATAAGTTCTGAATAGGTCAGACAAACCTTAATTCCAGATAATGAACAGTATCACTCTCACTGAATGTAAGAAAGTGAATACTGAAATGTTGAAAAGAGCGTATTTTGCTGTACGACAGTGAATCATGGAATGTTAATGAACAAACTAAGAAAAGCTTGGAAGAAACGGAGATATGGTTCCTGAGACGAATGTCGCGAAAACCTTGGACTGCCATGGTAACTAACAACGATTGCCTGGAAGAGGCAAATGAAACTAACACATTATATACAGCTATAAGAAAAAGACAAAATGTATTCTTAGGTCATGTAATGAGAAAAGATACATTGCTGAATGTCGTGACGGCTGGAAAGATCGGTGGGAAAAGAAGCAGAAGAGAAATGCTACTGGTTGTGCTACGGTTATATGAAAGAATATCACCAGCAGACTGGACCCAGTACATCAAGATCTGTGGAAATACATGAACGTCTACGGCAGCTGGCATAGCACATGATCTGATTAGTCTTTGAGAAGCCGCTGAAGTAAAATGGTCTCCAGGTAAGACATACATTCATATATAACACATGCATACTTGAGCTAAAGACGTGCATAATTGTATACTCACCAGATGGTTGCTTCGCATGGGGAGAGGTATATTCACTCGGAGAAATCACGAAACATCCAGGAAAGCTAGAGTGTAACATTTACGTATGCAGGGCCAGTGGTATGAAACTCCACAAAGGAAGTAAGTGAAGTCAACTAAATGACCCTTATACTTGCCTCGACCGGTAGTTGGTCAACCGCATGAATAAATAATACATTGACCCCAGGCAGTTTCCTGCTAATGGCCTGTGATGTAAGACGGACATGGCATTCTGTCGGCCTGAATGCATTGAAGGACAGATGGCTAATCTTACCCTCATCTTCGCAGGCGATGAGTCCAGGCCTCGAACACGTTTGAAAATGAACATAACATTGTCAGAATACACATTAAGTACAATTTTTGAAACCGTGCATCTTTCGTGTGACAAGGTATTGACGTGAGTCATTGGGCCATTTCGAAATAACTAAACAAGAGAATCATGGCTCAATGTTACTTAACGTTTTGTTGTTGTTGTTGTTGTTGTTGTTGTTTGTTTAGAATATCGATGATTAAGAAAAAAGACATATGCTTAAATTCTACAAGACTTAAACGTTGAAGTAATCTCGCTCATGAAAACAGTCGCGTGTGGGAAATTAAAACACTGTGGCCATAATACATGTATCAGTGGCTGGGAACCTAAATTTCGGTGGCCATAATACATGTATCCGTGGCTGGGAAACTAAAATATTGTGGCCATACTACATGTAGCCGTGGCTGGGAAACTAAACTATTGTGGCCATACTACATGTAGCCGTGGCTGGGAAACTAAAATATTGTTGCCATACTACATGTAGCTGTGGCTGGGAAACTAAAATACTGTGACCATACAACATGTAGCCGTGGCTGGGAAACTAAAATATTGTTGCCATACTACATGTAGCCGTGGCTGGGAAACTAAAATATTGTTGCCATACTACATGTAGCTGTGGCTGGGAAACTAAAATATTGTGGCCATACTACATGTAGCTCTGGCTGGGAAACTAAAATATTGTTGCCATACTACATGTAGCCGTGCCTGGGCAACTAAAATATTGTGGCCATACTACATGTAGCCGTGGCTGGGAAACTAAGAAACTGTGGTCAAACTACATGTAGCCCTGGCTGGGAAACTAAAATATTGTTACCATACTACAAATAGCCGTGCCTGGGAAACTAAAATATTGTGGCCATACTACATGTAGCCGTGGCTGGGAAACTAAGAAACAGTGGCCATACTACATGTAGCCGTGCCTGGGCAACTAAAATATTGTGTCCATACTACATGTAACTGTGGTTGTGAAACTAAAATATTGTGGCCATACTACATGTAGCCGTGGCTGGGAAACAAACATACTGTGGCCATACTACTAAAAGAATGTAGCCGGGGGATATGACCAGAGATGGAGAGATGGACACACTGCAACACCTTAGACATGAGGGTGTATGAGTCGGGGGAAATGGTCAGAGAGTGAGAGATGAACACACTGCCACACCTTAGACATGAGGGTGTACGAGGCTGGGGACATGGCCAGAGATCGAGAGATGGACACACTTGTTCCTTAGACATCATGGTGTATGAGGCACGGGACGTGCTCAGAAATCGAGAGACGGACACACTGCGACATCTAAGATATGAGGGTGTGTGAGGCTGGTTACATGGCCAGAGGCATGGTTACATGGGTGACAGCTTTCTCACATTCCTGTGCCAACTTTGGGCTCAATATCAACTTGGAAAAGACTGTAGTTATGTACCAGCCAGCTCCAGGGAATAATCACACTGTGCCGAATATCAAAGTGAATGGTCATAGACTAAGTGTTGTGGACAAATTCACCTATCTTGGCAGCACTGTGTCACAAGCTGCCACAATTGATGACGAAGTGAATGCAAGAATCTCCAAGGCCAGTGCGGCCTTTGGCAGACTGTACAAGAATGTATGGGGCAGAACTGGAATAAGCCTGCAAACAAAGCTAAACGTCTACAAAGCAGTTGTATTATCCACACAGCTATATGCTAGGAAATTAAACCACTTCCACACAGTCTGCCTAAGGAAGCTACTGAAGATTAAATGGCAAGACAAGATCCCAGACACTGACATCCTAGAAAGAGCGTCCTTGCCCAGTATCTACACTCTACTGATGAAGAATCAGATTCGTTGGGCTGGTCACTTGACTCGCATGCCAGATCACAGGCTCCCTAAACGAATTTTTTACAGCGAACTGCGTTGTGGTAAACGCTCCCAAGGTGGCCAGAGGAAACGCTTTAAAGACACTCTGAAAATCTCTCTGAATGTTTTTGGAATTCATCATGATACCTGGGAGACTGCAGCCAGAGAACGAAATTCGTGGCGTGCATCATTACACAAGGGTGCAGTCATGTGTGAGGCAACCAGGATTGCTAGAGCTGTAAAGAAAAGGCAGGACAGAAAAACCACTGCAGGAAATCCTGCTCAAGAAACGTCAAGCATTCTTTGTCCACATTGTCAAAGACCATTTCGAGCCAAAATAGGCCTTATCAGTCATCTTAGAACCCACGGCTCCATACTTTCAACCCCACTGGATGAAATGAATGGTCATCATTATTCTTGATGGACAAACAACAAAACACATGGCCAGAGATCGAGAAATGGACACACTGCGGCACATTAGACATGAGGATGTTTGAGGCGGAAGACATGGGCAGAGATCGAGAGATGGACATACATCCACACCTGAGACATGGGGGTATATATAGCGGGGGACTTGGCTTGAGATCAACGTCGGGCTCGGTCGTCATTCGCACTGCGAGCGCTAACAAGTCAAGTCGCATTATCCTGTCAAGAAGCCTGATAAGCGGGAAAATGTCACGTTGAAAGTCCAACAACAAGAAATACGCTGTTGCCAAGATGTGCAGCGTGGGAGCCGACAACAAGAAGAAGAACGTGGAGAGCCCACCTGCTAGCTGCATCAAAGAGCCTGATACTACAGCCATCACTGAAGCTACCACGAGGGAGAAGATTGACAGCCCAACACAGTCAAGAACCAAGACAGCAGAGAAGGAGGAGAAAGACACCAGAGTCGGAAACACCGACTCAAAAACAGTCCGATGGGTTGTCAAGCGGATTCCTGTGGAGATGACAGATGAAGAAACCCTGAAGCAGCTACGTGAAGAGAATCTTCACATCCGATTCTTGAAGGCGGAGCGGCTTCTTACCTACTCCATGATACCTACAGCCGTGGCAGTGGTGACGTCGGAGGGCAGCGAGATGCCGACCACAGTATCATTCAACAAGAGAATGCAGCAACCAGAGAGATTCATCCAAGAATCATGCAATGTTCCAGATGTCAGAAGGCCGGCCACAGTAGAGCTACGTGTCGCAGTAAAACGGAAATATGCCGATACTGCGCCGATCACCACGCCTTCAAGGAGTGTCCGCTGGCCAAGCTGGACACGGACTTCCGAGCACCCAACAACAAAAGAAAGTGCGCCAACTGTCTGGGCAAACATGGAGCAAGATACCTGGGTGTCCGTACCTGCAGAGACACAGAGACGTCTAAAAGATCGCCATCATCACAAAGACACCATTCAAGGAAGCAATGCAGAGGGGCGAGACAGCCACGGGTATAGCACAAGCTGAAAGAGATCAACTTCAAAAGCAGATAGACGAGTTGAAGAAGCAAGTCAAGGCACTGTTGACGACGACTCCGACCAGCGATAATGAGAAGCTGCTGGCCGACATGAAAGAAATCCAGCTCGACATAAAACAAGAGATTCAGCGTATGGCTGAGATGAAGAAGGAGAACGAAGAAATCCTACAAATGATCATGACCGAAAGAGAATTGCATAGAGCTGAAATGGAACTCTTTCAAAACAAATTAACAGAAGCCACACAAGAACACACAGAGAAACCGCAAGAAGAAAACCAAGAGACCGAGCCTGAACCGCAAGCTGAAGCCAGCAGCCCAACCACAACGCCCAAGAGGGAACTACTATACCGTCGGATCTCTGAAGGAGGCACAGAATACCCAGTCGACAAGGAGGAACTCAAGCGCGAGGAATTCAGAAGGCGCTGGGAAGAAAAAGAAAAGAAGAAGCCTAAGAAACTCCGGGGGAAACCGATGGTATACCCAGTACTACACTACGACCGTGAGAACGACTTCGAGTACTATATAGATGACGGTAAAATCATCCCATGGCTGACCACGGAGGAAGAAAACTTTAGGCAGCAGTATCGCAAACGCAACAGTGAAAACAGGCACAAGGAGGAAAATGAAAACGTCGATAAGCTCCTACAGAAAATACACAATAAAGGAGACAAAAAGACCAAATAAAAAGTCCTTTTAAGAACTACAACCAATCAAGCCAGGAGCCTGCACTGCACCAACAAAGAAAACAAGTGGAAACATGCACAAAGGACAGCAGCCGACCGATCCCCAGCTGGAGTGGGATAACGAAAAGTCCTTATAAGGACTGCAGCCAGACGAGCCAGGAGCCTACACAAACAAAGAAAGCCACAAGCACAGACGAGCACAAAGGATAGCCGCCAACTGACCCCCTGCTGACGTCACAGACACAAACGCTACATAACCAGTCCGAGATAGGACTCACAAGACAGGAATTGGGCTAATAAACCCACAAAAACCACGTACCTCAACAATAACCACAGCTGATAAAGTAGGTTAGACGAGGTCGAATTTGGAATTTTTGTTTTTGAAATGGAATCGGAATCGGAATTGAGATCAAGAGATGGACAGACGGCCACACCTTAGACATGAGGGTGTATGTTTCGCGGGGGGGGGGGGCATGGCCAGAAATATCTATTGTGTCCTGTTCTGGGGCGTAGTGTCAAAGAGCTTCAAGGAACCTAATAGATAAGATAGAGGTAGAACTATGGAAAGGGACCTAGAGATGATCAGGAGAACATAGCTATCTCGGAGATAGGGACAGAAGGGACAGAAGCACGAGTGAGAACTATAAATAGTTCTCCGACTGGACACACTCGTGTCCAAAAAGGGGACACTGTAAGACCTGAGCTGGAGTTGCCCACAATAGAGTGGGGAAACCCGCATCACGAGAAGTGTCAACGAAACACCAGTAACTTTAAACAGTTGACCAGTTACTAACTGCGTGCTGGAACTCCAAGCACGCAAACTAGCTGATACACGAAGAGTCAACCGGTCGTGGCTGGACACGCCACGAAGATCGTCAGACCGCGACTCGACAGCGTAGAGGACAGACGGAAGTATTCGCTGTGAATACTTTGTTGCTTACAAAGGACAGTAGCAATAGTTGTGACTTAATCTTAGCTCCGATAGATATTACCATCGATATCACCTTTCACATAACATCATTACGATATACAATGTTGTGTATTACCTATGTGGTTATCCGCTCGCAGAGCTACTGTACAACTAGCTAATAAACCTGTATTATACTTGTATCGTTTTGTACGTTCTCATTTCGTGTAGTACAAAAGAGGAATCCTTGTATGCTTGTCAAAGTTAAGTTGTTGACAGGCAGGATCCGATTTGGTGTCAGAAGGTGGGGCTTGAACCACCTTCAAGCACTTTTCAAGACCATTTTCCCACATAAAGTGTAAAATTTCGACTAAAATGCTATTTGTTATTCCATCGATGTAAATTCGGAAACTTAAAATGTGATTTGTGTAAACGTTAAATATGAATTTAAATCACAAGTTTAACCATTATTTTTGAATATTTGTGATACTACATGCATTATGTCAACGTTCATTGAATTGACCCACGAACTTGTGCAAAGTCAATCATATTTTGTACAAGGGAAGTAAATTAGAAGTCAAACTAAGATCATACAGCACAGCTCAGTCAGAGACAGTAAAAAGTGAAGACAAGACGATAGTTGACTATTCATTCGACGATTCATCTCACAATTCATTTGACGATTCATTCATACGATCATAACATTCATAACATTATATCATTCATTTATCCACATCACATTTGTAATTTGCCGACCGTAAGAACTGTAACATTTAAATTGAATACCACCATGTATTTTGTAACATATATTATGTGCTAATTTTTGATGCCGTACAAAACAGAGACATCACACGTAGGAGCAAGCCTATCGATTGTGTGTGTGCAAGACAGCGGTGTAACATCCCGAGGGGCCGTATTTTCATGTGATTAGATGAGTATTTTTTCACTATTTTGATAAGCACGATTAACAATGCATCTTACTTTTCAGTGATTGATTGTGAACGTGTGAAACGTATTAATTGTGAAATTGTGTATATACCATTGGCGGGGAGAAATTAGAAAAATGGGCAGAACAGAAATACAAAGAGGAAACAGAAAGAAAAGCTGCATTGGAAAGAGATGAACGAGCACTCGAAAGACAGCATCAGAAAGAGATGAGAGAGGTAGAGGAAACAACTAAACAGAAGGAAATAGAAATAAAGCAGAAAAAATTAGAAATAAAACAGAAACATATAGAAATAGATGATGCCACTAAACAGAAAGAATTAGAGATAAAACAAAAGCAATTAGAACTAGATGACGCCACCAAACAAAAGCAAATAGATGTAGACTCACAAAAAAGATTTAAAATTAAAGAAATGGAAATTGACTCAAACATTCAAATAGCTACTACTAAACAGAAGAGTCAGGAAGAGCAGAATAAATTTTCGAAATATAAAGGGATTATCAAGCCCTATAGTCAAGGAGATTCAATTTCAGCATGGACCGAGAATATCGAGTTTCAGCTTAGATTTCAGAAAATACCGTTAGAAGATTGGGCCATGATCTATATGAGAAATCTCTCTGGGGAGCCCTTAAAAGTTATTTAGTCTATACCAACAGAATTAAGAAACAACTACCAATATATTCATGACAGAATCATGCAGCATTTTCTACTCGATGCTCCTGGATATCAGATCCAGTACTCACAAATGAGACCTAAACCGAACGAAACGTTCCTAGATTATGTATCTAACGTTCAAAGTATATTCAGTAAATGGCTTAAGGCAGTGAAAGTAGGAAAGAGTTTTGACAAGTTACAGGACTTAATGGTTATGGATAAAGTAATATCCACAGTGCCAACTCCTTTTGCTAAGTTCCTTCAACAAGCAGACATTGAATCTCTAGAACAGTTGGAGTAACGTGGTTCGGCATATTTCTCTTCCAACCGAGATGTATTTAAGTCATCTATACACGATTCTGAAATTACAGCGTTTGCAAAGAACCAACTAAACAAATCTTTCAACCAGAAATCTTATGAGAAGAAAGATAAACCATACCAAAAGCCACCACAGTGTGGATACTGCAATTTATATCATCAACGATTCTCGACGTGTGATAAAAATCCTTCATATCCTGCACATCTTGAAATGATGATCAAAAAGCAGGGAAACAAACGGAATTCATATAAACGTGCGGTTAAATTTTTTTTTTGTTCGTCTTATGGACACTATTCTTCTAAATGTTTGGGCAGACAGAGAATGAAGGCCAGCAACGCTGTGCTGATTGATACATCCTCTGATAATGACAGTGAAGTTGAGTGTCAGAACGAAAGTGTAATACCATTCAATGAGTGTGAAAGTGTTGCTGTTGTTACTGATATTTTAGACTTCGATAAATGTGATACTTGTCACCAGTTCTATACGGACGGTAAACTCAAATGTGGTCACATTGTACCATGTTCTAATGAAGATGCAAATTCAGCTTTAGCCTCCAGAGGCAAATTAAAGTTCCACGATGCACTGGTCAATGAATATCCATGCCAATGTTTACTTGATAATGGGAGTACTTTAATCGGGGTAAGGAGAGAACTAGTTAATCCAGAGGATTATACGGACGATTTTGTTAAATGCCGCACTTTTTCTGGCAATATTGAGAAATACCCGCTAGCAAAAGTCCGTATAAACACCCCGTTCCTTTCCGGCGCATTTACGTGCGCTATTTTACAAGAACCCTGTACTGACCTCATTTTAGGGTGCCTACCAGGGTTAAGACACTGCACTGATGACGAAATATTAGCCTGGAAACACACCAACACGGCTAATGCAGTAACTAGGTCAGAGACCCAAATACATCAGAATGACCTACAAGATGAAACGTTACAATTATTAACACCTAGAGATACTAGTGACAATACCACTCGACATGAGTTTATCGAGGCACAACGCGCCGATCCAACCATTACACCTAATTTTAAATTATTAGGTGAAAAGGCCAAGTTAACCAAAAATGACTCATGTTATTTTAAACTTCACAATGGAATTCTCATGCGGCATTACACAACCAACAACCATGATATTCAGCAGACGGTGCTACCTTTGAAACATCGACAAAACGTGTTAAAGATGGCACACGATTCACCGTTTGCTGGACATATGTCTTATGACAAAACAAAAGCCAAAATTTTAGCACATTTCTATTGGCCTAAGGGTTGTAACAATATCAAATCTTTTTGTCTGTCATGTACCATTTGCCATCATTTAATGAAACATGAAAAGCATGTAACAGCTGAGGTTCAACAACTGGGTGCCAAAACCCTACACCTTGAACCCAATCAAGAGGTGCTACTTTTACTACCAGATAAACGTAATCTATTATTAACTTCATGGCAAGGGCCATTAAAAGTGGTACGAAAGATATTAGATGTCGATTATGAAATATCGATAAACCAAAAATTAAAGATATTTCATATCAACATGCTGAAGCCTTACTTCTCACGACAAGAACCGACGACTGACGAACAGCATACACCCACATCAAGCAACCCGACGACAGACGTACATAGCGCAACTACACTAGTTAGAGCGACAGAAGACGACGACAGCGCATATACACCTAGTCAGGAAACAGAACACACAGGTAGTACAACCACAGAACTTTATCAGATAGACGACGATGACATAGAACTACCAGTCCCGACAGTAGACAATACTGGGACAATTGAGGGTATACGAATAGAACCGAGACTCACAGACGAGCAAAGACGACAGACAATAGAGCTAGTGACGGAATACAGAGACATTTTTTCCGACATTCCAGGTAGGACTGACAGAATCGAACACTCCATCATTCTGACTGATAACACCCCTATCAAATGCCGACCTTATTCCATCCCATTGAGTTATAGGGAAAATCTCGACAAAGAACTTCTAAATCTTGAGTCGAGTAGAATAATCCAAAAGTCGCAGTCAGAATATTCTTTTCCTATCGTCCTTGTGAAGAAAAAGGACTCTACGATCCGCCTCTGTGTCGATTTTCGTCGGTTAAATAATGTCACCAAGTTCGATGCAGAGCCAATCCCATCATGTGAGGATCTGATTCTTGATATGTCCACCTCTCGAATTTTCTCTAAACTTGACCTACAAAAAGAATACTGGCAAGTCCCTATGCATCCACTTTCTATCCATTTAACAGCATTCTCAACACCTCTAGGTCTTTATGAGTGGCGATTTATTCAGTTTGGCCTTCGTAATGCTCGAGCCACTTTTGTCCGACTCACCAGGGACCTTCTTCATGGAGTTACAAATACGGCGACGTACATTGATGACATTTGTGTCCATACTACAGACTGGACATCACACTTACAGAAACTGCGACATGGCTTCGATAGATTGAGATTATTCGGCCTTACTGTAAAGCCAACCAAAGTTGAGTTGGGGATGGAAGAAATTGATTTCCTAGGCCATTCGATCACCTGAGGCCTACTTAAGACAGATGAGAAAATTGTCACACAAATTTTGAACTTAACTATGCCAACGACCAAGAAGCAGGTCAGAAGCTTGCTTGGTCTAGTGAATTACTACAATAAGTTCATACCTAATTTAGCTGAAATCGCCAGCGTTTTTTCTAATGTTTTGAAAGCATCTGTGAAATTAAATGTACAGGATGCAGAGTTAATTGGTGCATTATCAAAATTAAAACATATATTCAGCGTGGTACCTATCATTCGCTTGCCTAACCCCAATCTTACGTATTTTCTTCGTACAGACGCAAGTTCTATATCCATCGCTGGCGTTCTAGGACAGTCCTATGAGGGAATCTTTCACCCGATTGTATATGTAAGCCGCAAGATTACCCCTGCTGAATCGAGATACTGAATCTCTGAGTTAGAATCTTTAAGCGTCATCTATTGCGTCCAGAAGCTTCATAGACTCTTAGCGGGTACCAAATTTGTCATTGAAACTGACAATTCTACGCAGACAGTGATGCAGTCGGGAGTCCACCGTAACAACAGGATCTACAGATGGTCTTTGATCCTGCAAAATTATTCGTTCACGATAAAGCTTATCAAGGGGAACATGAATGTTTTGGCAGACACACTTAGCCGACCTTCTCAGATCGATATACCAGAGGTACGAGAAGAGAGCGATCCGACATAACCAAAATCAGTGACACTGTAGTTAACTAGTGCCTTATGTGGTGAATACAGACACTGTAGTGCGCTTACCATCGTGAATCGCCTGAACTTGCTTACTATTAACTGTGTCAGTACTAGTGAAAATGAACAGACTCATTATGAGTTGTCTACGCCACCACCATATATGCAACCCATTAGTAGAACGATATTTCAACGTTACCCAGGATGAGAGCGTATGTTTCAGACTTTGTCTAAATGAATTCTATTTTTCATCAAGATTCAACAGAGGACGCTACTCCGTCAACACACCTGGATGTAATTAGGTAATTTAGATATAACTGGCAAGGGGAAACCACCACATTATCTTCCCAAGACATCATGGCAAAACATATATCAAAGTTAGTGACTTGTGCGCTGCAGATTCTCAGGACTCCCCTACTTTCGCACCGCACGAAATAAACCCTCGTGACATTTGCGAAAGGAATGCAATTTATTCAGAGCCGACATTTGAATGGCTCTACGAGCGTTATACTTCATCATCATTATACAACATGAATGCATTGACGTGATGATAGATGATGCTAGTATTTCACAATCTAAATGAACAGCCCTATGTTTGCCTATTGCCTAGAAACTATAGCATTGGTCAAGGATACGTCTGCTCTCTCTACCGTCCCCAGTCGGTCTGTCCACACGCTACACATTGCATGGACAAGCACGGACACTTTTCTCCGTGCAGTAGCTATTATTGCGTGCATGGTCTCGCCAGCACGCTGGCTTGTGAGCTCGAGTAACCCGGCACTTCACGGTTACTCGCAAGGACAAGCTTCCCAATTGCTTGGGGAAAGCCCTCGCTCAGATGTACTCATCGACCTCTGGTCTGACACAAATGTGTCTCCTTGTGAGGCTATTAATAGTGCTCTGTGTCTCTCCTGTCTGGTGTCTCCCTACTAGACTAGTGTTACCTCCTATCGCCTTTGTAAGGCCTTATTGGAGATCTTGACAGACGTTAATGGCTGTCTTAGGGCATCCTCGTCCGGTAGGGACAGTCATGAGCAACAGGTGACACCAGACCACCATCCAGCTAATGATGGCAAAATCATAACTAAAATAAATAAATTTAGAGTAGGAACATAGAATGTTAGGACATTAAATGAGCTAGGAAAGTTGACCAATGTTCTAAGAGAGATGGATAGCATGAAAATGAATATACTAGGAGTTAGAGAGATGAGATGGAAGGGATCGGGCTAAATTATAGCTGACAATCACACAATAATTTATTCTGGAGGGGATACACATCAAAAAGGTGTAGGAATAATATTAGACGAAAAAACAGCCAAGTCAATTAATTGATACTGGTGTATTTCAGATAGAGTTATTATGGTAAAAATCAAAGGCAAACCAATAGACATAAATATTATACAAGTATATGCACCAACAGCAAGCAGTAGTGAGGAAGAAATACAGCACTTTTACGACGAAATAGAAATGGCGATGGCTCAAATTGGATCACAAGAAATAAAAATAATACTTGGTGATTTTAATGCAAAAGTAGGAAAGGGAAAAAATGGAGGATGTAGTGGGGAATTATGGTTTAGGTACAAGAAATGAAAGAGGGGAAAAGCTAATAGAATGGGCAAATATCAATGAGATGATAATTGGAAACACATGGTATAAACACCATAAAAGACGACAGTACACATGGATAAGCCCTGATAAGAAAATACGCAACCAAATTGACTACATACTAATTAATAAAAGATTTAGAAATGCTTTAATTAATGTAAAGGCAATACCTGGTGCTGACTGTATTAGTGATCATGTACCACTATGTGGACAAATAAAAGTAAGATTAAAGAGAGGGAAAAAATGGTTAAGAACATGAGACTTAATAAAGAGATTCTGAAAATAGATAAAGAAATGCAAGAACAATACAGAGAAACTCTGAAAAATGGGTACAATGCAATAACTAACATACAGAGTATAGATGAACAATGGGAAATGTTAAGGGACTCCATTCATCAAACTAGCAAAGAATTATTACCGGAGAGAGGCAAAATAGCTAAGAAAAAAATGACAAACAAGAATACGCTAAGATAAATAAAGAAATAAAAGATAAATGTGGGAAGGCTAAAGAAAGTTGGTTTAACGAGCAATGCAAAAAAATTGAATTAAATTCCATTAAAGATACAAAAAATATGCTTACAGGAAGAAAAATAAGAATAAATACAGGGTGTTTGAAATCAAAAACAGGAAAGATAATATTAGAGGAAGATGCTATAACGAAGAGGTGGAATGAGTATATAAGAGAATTATATGAAGGAGAAAGGGGAGAATTAACAGAAGATAGTAACTTAGAATGTCAACCTATTCTGAAAGAAGATGTCGCTGAAGCTATGAAACGTATGAAGAAAGGAAAAACAGCTGGGCCAGATGAAATCACAATAGAAGAATTAGAAGTATTGGGAGAATTTGGAGTAGATATATTAACCAAAATGTTGAATGATATTTACAGCAGTGGATATTTACCCAGTGATATGCTAAAATCTTTATTTATAGCTATACCAAAAAGACCAGGAGCAATTGATTGTGAAGATTTTCGTACAATTAACCTTATAAACCATATCACTAAGCTTCTACTCAGAATCATAATGAGAAGAATCAAAAAGAAAATAAAAATGGAAATTAGTAAGAACAGTATGGATTTGTGGAAGGAAAGGGCACAAACAATGCAATGTATACATTACGGAAACTAATAGAAAGGTCAATAGAGAAACAGAGAGACATATATTTGTGCTTCATAGATTATACTAAGGCATGTGATAAAGTAAAACATGATTAACTGATTAAAATGTTGGAAGATATCAACATTGATGGAAAAGATTTAAGAATAATAAAGAATGTTTACTGGAACCAAGTAGCAGCAATTAAAATGGGAAATAAAGAGGGTAGTTACGAACAGATAAAGCTAGGAGTACGACAAGGGTGTGTCTTGTCACAAGATCTTTTCTCCCTGTATAGCGAAGTAATAATGAGAGAGATCAAAGAGATGCCAGGAATACTAGTTGGAGGTTATAATATAAATAATATACGCTATGCAGATGACACAGTATTGGTGGCGGATAATTCAACAGACCTACAACAATTATTGGACGTTGTAGTAACAGAGAGTGCAAGGAAAGGACTCTCCTTGAATATCAAGAAAACAGTAACAATGGTAATATCAAAGAAAATGGTGACACCAAAATGTGACATAGAAATAGAAGGGAAAATCCTTAACCAAGTTGATAATTTTAGATACCTAGGGGCATTTATAACATCAGATGGAAGATGTACAACAGGGATTAGGAGTAGAATAGGGCAGGCAAAAGCCGCTTTTCATAAAATGAAAAGTATCGTATGCAATAAGTCACTATCACTGAATGTAAGAAAGAGAGTTCTGAAATGCTATGTAGAACCAGTTTTGCTGTATGGCAGTGAATCTTGGAACGTAAATGAACAAATTAAGAAGAAATTAGAAGCAACAGAGATGTGGTTCCTGAGACGAATGTTGCGAATTCCTTGGACTGCCAGAGTAACTAACGACGACTGCCTGAAACAGGCTAATGAAACTAGAACATTATATACAACAATAAGAGAGAGACAAACATCTTTCTTCGGTCACGTGATGAGAAGAGAGGCATTGGAGAACATCGTAACAACTGGAAAGATCGAGGGGAAGAGAGGCAGAGGTAGACCAGGAGAAGTTAGGCTGGATTTATTGAGACGGTGGCATGGAGGAATATCAGCACCAGAGTTGATCCAGAAAACCAAAGACCGAGATCTATGGAGACCCATGAACGCCTACGCCAGCCGGCACGGCACTTGATGATGATGATGAGATATAACTGAATTCTACGTAATATGTATAATATTATGTATTGATATCATTTGCATGTAACATGATATTTCTGTAGTTAGAATAGAGTGTAAAACCACCCTTATAACCTTATTTATATCATGTAATAGTTAAATGTCATTTACATTTAGTTAGAAACTCATTTAGTTTAACCTTTACATCATACCTTGCAAGTTAGGAAACATTACTTGAGTTTATCATCATGTAAACACATTTTCTTAGACAGTTAGTTAATTAGAACATTACTTGGAAATTAATCCGATCATTTAGAAATTAATACCATTCTATATATTAACGCACGATAAGGTAACTAACACACTTTTCCTCATTTTGATCATTTATTTAGATTAGTTCCCGTAGTTTAGCGAAGCTCAGTACACCAACTTAGAATAGTTTAGTTAGATTAATCAATAACCACAGGATTGGTAGTGAACAATCCTCTTAAATATATATATATATTTGTACAGAAATGACGAGTGTAAAACTAAAGCACAGTCATTTGGCTTGAAAACTTGTTTAAATTCAGCCAACTATTTAATGTGCATATATATTGTTCATCCATTCTTTATTCTACAACCATATTTTAATGCCAGAACATGAATTTTAAAACCTGTGTAGAATGAAAGAGGAATGAAAGATGTATGAATGAGAGAAGAGAATGAATCAAATACAGATGAGTGAGACATGTTGCGGAATTTTTTTTCGCCGCACAATGCGAGTTGTTGTAATTCGTGTGTGTCAATGTGTTAAGACAATGTGTTGTTCTATTTTTATCCGTGTAGTTGCTATACTTAGATGATAGAGATAGGAAACATATTTTGAGCATCATAAACTGGAAGAGTAGTCATAAATAAGACTTACACACTCGTTTGTGACTACAATAAACCGCTTTACGGCGCTCGAAAGAGTACATACACGTAAATATAGACACATTCACATATTGGTAAGCTAAATACATAGTAGTTTTATAGAAACACGCAACCAACCAGTAAAACTAACACATAAAGATGCATACACCATTAATTGCAAAGAGGAATAACTACTCTAAACAGGGGACACAACAAAATCTTGAAAACCTAAGTTTAACACTGAAATATTTCTTCACAAGCGGAAGCTAAAAAGGTGAACGTGAGAACATAAAGCATGTATACTTGTTGGAGTAAATATTATATGGGAGCATGAATATTATTCATGTATTGTACTCGTAATAGAGGCAATTTTGTATGAATTGTCAGTATTATTGACAATTTGAGGATTGGTCAAAAGACATTGGTTCCGGATCACACAAACTCCCAAGAAGTATAATGTTAGTATGAGCACAGTCTCTAGCCAACTGTACTAGTGTGATGTGCTAATCATTTAGCCAAGTGAAGTAGTACAACAGTGTGACGAGGGAAAGGAGAGATCTTGTCCTATGCCTAGAACAGAGGTAGAAAACTCTTGCAGTCTTTGACAAAATTAGACTACCCTAATTTTTGTTAAGATTACTACTTGTGTTACACCCACAACTTAACAGTTTGTAACACAACAAAGAGGGATGGAGAGCCTGTCAAAGAACTGCAAGGAATCTAATAGATAAGATAGAGGTAGAACTATGGAAAAAGACCTAGAGAGGATCAGAAGAACATAGCTATCTCGGAGATAGGGGTAGAAGGGACAGAAGCACGAGTGAGAACTATAAATAGTTCTCCAACTGGACACACTCGTGTCAAAAAAGGGGACATTGTAAGACGTGAGCTGGAGTTGCCCACACTAGAGTGGAGAAACCCGCATCACGAGAAGTGTCAACGAAACACCAGCAACTTTAAACAGTTGATCAGTTACTAACTGCGTGCTGGAACTCCAAGCACGCAAACTAGCTGATATACGAAGAGTCAACTGGTCGTGGCTGGACACGCCACGAAGATCGTCAGACCGCGACTCGACAGCGTAGAGGACAGACGGAAGTATTCGCTGTGAATACTTTCTTGCTTACAAAGGACAGTAGCAATAGTTGTGACTTAGTCTTAGCACTGATAGATATTACCATCGATATCACCTTTCACATAACATCATTACGATATACAATGTTGTGCATTACCTATGTGGTTATCCGCTCGCAGAGCTACTGTACAACTAGCTAATAAACTTGTATTATACTTGTATCCTTGTGTACGTTCTCATTTCGTGTAGTACAAAAGAGGAATCCTTGTATGCCTGTCAAAGTTAAGTTGTTGACAGGCAGAATAATGACTTGATTTGGTCTGTTCATAACGTGGTAGTTATTTTGAGCAGACTTTGGTGGCTTTCTGACTCGTTTGATCATTCATTTCTTTTGGTGGTATGTAATGGGTACATCAGGCTGTTCTTACTTTGATCCTTCCTTAGCCAATCAAGCAGCTCTGTCGTTTACGGGTACTCCACAGTGGGATGGTATCCATTGTATGGTGACCTCATGCTGTCTGCTAAGTTCAGAAAGTAGTGTCCGTTATTACTGGCAATTTCCCAGACAAGAACTCCTCGAGTACTGATTTTGCATCTGTCAATGGCACAACTGGTTGTGTACCATGGCTGGTATTTAGTAATTTCTATGTTTCTATCTTGATTGCCTCAATTTCAGCATCATATTTATGGCAGTACTTTCCTGTTGGTACTCTGGCCGTGTCCCTAGTATTATTTGGGTATTCTATGTACACTCCCGCTCCTCCATTTCGAACATCATTTTGTGCTGCCCCATCTGGGTAGACTCGGATCCAGAGGTCCTATGTGCATTCTTCATCAAGAAAGCTGAGAGTTGCTGTTCTGCGCTGTACACTGTTATGTTCTTCCTCGTCAAACATTCCTCTCACTTTTGTCTGGATTTGTAGTGATAGTATATGCTCACCTTTCCATGGAGTTCGCTCTGGAATAGTTTTCAGGAGGATACCAACTGTGGGCAGATAGGTGGTTTCTCTGCAGAATCGTTTGGCCTGGTGGATAAAACTGCTGCTTTTGAACCGCAACATAGTTAAGGTTTCAAATCTGGTCTTCATAGGGTGGCCTGGAAAGCTGAGGAACGTGCTTGCTTGTTTTAGCGTTTTTGTATTTCTGCGCTCTCTCAGTGCTTGTGTCCTCCCCAACTTCTCCATCTCCACTATAGGGGTGGATCTCATTCCTCCTGTGGTGACACTAAGTACTTGATTTTGGACATTGTCCTGCTCTTGTAATGTGGGTTTTTATGCTGAACACCAGGCAGTTGATCCGTATTCCAGGTGTGATCGTATGCTCTGTTGATAAACTTTGCTAAATATTTTCCCACTGGCTCCCCATGTTGCAACACGTTGTTTTCATAGGTTGGCTATTTTCCTTCTGACTTTTGCTATTGCTTTGTTGATGTGCTTTCTCCATGTCAGGCTGTCATCAAATATTACACCAAGGTATGTTGGTTCTTTATCTTTTCTTAGGGGATTTTCATTTATCTGGATGATCTCTGCCTTTCGTCATGGAGAGATAGGGTAAATAGAGTGGTGTTGCACTTGTCAGTGTTTATGCTGACCCTCTATATATTTGTCCATGCAACAAATGTATCAACAGCTCTTTGTGGCGATCTGGTGGCCACTGATGCATGTTCATTTGTGCCATAGAGCCAGGTCATCAGTGTACATTGCCGCTTTAATTCCATGCGGTAGATTAACAACAAGATCGTTGATGAAGATTAGAAAACATGTGGGGGATAAGACTGCAACCTGGGAACACCGTGGCGCAGTAGTACTTTCTTGCTCTTGAGTCCGTCTATAGGTACTCTGGTTCTGCAGTTGTTCAAGCATAATTTTACCCGTTTACACATTCTTCCATTGACTTTGCAGTTTCTCAGTTTATTCATCAGAACTTCTTTCCAGACTTTGTCGAAGGCTTTCTTCAGATCTATCCATGCCGCAAGTACAAGCTTCTTCTGACGGAATGCATCCTCAATGTCTTGAGAGAGGTAGGTTGTCTGATCTTCCGTAGAGTAGCACTGCCTAAAGCCAGCCTGGTGTGGCACAAGAATGTTTTCACTATCAATATACCACTGCAGTCTGTGATTGATGATGTGCTCCATTGTTTTGCACAGACAACTAGTGAGGCTAATTGGTCTGTAGCTGGAGGCAGTGGAACTATCTTTCCCTGGTTCTAGGAGGTGTATCACGATTGCTTCTCTCCAGGCTTGTGGAACACTGCCTCAGGTCTAGCTGTTATTGAAGGTCTGCTTTGGCCTCTGTGCCTAGGTTCATGATAATTTCATTGGAGATACCATGAGCGCCTGGTGGCTTCCTCATTTTCAGTTTGGATATGGCTAGGCTAGAACTGCATGTCCTTCTTTCCTAGATGTTGCCATTTCTCTCGAATCTTTTGTTGTTTCTCTCGACTAATTTCGATACTGTTATCTTGTGTGAATGAGTCCGCAAAATGGTCAGCGGCTTGCGATTCTGTTACAATCTTTCCGTCTTGTGTAGTGCAATTTTTGAGTTTCACCCAGTGCCCTCATCGTTAAGTTGATTTAGTAGCTTCCTTGTGTCTCTTTCAAAGTTCAGTGACTCTATTTTCTCCTGCCAGCTTTTCCTTCTAGCCTGCAGCTTGGCCTTTTGAAATTTGGCTTTTGCGAGCTAGTATTTGTTGTGGTGATCTTAGCTGACTTTGACCTCTTCATGCTTTCTACACACTTTCTCATCATTCCAGTTCACTACTCAGGTATGGTTTATAATGTTTACTTGATACTCTTGGTACTGTTTCTCGTGCTACCTGTAGTATGCATTTCTCAATCTCTTCAAATACTTTATTTATGTCTTTCTCAGTGTTCAGATTTCAAACCAGTATGCGGTGCGATGCTTGCACATTGCCCTGTCTGCTTTCTTGTAGTTCCACCTCTAGAGGGTGCTGCTTTCACTTGCAAGCTCATTTTCTACATTAACGTAGACCAGGTGTAGTGAATGAAAAGCCAGGTCAGGTGTAGTTGTAGTGTGTCATGATCTCGAGAAGAAAGTATGTGGGTCAGAAGGCTTGGTAATCAAGATGAATCTATTCTCATCCTGTCAGTCTTCCAATCGCTCTCCTCTCTGGTCCATGTGACCATAGCTCCAGCTCTGCGAGTGGCTGTTGAAATCACTACACACACTATTTTTTGTTCTTTTATTGATAGTGAGTCCAGTGCATGTGGGCTGTCACTTGGACAGTAGCAATTGATCAGATGTAGGTCTATATTGCCTGTCTTAAGTTTAAGAGTCTGATACTCAGCCCCTTCCATGTATACTTCAATTTGGGAAGCACTGTTACTATTTTTACAAGTGTAAGAATCTCACCCTTTCACCTGTCTTTTCGGTCAGATCGGTAAAACTGGTAGCCTCTGATTTTGGAGGCTTTAGTTTCGTTGATATGAGTTTCTTGCATCAACATGCGCTTACTTTTCTTGTTCCAAGATGTTTTCTAGTTCTATTTTTGTTGTTGTTGTTGTTGTTGTTGTTGTTGTTAACTCCCTCCACATTCCAGTGCATTTTTATTAGTCTATGTTTGATATGGCCAGACGCTCTATGTTCGGGTCTCCTGGCTCCACAAGGCGTCAGAGAAGAACCTCCAGTAGTGGTTGGAGAGAGACTTTCGAGACATAGGGCCAGGCACTGCACCTGCAAAGGGGTCAAAACCAGGGCGAGGGCCATAACATTTAGCAGTAGTCGACATATTTCATTAATGGCAATTGCGTGGCATCCTGATTTTTTTTTTTTTTTTTTTTTTTTTGGGGTACCGCTACTGGCCGGTTGCCTCCGTCTTGGGCACCTTTCCTTTGGTGGAGAAGACTGTGATCTTACTCTAGTTTATGTGTGTCGGTACGCTAACACGTGTCTGCGCATGAAATATACGTGCATACATATCTAGAGTTTTATGGTTATTTCTCGGCGCCAGTGACTCGCCGTCGCCCCTTCTCCTGTTATTAAAATCAGGTCCGCCATGTAAAGGCCAGGAGTTGGACTTTTGCTGCAGAAGTGATGAATGCACCGAGCTATTGGGGTATTTATGCAAGGTTAGGCGCTCACCCCAACCCCGCCTCCGGCTATATAACAGCAACATTTGGAACCCGTCTGATGTTATACTTGCCCCTAGGTCATTAAATGTATCTACTTATTTCAGCATAACCCCGTCTATTGTTATCTCACAATTCACAAAATGTAGTTATTACTTGCCCTATACTGTTCTTTATCTCAGTGACTCATGCTAGGTATGATTGCTAATCACGGTTGTTTTATGCGATAGTTGTAATATTTGATAACAAACTTGGTTCCATTGTTGCAGGATGCCTATGGCAAGACAAGTGTCGTGATGTTGGGTTTTTCGAGGGAGACAACAATTGTACAACCTACACGTGCACACCGATCGACAAAGAAGGCACAACTGTCTATGAAATGCAATCGACAAATAGTAGGTGTAGAATGTTTCTTCTTTACTCTCATTCCCTCTGAGCTCTAGACTGGAGACTGTTGACAATGACATACCTTCTTTTTCGTTCCTCTTTGGAGGGACACGAGCCACACTGCGTCAAGGTCAATCTGTCCAATTTCGGCATGCGCGTGTGTAAGGTCTGCTACTACTAGACATATTCCACCCAAGGCAAGGGGTAGGAGGGGAAGAGGGGGCGTTGATTTCTCCATCCGAGGGTTTCCTTTCCTATCAACTCTTCCTTAAGGCCGACTCGTTACAATTTCTAACTGTCCTGGGATGTATGCTGTGCCCAGCTTCCACTTGGAGTCTACTTGTCAAGAAGCTCGTGTGAGGATGTTGTCATCAGTATAATATTATTGGCAACGATCCCCTGAAAAAATCGCTGGAACATACAAGAATTCTTCAGACAAATTGATCAAAAAAGACTCAAGGCAGCATCTGGTATAGCATTAATTTCCAGAAAAGGCTCATCATAGGCGGAAAAATGGCGTGCCTGGGTTTATATAACCACGCCATCATATTCCAAGCTTGTTTTACTAATGAATTGTGGTATATACTACAACATGGTCATGTAAAGGCGTGATTGGAATCTTCATATAATACAATGTACGGAGCCGTAGATCTATGTTGCGCTGTAAGGAACAATTGATCTACAATATAATATACGGAGCATTAGATTTACAATACACCGATCGGAGCTTTAGCACCACTATATACTTACGGAACACTAGATCTACAAAACACATCGGGTCCATGTACATAAAATACAGTGCACGGAACCAAAGCTCTACAATATGTTGTAGCGCACTGTTGGATGGCGGGTGAAGATATAATGAAAAGAATCATCAAATCTTATTAGCCAACTGTATATGCAACGTGAACTGACTCAATAGGACTTTCTAGCGGTATAGATTAAGTATAAAGAGAGGTTTCCTACCAGAGGCCAATAGATCATTGGAAATTTACCGAACCTTCGAGATAACAGCACTCCTCTTTATAAACCGAGGGTCCGTGTCGTGTTCCAGCCCAGATTCAGCTGCATTGTAGTATTGTCCCTGGACTGATCTTATCAATGTGATCTCACATGAAAAAACTCAAACATCAACTAGCAAGTAAATAAACAACTATTGCTTTTAATAAACAAGATTACATTAAAATAATCCGACGAAAGGAGGAAAACATCTGCAGGTTCATAGAACAGGGCATAATCATACAGCTACAATAAAAATGAATAATAGCATATCATTAAACTTTATAACAATACTATCTAATTAATCAATTAACTAACCCGATGTTGTCTTGATGAAGTAGTGAAATCAACGTCTTCCTTGCTCCATTAAGATGCCAAGGGTTTTCTAGATCTCAGGTGAAAAGTTCATGATTTTACAGGAATAAAATGAATGTCCATGATTAATAACAGTCCATATTTAAATAAACCCCATAATCAATTCTTCTTTCTTAACACACAGGGTGTGAATGGTCCTACCCAATAACACAGGAGGTGCGAATGTCAAAAGCCTTGGAAAACAAGAAGAGGTTACAAAAACGGCCTAGCGGCGTTTATCCAGCTAGGGTTTGATGTTCGGACAATGTAGAGGCCCCTGATGTTTAATGGTGAATCACTCTTCCCTCCCTGGAAAAGCAATCTCCTCCTCCTCCTCCCCCTCCTGCCTTGAGGAATATGACCCTCCTGTTGCCATTCATAATAATTTATTTAAAATAAAAAAAAAAAAAAAACCAATCTTCATTCCAAAAAAAAAAAACAAGTCTGCCCAAGGAAAAATACCACGGTCCCAACAGACATCATGAATTTACTATCATGAATTTTAAAATACACCACACAACGTTAACAAAAGCTGACTGGCCAACACATTTTTTTTAAGTCAAGGCATTTCTGTAGACTACACATCAACATACGACTTCTGCTGGCATTTCTGATCGATCTCATTATCATATATTATGTTAATAGGGAGTAACTGTGCCGCTTTCAATTATAGCGATGGAATTTTGCCGCGAATAAGACGACTTTCCTCCTTGCCCGTGTTGTTGACAATCTAACATAGTATAGTCAAGGCGGAGGTAGCATGCAGTTATCTCCAGTGATTACAAGGGAATAATCTGATGCTAAAGGTTTAGAGCAGGGGTTAGTTAGTTAGTTAGTTAGTTAGTCGACAGATCATCCTCGTTGCACATCGGACCATTCAGTCCATAAGTGCTCGGATCCCCTCCTCAGCAAATCCCGCAGCGTGTAGCGGCTAACGACGCCAGTTCTGTGTTGGTTTATCAATCTTCTTTGGCTTCCTGCGTAGTGTTCTTGTTTGGCCACCCCTCTTTTAATTTGCTGCTCTCGAAGTCTGGCCATTGTTGTAGATTCACAGTCATCACTTGGTTCTTGCAAAAGTCTCACTTCTCGTAGAGCATTCAGAATGTCAGCCTGGTCCATGGCGCGTCCGCCCTCCACAGTAGCCTCACCTGCGAGCTTGTCAGCCCGCTCATTTCCTTGTACTCCCGCATGCCCTGGCACGAAGATGAAACTAATCTTTGCCAGCCGAGACCGCTCCAGAGGCAGCAACCATTCTCTTCGGATCGACCCCTCCTCTATCCTCTTGATCATGTTCATTGAGTCGCTAAGGAAACAAGCCCTAGTGAATGTCTGTGTCTCGAGCCATGTTATTGCTTTACTTACTGCCATGACTTCCATGGTCAGGCTACTTGTGGTTTCAGTGAAAGCACCAGAGTCCTCCTTCACAATTCTCCCTCCGGCCCGAGCTGTAAAGGCCCATGCGCTTCTCACATGTCGGACGACCGACCCATCTGTGTAGATGACCGCGTCACTGTCTAGGTGACCAACACGAGGCCCGCGGGCCACATGCGGCCCGCCGGTAGTCATATTGTGACCCGCGGAGTGGGAAACGACGATGTGGTCGACGCTGTAGCACGCTTGCTTGTTTACTTTAATTTAACAAAATAAAAAAAAATTATGTACGTGGCCCGGCAAGAAATATTATTTCTTAAATTTGGCCCGCCTGCTGAAAAGGTTGGCCACCCCTGGTTTAGAGAGTATGCTATTGACAGCTTAGGTCTGGTAGCAACGCGAGTAACCATTTGTAACAAGGTAAATAACTTTATTTCGGTGTTAAGAAAGAAAAGATCTAAGTTTTTGTTTACTTCCACGGAACGGTTAATTAATGTTCTCAGCAAATACACAGCATTTACTAGGAACGGACTATGCTGTACTCCTAGGATGTTCTCACGCCGATTCCTTTCTATCGTGTCTTATACCTAAACTGTTAAACATGCACATGTCTCTGTGAATTCCTACTTCGGGTACGTACTAGTAACATTGCTAAGCATTTTGTAACTTTATATAGCACGTGTAGTGCCATGTGCATTGTTGCAAGAACATACGCTGGATGTGTAGATATGAACATTTACCTCGCATTGCCTTCTACTCACCGACATTGTTCTTCCCCTTTTTCGAGTTGTATGTTTTCCCTAACTCCTTGCATGGTTCTTTGCTAAATCTTTGTGATATGGCTCATTATACTAAGTGTTCGATGATGATCACATTTTAAGCCTCCTGATTTCTTCGGAATTACAATAAATATAAAAGTAGATAATTCAGGAGGTATATCTCCAGTATATATATTATTCATGTGACCTGGCCTACCATATATTCTTAAATTACTGTTGTGATCTTGTCTGAACCATGGGTTTTCATATGGTTAAGAGCAATTTGAACTGACATCTTCCAAATGTATGGCCCTGTATTATTATTCAGAATAGCATACTATCCCTGCCATGTATCGTTAAAAAGATCATTCACGTGCTCTGACTATGCATTTAAAATCTTCTTGTTTTACTATTATGATTGTGCCACGTTAGGTTTTAAGGCAATACGCTGATACGCAATAAAATCTTGTCTTGGTGATATCTTGAATTTTGTGTGCTTTGATTTTATGTTGGTATTCAATGCCAATGCTTATTCCTTCAAGAAACAAATGAAGATCGTAAATTGATTAGAGAAATTAGACGTAGACAGTCACAATTTTTTGGGAATGTTATGAGAAGAAATGGATTGGAGAACTTGGTGACGACTGGTAAGATCGAGGGGAACAGACCAAGGGGAAGACCTAGAAGCAAGTAACAGGATAGCTTGGCCTTGTGGCATGGTCGAGACAGAAACACGGAGCTGATCCACGACTCTGGTGATCGAGTGAGATGGCAGAACATGACCGCCCACTCTTACCGGCATGGCACATGATGGATGGATGGATTAAATGCCTCTGCAATTTTTCTCAAGCCATGTTTCAATCGCCTCTTTGTACAATTTCATAATTTTCCTGTTTGTCAATGCGTATTTTTTAATGGTTAATTTGTTTATTTTTATATAATATTTCTTCTTATTTCCATGCATTTTAAGATATCTTCTGCAATCAATTTCTTACGTCTCATCACCTTCATTTTGGGATGGTTGTTTCTGAATTTTGTTTGACAGATTTCTTTAATATTTCCCAAAGGTGGCAGACATCCTGAAATGATATTTCTAGATCTGACAATGCATCAAATATGTTATTTATCTCTACATCGATTGTATCTTTTATCTCCTCACTTTTCAGTACATTTAGATCAATGTTCGTGTTTCTTGGTGTATATGTAACCTTCTTTAATGTTATATGTATATTACATATGACTAATCTAAGGTCGCTGTAGCATTTGCGCTTGGTATTGTGTTTGTAACCTTTAAGGCATCTCGAAATTTTCTGTTGATTAGGATGCAATCATTCTGGCTTCTGATCTTATGGTCAGGTCTCATCCATGTCCATAATCCCCTTGAATATTGTTGATTCCAGGTGATTCCAATAAGCACAGCATCCACTTTTGCCCACTGTAACAATTTGTAAACTTTTTCATTGTTTTTCCATAGTCCATACTTGCCTACAGTGCATCCGCCCTGTTGATTTCCAACTTTAGCATTACAATCACCCATTATTAAATTAAATTCTGACTACTTGAATTTGTTGAAGGCATTCTACAAATATTTTTACAATGCATCGATGTTGTCATCACTGCTGTCTGTTGTTTGTGCATAAACGTGTATGCCACATAACATTACCAGTAATATTCTGTGTGACACAGTCCAATATCATTTGATCAAAGGAGATCTCTTGAGATCCATTATAAGTGCTACTCCGCGCTGCCTACTCTCTCTACCAGAACGGACAATGCTATACTCCTCGGATGTTCTCACGCCGATTCCTCTCCATCGTGTCTTATATATACCTACAATGTTAAAATCCATATGTCACTGTGAATTCCTACTTCAGGTAGGTACCAATAACACTGCTACGCATTATGTCACTTCATATAGCAGGTGTAGTGCCCTGTGCATTGTTACAAGAAGAACAGACGCTGGCTGTGTGGATATGAACATTTACCACGTAGGTTTCCTAAATACAGTGAGTGTGTAACAATCATTTACACTGAACGTGTAACACCGTTTTATATGGATCTGTTCCTCTATGCAGCGTACTGCGGATCTTATGCTCGTCACAGTATATTGCAGATATATGACTTCCTACAGTGTACTGACAATCTGTTGTTCACCACAGTATATTTTAGAGCTATGGCTCCGTGAAGTGTATTGTTTATGTATGGTTCCGTACAGTATGTGTAGATTTGTAGTTCCGAACTGTTCATTGTAGATATATTGTTCCGTACAATATATTGTAGAGTTATGGCTCTGTACAGCATATTAAAGATCTATTTGTCCATACAGTATAGTATACTTATGGCTCCGTACAGTGTGTTGTAGCTATATACTTTCGCACAGTCTATTGTAGATATATAGTCCAGTATAGTATATTGCAGTGCTCTTGCTTTGTACAGTATTTTGTAGAGATATAGCTTCGTGTAATGTATTGCAGATCTATGCCTCCATGCATTATATTGTAGAGCCATTGTTCCGTGCATTATATTGTAGAGCCATTGTTCCGTACATTATATAGTAGAGCCATTGCTCCGTACATTATATAGCATATATATTGCACCTGTGACATATTTTTGTCCAGGCTCTGAAAAACCCAAATCACAGCAAAGGTATAGAGAAGAAAATTACTCCAGTATTAATGGGTATCCGACCTAGGAATACCTTAATTTTAACATTAATCCACTTCTCCCCTGCTCCTTTTGATAAAATGGAATCTGCTGGATTGGTAAGCAGCATCTGAATATAGCTGTTAAATTCAACTCCTGTCGTTTGCTCATGAGGCCAAGACAAGGGTCGAACACCGAAATAAAGTTATTTACCTTGTTACAAATGATTACTCTCGTTGCTACCAGACCTAAGCTGTCAATAGCATACCCTCTAAACCAGGGGTAGCCAACCTTTTCAGCAGGCGGGCCAAATTTAAGAAATAATATTTTCTTCCGGGCCACATACTTAATTTTTATTTTGTGTGTTAAATTAAAGTAAACAAGCAAGCGTACTACAGCTTCGACCACATCGTCGTTTCCCACTTCTCGGGTCACAGCATGACTACCGGCGGGCCGCATGTGGCCCGCGGGCCTCGTGTTGGTCACCTCTGCTCTAAACCTTTAGCATCAGATTATCCCCTTGTAATCACTGGAGATAACTGCGAGTTACTTCCCCCGTGTCTATACTGTGTTAGATTGTCAACCAAACGGGCATGGAGGAAAGTACGTCTTGTTCGCGGCAAATTTCCAACGTTATAATTGAAAGCGGCACAGTTACTCCCTATTAACATAATATATGACAATGAGATCGATCAGAAATGCCAGCAGAAGTTGTATGTTGACGTGTAGTCTACAGAAATGCCTTGACTTTAAAAAAATGTGTTGGCCTGTCAGCTTTTGTTAATGTTGTGTGGTGTATTTTAAAATTCATGATAGTAAATTCATGATGTCTGTTGGGACCGTGGTATTCTTCTTTGAGCAGACATTTTTTTTTTTTTTTTGAATGAAGATTGGTTGTTTTTGTTTTTTAAATACATTATTATGAATGGCAACAGGAGGGTCATATTCCTCAAGGCAGGAGGGGGAGGAGGAGGAGGAGATTGCTTTTCCAGGGAGGGAAGAGTGATTCACCATTAAACATCAGGGGCCTCTACATTGTCCGAACATCAAACCCTAGCTGGATAAACGCCGCTAGGCCGTTTTTATAACCTCTTCATGTTTTCCAAGGCTTTTGACATTCGCACCTCCTGTGTTATTGGGTAGGACCATTCACACCCTGTGTGTTAAGAAAGAACAATTGACTATGGGGTTTATTTGAAAATGGACTGTTATTAGCCATGGACATTCATTTTATTCCTGTCAAATCATGAACTTTTCACCTGAGATCTAGAAAACCCTTAGCATCTCAATGGAGCAAGGAAGACGTTGATTTCACTCCTTCATCAAGACAACATCGGGATAGTTAATTGATTAATTAGATAGTATTGTTATAAAGTTTAATGATATGCTATTATTCATTTTTATTGTGGCTGTATGATTATGCCCAGTTCTATGAACCTGCAGATGTTTTCCTCCTTTCATCGGATTATTTTAATGTAATCTTGTTAATTGAAAGCAATAGTTGTTTATTTACTTGCTAGTTGGTGTTTGAGTTTTTTCATGTGTGTTCACATTGATAAGAATAGCCCAGGGACAACACTACTATGCAGCTGAATCTGGGCTGGAACACCACACGGACCCTCGATTTATAAAGAGGAGTGCTGTTATCTCGAAGGTTCGGTAAATTTCCAGTGATCTATTGGCCTCTGGTAGGAAACCTCTCTTTATACTTAATCTATACCGCTAGAAAGTCCTATTGAGTCAGTTCACGTTGCATATACAGTTGGCTATTCAGATTTGATGATTCTTTTCATTATATCTTCACCCGCCATCCCACAGTACCCTACAACATATTGTAGAGCTTTGGTTCCGTGCACTGTATTTTATGTACATGGACCCGATGTGTTTTGTAGATCTAGTGTTCCGTAAGTATATTGTGGAGCTAAGGCGCCGATCGATGTATTTTAGATCTAATGCTCCTTACAGTATATTGTAGATCAATTGTTCCGTACAGCGCATGATAGATCTATGGCTCCGTACATTGTATTATATGAAGATTCCAATCACGCCTTTACATGACCATGTTGTAGTATATACCACAATTCATTAGTAAAACACGCTTGGATTATGGGTGGTTATATTGGCGTGGTTATATAAACCCAGGCACGCCATTTTTCCGCCTATGATGAGCCTTCTCTGGGAATTAATGCTATACCAGATGCTGCCTTGAGTCTTTTTTTCTATCAATGTGTCTGAAGAATTCTTGTATGTTACAGCGATGGTTTCAGGGGATCATTGCCAATAATATTATACTGATGACACCATCCTCACACGAGCTTCTTGACAAGTAGGCTCCAAGTGGAAGCTGGGCACAGCATACATCCCAGGACAGTTAGAAATTGTAACGAGTCGGCCTTAAGGAAGTGTTGATAGGAAAGGAAACCCTCGGATGGAGAAATCAACGCCCCCTCTTCCCCTCCTACCCCTTGCCTTGGGTGGAATATGTCTAGTAGTAGCAGACCTTACTCACGCACATGCCGAAATTGGACAGATTGACCTTTGAGGTACATGACGCGGTGTGGCTCGTGTCCCTCCTGTACAGCGACATTATAAGAGCTTGACGAAGTGTAGCTAGGCTAGAACGTGTAAGGTGCATCCATTCTGGGTTACAATGAAATGGGTATTGTTGATGTCTCATGGGTATGTAATGACTACCAACTACTGCCTCTGGTTGGTCGCTAACAGGAGGTTGTGGTGGCACATCGTTGTTGCTGAGAGTTGGTTCCTTTCTGGGAAGAATAGGAAAAATATCTTCATAATTATTATCCTCCTGTATGAAAGACGATGTTCTGTACGGACTGGGTGTGGTGGAAGTGTCCCGTCTGGCTTGGATTTCAGGTGCAGTGGTCATGAGTGTTCTGTGCACTTCTGGCCTATTGGTACTTGATGTGACGGGAGTATGTCGTCTGGCTTGAGTTTCAGGTGGAGTTGCTAAAAGTATCCGGCATGATCCTGTGTTAGATATATGGTGTGTCCGTTCTGGACATTTGATATTTTTGGCGAGCAAGCTGGTGCCCAATATAGACAAATGTAATTGATCCTTATAAAGACTATTTTTGGTGCACCAGCCGGTGAAGTGAATGATGGTATGTTGTTGATGAACTGTATCTTGTTTTGAGAACAGAACTTCTGCAAAATGTCGTTATTTATGTCAGCTAGACGGTGCTGGGATCCATAACTCGGTGATATGATGGAGGAGAAGAAATTGGATGAGTTAGGAAAAGTTTGGCGTAATCCGTTCAATAGTGCCAGCAGTTGACATTCTGTGATTTGTTTGTTGTTCGTGGTGTCTTTATGAACGCTTGCCTTTCTAACGTTATGATTTACAGAAAACCTGCCAATCTTGTAAGTCAGCCGGTCAACATCGGCACCAGGCATTGGGATTATGGACACAATGTCTTTGTATGAAGTGGCCATCCGGTCACGGTGTAAACCTTTCATTAAAGAATCGTCTAGTATAATGTGCGTACAGTCAGGTCGTGCTGTCTGTTCATGTTGGATGTCAGCACGTCTCGTCCGCTTTTTCAATCATTTCATATTATCAGCAGTCTTTATGTCTCAATGTGGTTCTCTCGATGTATCTTATAAGCATGTGTTGCCCGTTGACATCTTGTTAAAGCACTGTACGTTTTCTGGTGCCTTTTCTTGAATCACTTCAAACCTATTGCTTGTTTTGACGTCAATGGGGTAGACTGCTTGTTGTTGTTTATCTTCCTCTGCGCATTAAGGTGTTTGTTGTTGTTTATCTTCCTCTGCACGTTGAGGTATTTTCATAGTAGTTGTCTGTTCTGGTTGGGACAGAGCTTCCGCAAGATTTCCCAAGAATGAAGCGGTTGCGTGGGAATTACGTGCTTCTTTGGTTTGGTCTGTAGAGGACACATTCTGTAAGGTTTGAACTGTTTTTCTCAGCAGAAAATTTTCATCTCGCAAGAGCGCGACTGCTGTCTTGAGAACATTGTAATCACTGCTTATCTTGCTGTTTGCTTCGATGTTAGTTGAAACAGTGACAATGAGAGCCTTTAGTGATTGTTCTAAATCCCCAATGCGCTATTTACAGTCGGACGAATGTCCATTGATAGTTAACATGCTATTGTTACCTGAGGCAGGTGCTTCTTCAACAATGTCCACGTTGGGTTCTATGTTGTTTTGGATGCTCTCCATTGGGTATTCAATGGCCAAGAGCACTGGTGGGTTGGCAGGCCTCGTGTTGATGTTGTCATGTACACTCGTCGTATGAGTTAATTGACGAACATTGTTAGCTGGTGAGCTGTCGACAGCTCTAGTTGTGGGCTGTGTAGATTCGGTGAATGTCTTTATCGAGTTTTCAAGCTCAACAACATCTACTTTTAGCCAAGAATTAATGTTTTCAATATTTCCATGTGTCATTAATTTATTTTTCGTGTGATACAAATGTATCGTAATCACTGGCGTCGTAATCTTTTCTTCAACGTGTGCCCCGCTCTTATCATGTCTGGGTTCAATTTGTTCAAGCTTGTAGTCGTTGAGTAGACAAGATCGGAATTCCTCATAATTGAGTGTGTTGTTGAAGGAAACCGCAACACACTGTCCTGAGATGGTGTGTTTGACGACTTGGCTTGTGGGATTCATGCACTTGGATAGCGTGTTATTCACGGCCCTCTCTTTGTTTAGTGTGTAAGTTTTATTGACAGCCGATCGTAAACCGGAGCGAGTCCTTTCATCATTCACTTCCAATATGGAGCACTCCCCTTCCCCTGACATTATTGCATACTGTTACGAATAACTAAACTTGAAGATTGCAGCAATCGCTTTGTTATTTAGCCACGCCACGGGCAATTGGAGATCCCGTGTAGTGATTGGTTGTTTCTGACAAGCCTCTTGCACTTGATTGGTTAACATATAATAGTGTTCAACTATCAATCGAAATGAATATTATATATAACACGCATTTTTTGCGATAATCAACACGTGTATTAATCTTAACACTATTTAACCACATCCACAGAATCACAACGAGCACATTGATATAAAAATCCACGATAGGTGAATTCAGCTTGATTGATTAAATAATAATAATAATAATAATAATAATAATAATAATAATAATAATAATAATAGAACCCAAGTATCCCCGGGATGGTTAACCCGGTCAACAAATGCCCGCAGAAGTCGGATGTGTCGGCCTAACGGCGCAAAAACGCAGCTTTGCTGTAAACAGGCACAACGCAATCGCATCCGAAAAAAAACTCTGGATGAACGAAGAAGAAGAGGAAGAAACCCTAGTATAACATCCAGCACCCTTTTGGGAGAACAGTATATTCCAAATAGCTAATAACAAGTGTCACACCATTATTTAATATTATTGAGTCGTGTAGTATTGATGTTTGCATTTTGTCCATGCCTTTATAATGCATATATTTTATATTTTTGCTGTTCTCATTTAGTCTTGAATGATGTGTGTATGAAATAATGCATGAAAGAGAGTGATTGAAGGGCAGAATGTTAGACTGGCCTGCGTGTTCAATTCTTCATCGTTTGACAATAAAGTATATTCGTCTCACACACACACACACACGCACGCACGCACACACGCACACACGCACGCACGCACGCACACACACACACACACACACACACATATTGTTTGTACCTTTTCCTTCCACAAAACTACACTGTTCTTCACTAATTTCCATTTTTATTTTCTTTCTTGTTCTTCGAATTATAATTATGAGTAGAAGGTTAGTGACATGGTTTTTGAGGTTAATTGTCAGAAACTCTTCGCATTCAATTGATCCTGGTCTTTTGGTATAGCTATAAATACAGATTTCAGCATATCACTGGGTAAATACCCACTGTTGTAAATGTCATACAACATGTTGGTTAGTATATCTACTCCAAATTATCCCAATACGTCTATTTCGTCTATTGTGATTTCATCTATCCCTGCGGTTTTTCCTTTCTTCATATGTTTCATAGCATCAGCGACTTCTTCGTTTTGAATTGGTTGGCATTCTAAGTTACTTTCTTCTATTAATTCTTCCCTTTCTTCATTAGATAATTCTTTTATATACGCGTTCAACCATTCATTATAGCACCTTCCTCAAATAATATATTTCTTGTTTTTAATTTCAAACACCCTGTATTTATTGTTATTGCTCTTCCAGATTTATATTATTATGTTTTTGTATCAATTATGGATGTTTTCCCCTCGTTTAACCAACTTTCTTTTGCTTTCACACGTTGCATTTATCTCTTATTTCTTTATTTATTTTAGCATATTTTTGTTTATCATTTGTATTCTCTTTCTTTTGTTCATCAGCATTAAGATATCTTCATTCATCCATCTTTTCTTAGCTTTTTTGCTTCTCTTCTCTCCGGTAATATTGTTTTGTTAGTTTGATTAATGGAATACCTTAACTTTTCTCATTGTTCATTTATACTCTGTATTTCAGCTATTGCATTGCGCCTATTTTTCACAGTCACTCTGTATTGTTCTTGAATTTCCTTATTTACTTTCAGAACCTCTTTATCAAGTCTCATGTTCCTAACCATTTTTTAAATCTCAGTTTATTTATACTTGTATTTGTCCACATTGTGGTACATGATCACTATTACAGTCAGCCCCATTCAATGCCTTTACATTAATTAAAACATTTCTAAATCTTTTATTAATAAGTATGTAGTCAATTTGGTTGCGTATTTTCATATCAGGGCTTTTCCGTGTGTATGGTCGTCTGTTATGGTGTTTAAACCACGTGTTTCCAATTCCATCCATCATGTGTCATGCCGGTAAGCGTGAGCGGTCATGTTCTGCCATCTCACTCGATCACCAGAGTCGTAGATCAGCTCCGTGTTTCTGTCTCGACCATGCCACAAGGCCACGCCATCCAGGTACTTGCTTCTAGGTCTTCCCCTTGGTCTGTTCCCCTCGATCTTACCAGCCGTCACCAAGTTCTCCAATCCATTTCTTCTCATAACATGCCCAAAAATTTTTAACTGTCTACGTCTAATTTCTCTAATCAATTTACGATCTTCATTTGTTATTTGTCATTTGTTTCCAATTATCATATTATTAATATTTGCCCATTATGGTAGTTTTTCTCTTTCATTTCTTGTACCTAAACCATAATTGCCGGTCTCTCTGGCCGAGGGGTTACACCACTTTCTCCGTAAATCCGTTTATCACGCAGGGTCTCGTAGCGGGCAAGAATTGGAAGCGGTTCGACCCCCGCTGGTGACTTGCGGGATAACTGAGCCGGACGCTCAGAAAGCAATGGCAAACTACTGAGCGTAATCTTGCCAAGAGATCAACAGACAGCTGAAAGATGCTGTTGTTGACAGCTATGTCCTGTAAAAGGATATGCGAATAAAAAAAAAAATCATAATTCCCCACTATATCCACTTTTTTCCCTATTCTATTTTTGCATTAAAATCTCCCAATATTATTTTTTTTTCTCGTGATCCAGTTTGTGCTATAGCCATATCTACTTCATCATAAAACATTTTGTATTTCTTTATTTATCACTACTGCTTGTTATTGGTGCATATACTTGCATAATATGTATAGCTATTGTTTTGACTTTGATTTTGACCATTATAACTCTATCTGAAATACACAAGTATCCATTAACTGATGTTGGCTTTAATTTTTTCATCATCACATATTATCCCTAAACCTGATTCACATGTCTCCCCTCCAGAATAAATTATTACTCTGTATGTGTTTGTCGGTTATAATTTTGCCAGACTCCTTTCATCTCTTCTCACTTATGTCTAGTATATTAATTTCCATGATTTCCATTTCTCTTAAAACATTGTTTAACTTTCCTAGCTCATTTAATGTACTAACATTCCTTGTTCCTATTCAAAATGTATTTATTTTAGTTATGGTTTTGACATCAGTAACTGCATGACTGTCTGGTGTAACCTGTGAGTCTTGTATAATTCCTTACACTACACAACATTGTAAATTTCCTGGACCTCACAGGGTCGGTCTCAGATAAGCTCATTGTAGACCTTATACAACATCACAGCAGGTCTCCTACAACAGCACTGCCGGTCTCATACAAAACCACTGCCGGTCTCAAACAACAGGCAACACCTGAAAGAAAAGAGCGTTCGGTGAGAGCAGTCGGTGTCAACACGGATTCACATGCTACCATCCACTACCAATCTTCCCACAGCAGTGCTAAGTAATATATACTTACATAGGGAATCATCCCTATATATACATAGTGGAAGCATGGATAAACATCCGATGTAGGATGACACCTGAATTAGCCCGGTGGATGGATTAGGTTGCGAAAAGTTCGAGTCTGATCTTACTGCAGTCTCTCATTCCTACATTATTCTTGTCTTCAGTGGTTGTGTGCAGAACTGTACAGTTTCTATTTACCTTACCAGAAAACTAAACTTCGCGAAGAGCTGGTCTCTAGATCACTCTCCTTCATTGGATATTGAATTATTGTTCTCAGGTAATTAACACCAAATCAATTACTAAGCAATAAACATAATTAATGTCATAACTATCGATTTCGCAAGTGGGATACCTTCCCAGATAATAGCGAAATCCTTTTTGTCCCACCTCTGTTCTGGAAGCGAGAAGTTCTGTATCTAAACATGTTTAGCGACCTACATTTTCAAAGGGTTCTGTCCTGTTCTGGTCTCTCAAGCGGATTTGCCTGGGTTAGAGACCGGACATCACAACTGGCCTGGTGTAACAGTTATATACATATTAGAATTGCCTTGCATCCCATTTCCCACACAACTCCGAGTCTCATTCAACATCCATAAACCTTTTCTTCCCTAACTCACTCAAGCACTCTCGTACTCATGAACATAAAGAAAAGGCATAGGATAATGTAGCGTAGACCCTCGACCGGTTTCTCACAATCGCGACGATAGCGCCTAGGTATCTCGTGTTGGACCGCATCGGACGTCGACAAGTCACTCAGATATATAATGCACTTCATTACAATGGAAAACACAAATGTAAACACGAGCGAGTGACCGCTGCGCGACTGTCGATTATCGATCGCGAACTCCTTACGTATTCGCACAACTAATGAGATGCCTTACAATCGCTCTGTTACGCTGTCCTACACAATGTAAGTATGTAAAGAGGTATTACCTGAACTATGAATAGACCCCAATTCATCCTTGATTACTGTCTGTGGCTCCCTAGCCGTATGATGGACAATAGTGGCCGAATTCTAGAGCTGTGCTCTGGTCGAGAACTCAAAACGATGTGATGACCAGATCCCTTGTTCCGGCTGCGAAGTAAACTCTCCAACCCGTATAAGTCATGTTACATGTCTTACTCACTCTAGATGAGAATCACGTTTTTCTCCTAACTAGTGACCCTGTGTAATTTACTCACGAGATAAAACTAGTGTCCGTTTCGACCTTTCCATGGAGAACCGTCCAGTTCTCGAACTATCTAAGTTATGCAAATCAGCCGAATTTCCCCGAGTTATTAATAACAGGGGAACTCCCTAATGACGTACACCCGTACTATGGAGATTCCTCGTACGAAGACAGCTGATTTGAACTTATTTCGTGACAGCATCTCGCTGGATAGATGGTTTGCCTGTGTACACGCATATACACGAACGCACAATCGCACACCCGCGAACACACACACACATACACACACAGAAACACAGACAGACACACACACACACACACACACACACACACACACACACACAAACACACACTCACATACTGATGAGAATAAATGCAGCCGAAGATATGTTTACCACATGATTCCTTAAGTTATAATTGGTCTATACAATGTGTGGCTAACACTATATGTGCACAACGCTCCAATTCGTTCATTAATGGATCTTTTATTTGCATTGTATTTCCTACATACATGACCTCTCGCTGGATAGTGGGGTAAGCCAGTGTATTCACATATACACGGACGCACAAACAAGCGCGTACACACACACACACACACACACACACACACGCGCGCGCGCACACACACGTAATGATGAGAATAAATGTAGACAATTACTTGCCGAGCAATCGCTGTTGTAACATAGTCCTTGGATATGAACTTACTTCAAAAGTGTACTTGTGCTAATAATGATGACATATTTCTAGAGAAATCAGATACATGCTGTGTGGAGGGAACTGAATTTCAAGATGGGGAAAATTTCACCGCTCCTGGAGGCTCCAAATGTATCAAGTACCACTGCTCTAAGGGAGAGTATACCATCATCAACGAAGGTAGACAGCTGATATTTCATCCAGATTGTTCCATTACCTGTAGTGCTTGATTTATTACCTGTAATGCTTCGTCTATTACCCGCAATGTTTTATTTCTGTTCTATGTAATGTCTGTGCCTTTACCTGTTGTGTTTGTTCTAGTACATTTAGTGTTTGTTTCAGTATCTGTAGTTCTTGAACTTATTTAGTTAATTAGTTGGTTGGTTAGTTAGTTAGTTAGTTAATTGGTTAGTTTGTTAGTTAGATAGTTAGTTAGTTAGTTAGCTAGCTAGCTAGTTAGTAAGTTAGTTATATAGTTAGTTAGTTAGTTAATTAGTTAGTTAGTTAGTTAGTTAGTTAGTTAGTTAGTTAGTTAGTTAGTTAGTCGACATTTCATCCTCATTGCACATCGAACCATTCTCTATATTCAATAGAGGTATTCTGGTTTAGGACAGCTGAGTTCTGTGACTCATACTCCCGATACGCAAAGGATGTAATGCCTTCATCAACATGCACAGGCTCGATTATTTCAAGCATGGTGATATTATAAACGCTTAGACTTATCTCTAGTCTTGAAACCACCACCACGGCCAGCGATGTCCAGTGACTCCAGACTGGGCTGGACCGCCTGGACCAGCTGGACTGTGAGCTGTTCTTAGCTGTGAGTTTCTTTTTCAGCTGGGGTGGCAAAGGCTTGTCCCTAAGGGCGTCCACCAGCTTTTTTTGCGGCTGCACCTGCGGAGGCCACAGACTCCGTCGTCTTGGCTTCATTCCTAACTAAGGTGCTGCCAACAAATTTGGAGACATTGACGGCATTTGGTTATCGCCTTAGCACCCGAAGAGACAAGACTTCTAATCGCCCGAGCTGCGAGCCCAACCGATCGAACATCCTCCCGCCCACCCGCAGCCGTCGCCGTTGGAAAACGTACATGGTTACACACTGCGAATATGTAGCCTTATTGTTATTTGCTCACCTCTAAAGTTTAACTGTGCGCCATCTTGGTCAGTCAACCAGACGCGTATGCTGTGTATACTGCCAGATTGGGTGATGGGGAGGTAGACGGCAGTTCTAGGGGACTGTCATATATTTTGAAGGGAGTGGGAGATCACTGTAGTGCATGCCCCATTTCTAATCAAAGAAGTTGGGCCCCATCCTCTTCTGTCTTCAATAACCCCAGAATATGACCCTCGAGTTATCTGCAGGCCTCGTCTTATTTAATTTTGTCTAGGAGATATAGATTATAGCCCTGGTGAGAATAAAATATACTAACTGGGAATCTGCTCCTTCTCCAAGGATTCTTTTAGCTCTTGAGCCCCCCCCCCCCCCCTTTTTGTTTATCAAATCTGAGGAAAGTCTGGAGAATTCTCTCAGCCTGATTTATATTAAGAAAGCATGGATGTTGAGCAGTTGATAGACCTTGAGTCTTTCCTCTCCACATTCAGTAAGTCATCATAAGTTAAATTGTTTTTAAACAATTAAACACATCAACAAGTTTCAATAGATCTTGACAACATGTGTACACACAAAAGATGGTGAATCACAGATCGGTTGAACTGACAAAGAAACATAAGATCAGTTACAAGTAATTATTTATTGAATGGGCCTGTGTCTTATGGCCTGTCATGTACATTTCTATTGTCGTGTACACAAGATAAATTAGAAACATGCATATAGGACCAATATTACAAACCATCAATAAATAAGCATCAATATACATGATGTCAACAAGTGTGAAAACATGGTAAACAATTGAATGTTGTACATGTTAAGTGTGGTGATAGTGAAATCAACATTTATGTATCAGCTCCTGAAACTGAGTGTTGTGTGTTCCTAAAAGAAAGGTACCCTTGTGATGGGAGATTTGGATAAGCCTGGGTCCATTGACTGATGGATCCACTCCAGTTCTGCCCATGACCAAGTCTTCTTCCATCTCAAGTGTGGGTCATCTCTTTCTCTCTCTGGGATCTGGTTTGGTTGGTTGGTCAGTTGGTTGCCAGCTGGTTGGTTGTGGGTTGCCAACTGGGTTGCCACCAAGATTTCACTGTGTAAGATTCACATAAACATATACAATCTTCACAATACAATATTCTAGAAGTAGGTAAAAGAAACCTAAATTCCTGAAGTAGGAACTAGTTCTCCCCCCGCCCTCTTTTCTTTTCTCTAATCTAGTGTTGGGTTAATTTGGGGTGGTCAGAGTTTATCACACTGTGTACGCCTTGTCTCAGGTGGTTCCTGCTGTATGTAAGTTCTGATTGGAACTGGGTCAGTGAGACGTGTACAGTAAGACAGTGACAAGATTGAGGAAGTGTCAAGATGCATGTAAATAAATGACATACATTTATAACATTTCTATCACCCAATTGTGTTTGTAGTGTGTATAAATAATTCTCTGTGTTTTCCCAATTAACCAACTTCTTCTTCTTCTGTGTATAATAACTCCTCTCCCATTATCTGTTGTTGTTGTGGTGTTGAGTGTTGAGTTGTGGGTGGTTGTGTTTGTTAAGTTTTGTTGAGTAATGAGTTAAGTCAACTTCTGGTGGTGGAGTTCCGCGAAGCACAACTTTTCTGATGTAATGCAGTTCATAAGTGCCCTTATCTAATTAAATTGTGACACAAATATAAATATTTATTCCATCAAACCCTATTTATTCAATAGATGAAGCAGAAAGGAAATATTTTATTTCTCTTTCAGCTTTCTAGATTGTAAATAGACATAGATAAGTCTGTTTTAGAACAAGACACTTGTTCTAGTACACGAACTGTCATTTTAGCTGTATGTAGTGATAGCATTTTTAGCAGTGTTTCTGACGAAATGCACAAGATTTCTTTAGAATCATCACTTCGTACAGTTGTTTAGAATAGAATGTAGTATTATTATGCACTTCTTAAAGTTAATAATTATCTTTAAGAATATCAGAGATTGCAGTATTCGAAGAGAGTAGTAGATTGTCAGTTGCCCGGGATCGGCTTTGCGTCGGCAGAATGGAACAGTCAAACATTTTTCACTTCAGAGGTTTTAATTTATAATAATATATTTCAATTGACATTACAAACACTGGATACCATTCTTAGGCCTTTGATACATCTGGTCATCAGTTCAATCTAAGGACTAACAAGCTCACCTAGGATCCAGACATTCTGCCGTACTTATTTGAAAATTTGGTCACACTATCTTTCACGTCTGTTCATCAGGCATGTTTTAGGAAGAGTGCGCTATTAACATATTCTACGCGGGTTTTCAAATTGAGGTGGTGTCACATGTCTGTTTTGTCCAATGGTCTCCTGAGCTTGGGCTGATGAAATGTTTCTTAGAATTGACGTCATCTTCTGTCAATAGTTCAAGTTTCAGTTTGATGTGATGTTAATTTTGCAGTTCTGGTTTCAGTTTGCTCCTGTAGTCAATTGTTATATATTTTCTCCTTTCATTTGCGTGCAGTCTTGTAAACTGAATAAAGGTGGTTAGCGTTATGCCACAGGGACTCTAAGATCTTTAAGCCGGGGCACACGTTGGGGACGAACGAGTAGATGGTACGGTGGATGCCCCCTCCGAAGTAAGATACACTCACCACATTGCAATTAACCAGAATACTATTCACATGAAAGATGACTATTGGTTTCTCCAATTCTTTATACCCCTTAGTATTTGTGGGTCAAACCAAAGTACTTTGCGCAAAGATGAAGAACCCATGTCGACCCTGGCTCGAAGAGTTGAGGGGTTGGGTCCTATGGTGATGTAATACTTCTCCTCAGCCTTCTCATTCCAATCCTTGGCCTCCTCCATCTGTCTTTGAATCTCTCGATTGATCTTGGCTATCTCATAGGCCCCCTCTTCTATTGTGATGGTTTTCAACTCCTTCTTCTCCACTCGGTAGACGAAAGTATTGTTGGTGGAGTTAACATTGCTGATGAAGTTGTAGGTCTCTGGATTAAGCAAGGCCAGCTCGTATGACTTCTGGGGGTCAAGATACAGCGCTGGGGAGTAGTAGGTTGTCCAGTCGCTTTTATCTGAAGTCACCACCAGGGACATATTCTCCTTCGGCGCGAGTCGCACCTCCATCTCCGCGAGTCGGTAGCGGATGTCCTTCAACACTTGGAGCTCCATGTTTAATGAACGAAGATTCTTCTGTTCAACTTGAGGACCTGCTCCTTAGAGACCACCCCACTGCGCATAAGCTCATCCAATATCGCAGATATTTCTGTGTCAACTCCCGTATGCCCCGCCTCCTTCGAGGCCACTAACAGGGCTAGGCGCTCCACCAGAGTGTTGGGATCGTTGTAGTATAACACACCGCTACCACGGATTAGTCCGTATTTTCTCCCTTTTTTTATATTATAAACCGGAATGTTAGCTAGTTGGGCCAGCCGGTTAAATGGCTCAATAGCCAGCGGGGTGTATTGCTTTATTTTGACGAACCGTTTGGTTAGGAGATTTTACAGTGTCTCATCTGCCGGGGCCGACAATACTAGGGTGTCCCCATCAAAGGCTTGCAGCTAGCACGCGGCCAGAGCTGCGGGGTCAATAGTTAGGGCGCCGAATTTACCTCCTCGGAGTTTCAGCCCTTTGCCACGGACATCTGATTGAGCGTAGGTATGGTTAAATACACAAATCCTTCTGTCTCTAACAGGTGGGTGTATACGAAAGGTGTATAGTTCCATGTCTCTAATTGAAATTTAGATTTCCGTGATCATGGCCAATCGCCAAAACTCGGTGTTAAAAGGCTTTACCTTTTCATGGTACGACATTCGGCGGTTAGCTGCGCTATAACCACACTCCTTTTACATAATGATAGATAATTTGTGATCCACCCCCCACAGCTTTGGCAGGGCTTGGTGCATGTGCCTTTCCGCACCAGAACTGCATGTACCTCTCAGTATTCCCCCATACAGCTACGCTCGCAGAGCTCTGTTGAATATAGCCGTAGCCATTTATACTTGTTCTTCGCGGTGCGCATCATGATATGCCCGTAGATTATACACTCTAAATCGATGGCTCAGTCTCTCGCAGGCGACTGGTGCGCCCCGGGGCGGTCGGGGGTAGGGCTCCGGGGGGGGGGTTGCCTGTGGTCCCTGGGGGGGGGGGGAGTGCGTTGTTTTGGCTCCTCACCGCTACCACCCCTCGTTTGACCTCAAAGCCCCATTGTACACCTGCTATATGTATTGAAAAGTGAGGAAATAAAAAATAGAATCGACGTAGAGATAAATAACATATTTGGTGCCGTGTCACATCTAGAAACACCATTTCAGATGTCTGCCACCATTAGGAAATATTAAAGAAATCGGTCAACCAAGCTGCAGAAACAACTCTCATAAAATGAAGGTGATGGGGAAAAAACCGAACGTGACGCAATCATAATAGTAAAAAGATAAGATTTTAAATTCATTGTCAGAGCATGTGATCTTTACAACGATAACTGACAGGAACAGTTATGCTATTCTGAATAATTATGAAGGGCCATACATTTTAAAGAATGCAGTTCAAATTGCTCTTAACCATCTGAATATCCCTGGTCCAGACAACATCACAACATAAATGGTCAATATCGTATAAGAATATAAGCTAGACCAGGTCACCAGAACACAACATACGATACTGTAGATATACCTCCTGAATTATCTACTTTTATATTTATTGCAATTCCGAAGAAATCAGGAGCCTTAGAATGTGATCAACATCGAACACTTAGTATAATGAGCTACACCACGAAGATTTAGCAAAGAATCATGCAGCGAGTTAGGGAAAAACATACCCGAAAAAGGAGAAGAATGTCGGTTCGTAGAAGGCAATGGTAAAGTAAATGTTGTGAATTTGCTGAGAACATTAATTAACTGTTCCATGGAAGTAAACAAAGACTTAGATCTTTGCTTTCTTGACTACACAGCGGCTTTCAATAAAGTATAACATATCATCATAATGAAGATGCTTGCAGATCTACAAATTAATTGGGAAACCCTTAGATACGTACGAGGGTTGGTTAAGTCACAAATGGCTGTAGAAAAATAAGTAAATATGATAACAACTTGAAACCAGTTTATTTGTATTCATACATTGTCTCTTTATTTCTCAACATAATTTCCACCAACATTGATGCATTTATCCTATCATTGTATCAGGCCTTCCAAACCGGTTGCGTAGAACTGTGTGTTCTGTTTTCTAAACCACGTTTTGACTTCGCATTCAACTTCGGCGTCATTCGCGAAATGTCTCCCTCTAAGGTGGGTTGTCAGTGTTTATGCTGACAAATTTTTATCCCGTAAAGCGGTGCATAGATGGGTAGAAAAAGTTACGAGGTCGAGTCAATAAGTAAGTCCCACTGTTCTGTGGGATGGCCGGCAATAGAAAACAAAGCACACAGTTCTATGCAGCCGGTTTGGAAGGACTGATAAAACGATGGGATAAGTGCATCAATGTTGGTGGAAATTAAGTTGATAAATAAAGGGACAATGCATGTATAAAAATAAACTGGTTTCAAGTTGTTCTCATGTGTACTTATTTTTCTACAGCCATTTGTGACTTACTTATTAACTTACCCTCGTAAAAAAAAAATGACAACAAAAAGCCATTGTTTAAATACAATGCTAGACACAGTAAACTTGTAATTATATTACACATTCCGAAACCTAGGACTGACTTTTACAAAACAAGCTTAACGTACTCTGCAGCTCAGCTGTGGAACAATCTTCCAGAAGAAATCAAAGACATCTCCAATCCCTATATATATAATAGCAAATTATTCGAACACTATCTCAGCTTGGATTACCTTCGCCCTTAATAATATAAATAATAATAATAATAATAATAATAATAATAATAACAACAACACCCTAGTATAACAGACAGCCCGCTTTTGGTAGACCAGTATATTCCAAATAGCCAATAACAAGTGTTACACCATTATTCAATATTAATGAGTCGTGTAGTATTTATGCTTGTATTTTGTGCATGCCTTTATTATGCATATATTTTATATTTTTGCTGTTCTCAGAGAGCCTTGAATGATGTGTGAATGAAATAATGAATGAAATAGAGTGATTGAACGGCAGAATGTTATACTGGCATGCGTGCCCAATTCTTAACCCTTTGACAATAAAGTATGTTCGTCACACACACACACACACACACACACACACACACACACACACACACACACACACACACACACACACACACACACATACACATACTGATGAGATTAAATGTAGACAATTATTTGCCGTGCAATCGCTGTTGTAACATAGTCCTTGGATATGGACTTACTTCAAGTGTCTACTTGTGCTAATAATGAAGACATATTTCTAGAGATCCCAAATGCATGTTGTGTGGAGGGAGCTGTCTTTCAAGATGGGGAAATCTTCACCGCTCCTGGAGGATCCGAATGTATCAAGTACCAATGCTCTAAGGGGGAGTATACCATCATCAAAACAGGTAGACAGCTAATATTTCATCCAGATTGTTCCATTACCTGAAGTGCTTGATTTATTACCTGTAATTTTTGTTTTATTACCCGCAATGTTTGTTCTGTTCTATGTAATGTTTCTTCCTTTACCTGTAGTTTGTACCTTTATCTGTTGTGTGTGTTCTTGTATATTTAGTGTTTGTTCTAGTATGTGTAGTTCATGTTCTTAGTTAGTTAGTTAGTTAGTTAGTTAGTTAGTTACATAGATAGTTAGTTAGTTAGTAAGTTAGTTAGTTACTTATTTACTTGGTTAGTTGGTTAGTTAGTTAGTTAATTAGTTAGTTAGTTAGTTAGTTAGTTAGTTAGTTAATTAGTTAGTTAGTTAGTTAGTTAGTTAGTCTACATAGCATCCTCATTACCCATCAACCATTGTGTCCATAAGTGCTCAGATCCCCTCCTTAGTAAATAGAGCAACGTGTAGCGACTGACGACACCCGTTCTGTATTGGTTTATAAATCTTCATTGGCTTCCCACGTAGCGTTCTTGTTGTGCAACCCCACTTTGAACTTGCTGTTCTCGGAGTTTGCCAATGGTTGTAGATTCACAGTCATCACTTGCTTCTCGCGAACGACTTACTTCTCGTAGAGCATTCATAATGTCAGCCTGGGCCATGGCTCGTCCGACTCCCACAGTAGCCTCACCTGCAAGCTTTTCTGCCCGCTCATTTCCTCGTACACCCGCATGGCCTGCCACGAAAATAAAACTAAGCTTCGCCAGCCGAGACCGCTACTGAGACTGCAACCACTCACTTCGGATCCACTCCATCTCTATCCTCTTGAGCATGCTTATTGAATCACTAAGAACCCACGCCCTAGTGAATGGCTGCGCCCCGAGCCATGTTATTGCTTTACTTACTGCCAAGACTTCCATAGTCAGGCTACTTAGTCAAAGCATAGTCAAAGCAAAAGCACCATAATCTTCCTTCACAATTCTCCCTCCGGCCTGAGCCGTAAACGCCCATGAACTTCTCACTCGTCGATCTGACGACCCATTTGTGTAAATGACAGCATCAACCTCCAACGAATTATGGAAAATCCGCCTCCACAGCAGGTGGATTTTTTTGTCTGCATTTTCTGTCTAGTTTAATGCAAACTGAAAAGGACGTACATAAATATGCCGGCATTTTTACCCACTCCTCACCAGGTTCTATGTCCTCAAATGAACCCTTTAGTTTCTTAATTACACTGTTCAGTGGATGTTGTGTGTTCGTGTTGACTATGAGTTGGGCACGTACTCTGATAACATGTATTCGGTCCCCAATGGTTGGAAAATCAAGAAGGTAGCACATCGCTCTGCATGCAGTATCTCTTGTAATTCCAAGAATAATATGCATAGCTTCGTCCTGTATCCTTTCCATCTTTTCCATCGTCTTACTGCTGATAGTCAGGATCGCCATCACATACTCCAAAACAGAAAGAACCAGACCCTCGTAAAGGAGACATTGATGGCGCTGTTCACAGTTTGCCACCACCATCACCCTCATCGTAGTCTAATCTCGCTTGACGTTTGTTATCACCCGGTCTATGTGCACATGATAAGCAAGGTTTCGATTAAAACGTATCACAAGTAGTTCATTGCCTGCGCTCTTCTAACGTCTCAGAAAACACATTTACAGCTGTTGTGGGAGTGTTGACAATATTGTTATTCAAAGAGAACCATGTGACTGCTGCCTTCGTTAAGTTGACCATTGCCCCAGCTTCAACACACCAAGTATTTATGCGATTTAGTTCTGTTTGTAGTCCCACAGCAACCCGATCTCAATCCTTACCCTGACGATATACAAACATCATTGGCATATAACAATGTCCTTACCGGCCCTTTTATCTGCTCGCCTGTAATTCTCACAGTGTAGGCGTTGAACAGCACCGGGGATAATGATGATCCCTGTGGCAGGTCCGGTTATATTGTTGGTTCAGAAGTCCAACTGCCACATCTAAAAAGATCTACTGTCTGATGGAAGAGGGCTGCGGCGATCCAAATAAGGAGGAATGGACTTATATTGTGTTCAAGAAGCTGAAGCATTAAGAAATCCAATGACATTCTGTTTTACGCATACTCAAGATCAATCGTCGCAGCAGATGTTTCATTGGCTGAGTGGAAACCTCCACAGACATCATGTGGAAAAAATAAAAAAAAACTCCTGCATTGGTGCAGGTTTCTCTATTTGGACGGCACCCTCCTATTGTAGGTCGGAAACTACCTTGCCTCTCTAACTGATTTGATATTTTCCTGGTAACTAACTTTTCCAGCAGCTTGCCTATTGTCGTCAGCATGGTTAATTCCTGATATCCCAGAATTTTTGTGTGGTCTTTGCCAGGTTTCGGCATGGGAATCAGATTGTTGTGTAACCATTCTTCCTTGATGCTAGCACTCCCTATGCTGTTGTTGCAAATATCTGCTAGTTCCTCTAGCTCGTTGTCGGTACACACATTGATGTCGTCATACCATATACCAAAAGGCCCTGGAGCGCTCTTTTCTGTTCTTCGAAGCACAGCCCTTATCTCTGTCACTGTCACTATGTCTTCAACTGCATTGTTCTGGGCCTTACACCTGTCTGAGGTAACCACCTTGGCAACATGTTGGCCTCCCATGTCTGTCTGGATGCTCTGCTCTAGATAGCGTTCAAAAAGGGCTTTGTCATTACTCTCGTCAGAACTCTGCCAGATATGGTCAGAAATTTGGAAGTCAGGAACACTCTTATCCTTGACTACCGCATTCATACTTGTATGTAGTCTCCAGAACAATTTCAGTCACTTGTTTGTGTTTATTCATTGACTCAACTCGCCCATTGTGCACTTGTCACCATTTTCACAAGTATTTTGTTTTTTTTTGGGGTGTGGTGTTGTTGTTGTTGTTGTTGTTGTTTTTTTTTCTTGTTGTTGTTCTTGTTGTTGTTGTTGTTGGAAAAGCTAACCTTGATGTCCATCTCTCTTTCTAAGTGCAAAATAAAACTAGGATGAGTAACTCTGTTCTTCTTGGAGTATTTTTTTATTCCATTTCCATACTGCAAAATGCTTATCCATCCTAGCCTTTTCCACCTCATAATCCACCAAGGTGGCTGTTTCCAGCTTTTTTATTTGCCATAATGATACCTGCGCTAGTCGCGCCTCATTTTACTCACATCTTGTCATGAGCTGTCACACCTGAATTTCTTGACTGTTGACTTGTTCTGCCTGGTTCTGTCCTTCTCCACCAATATGCTGCAAAGTTGGTGATCGCTGCCATGGTTCCCAAGGACTACACACTGTAGTGAGTGAAGGAGAAACTAGCACCAGGTCAATAAAACTGTCCTCATCACCTGGACAACTTGATGTACTGGTGACACAGCCACTGTTGATACACATAAGGTCATTGGTTTCAAGTGCCGCCTCGAGCTCCTCACCCTGTGTTTTGGAAGAATGTTACCCCATGATTTGCCGCTGGCGTTGAAATCGAAACAGAAAATGGCATTCCTCTCATGACATAATATGTCACTCAGACACAGCCACCTCTAAGAATTGAATCTCGCGTTACAGGCATAAACATTAACCAACACAATGGTAGACCGGATTGAACTCTAACAACCTTTATTTGCATTTTGCCACTGTCCCACCCAGACATAACCAGTTCTGAAGCCACTATGCTGCCTCGAATCAGAATCGCCATTCGCGTGTGTCGCCTGTTATAATAACATGTTAAGCCGGCTATATTTGTTGAATTAACTCCCGGTCTTGTCTCTTGAAGCGCTTCTATATCGTTTCAGTATGCCAGGATATATATATGTAGTGACACATTATTATTGAAAGATATGACACGTAAATATAGAGTATCAATTATTTTAGTGATGGATATGACATTATTGATACCTATCTTAAAGAAAGGAGACAAGTTCCAATGTGAAAATTATCGAGGAATATTACTGCTGTCCACAAGCTATAAGATACTATCAGCAGTATTACTAAATAGACTAAAACCATATTCAGAAGACATATTACGTGACTACCAGGCGGCCTCTTAGACAAAACAGATCAACAATAGATCAGATATTTATCTTACGACAAATATCCGAGAAAAATTGGGAATATGAAAGAGATCTCCAAAACATGTTTGTGGATTTTAAAAAGGCTTATGACAGTGTCCATAGGAATAGTCTATGGAATGCTATGCAGGAATTTGAAATACCAAGGAAGTTAATCAACATGACCAGACTATGCATGGAAGATACTTATAATACAGCAACATATAAAGGCAGGAAATGAGACCCTTTTCAAATAACATTTGACTTGAAACAGGTTGATGCACCAGCGCCGGTACTCTTCAATCTGGCTCTAGAGAAAGTTGTAAGGAAGGGAAAGGAGGAATGTGCTATTGGAGGAACATCCAAGCTGCTTGGTTATGCAGTTGATATAGATATTATAGGGGAAAATGAATAAAAGACATTGGAAATATTGACTCACTTAAAGGAAAAAGCCCAACAGATGGGGGTTGGTTATCAACCAAGATAAAACAGAATATATGGTAATTTCAAGAGAAGGAATGGCTAAAAACTCTGGCCACATACAAATAGATAATATGACCATTAAAAGAACGGAAACATACAAATACCTGGGTACAATCTTCAACTGCTCCAACATCATAAGGGAAGAAATACAAACTATAATCAATTCTGGAAATAAGATATACTATGCACTACAACATCTACTAAAATCAAATGCGCTATCCCGTAACATCAAGATCACAATATACAAAATACTGATCAGGCCAGTTGTGATGTATGGCTCTGAAACCTGGAGTACAACGAAAGGAGACGAAGCTTTGTTACAAACCTTTGAGAACAACATTTTAAGACACATCTTTGGACCCATTATGGATACACAAAGTGGAGAGTGGAAAAGAAGCAGTAACAAAGACATTTATGATCGGTTTAAGTCCCCGCTAATAACTGGTATCATTAAGGCTAATAGACTACAATGGTTTGGGCATATAGAAAGAATGGAAGATAATAGGGAAACAAAACTCGCTTACACTCAAGAAATAAATGACCGTAGACCCCGAGGTAGACCAAGAAGACTGTGGAGAGATAATATACATACAGACCTACAAGCACTTGGAATCAGCAACTGACAAGAGAAGGTCAACCAGAGAGATGAATGGAGATGGATTGTATCTGCAGCAAAGAACCTCAATTTCTCGGAACTCTGAAGAAGAAAAAGAAGATGTGACATATACACATATAACGTCATGTATTACTGATGGCAACAACACGTCTTTAGAAGTCGCACGGACACGAGAACAATTGCGACGAATTGAAAACGGCTCTGCTGAAACGTTTCGAAGTTACGTCACATACCTAACGAAAAAAATTTCGAGCAGCAAAACGAGAACCGGGAGAGTTGTTTGCCGCCTATAGTCTGCTTCTGAAATCCTATCTCCATAAGTGGATGGATTTGACTGGGTTGACACATGACTATGAGAGTCTGGAAGAGCTCATGGTGGTCAACCAGTTGGAGAAGCAAATATCGAAACCTCTCAGGACATTCCAGGGAGAACAAGGGGCGGAACGTATTGACCTCGTGACGAAATTGGCAGAACGGTTCGTCGGGGTACATGGGGAGGCAGGGGAAAACCTTTCCACTAACACCTAAAGTCAGGAGAACCAGGACCGGAAGGAAACCAAAAATACAGGAACCAAGAAGTGGGAACCTTATGTAAAAACATCAGAGGAGAGTTTGGAGAAGAAGAAGGAGGGAAGCAAGAGCACCCCGAGTTCTACACAAAACGACCGTGGTCGGAGATGTGGTGCTAGGTTTGTAAGTCTCCCTCTCACAATACGAGGGACTTCAAATCGAAGGCTAAGAGCCTTCACTTTGCAGCATGTCAAGTGACTTCCAAAGAGGTTGTCACTGAAAATGCCAACGTAGACAAGGAAGCTCGCCACTAGGAGAGCTCACTCAAGTCCGCTACAAAAAAATCTAGGACAGGGAACTGGTGCAAACATTGCAGGTTAAACACGCATAATGCTAAAGACTGCAGGGTTGAGTCAGGAGACTCTCATTTCCTCGTGTGCCCAGAGAAACCTAAGGTGGAGACCACCGAACAGGTCGAGTCCGAGGAAGAGACTTCAGACCAGGACAAACCACCTGTAATGGAATTGATAGAGGTTAACGGCCGTCAAATGGAGTGTTTGTACGACACTGGTCTGGACGGGGAGGCCGTGATTTCTGCGGATCTGGTACACCCAGAACAATTCACAGGTGAGACCATGGAGATACAACCTGCACAGAAGAGTGCTGTAGCCATGAAGTTTAACATTGCCAAAGTGGATATTCGATCAAGTTATGTCACCGGCACAATCAAGGCCGCTGTATTAACCAATCCCATTCTCCCCGTCATCCTCGGTTGCCGGTATGTCTTTCTGGGAATGCCCAGGGAGCCAATCCATATGGGAGCAATACAGACTCGCTCTCAGACGAGAACTGATCTTGCTGAAGCAATGGTGACTAACCCACTGCCGGAGGAGTTGCGAACTGCCCAGAGTGAGGATGCAACCTTACGTCCTTGCTACAAGAAGCTGCAGAAAAGTGCTGATCCACCAAAACGGGGGCAGTACTACATGAAGAATAGGATACTCTACAGGAGAGCCGGAAGGGGAGACAACCTACACGGTCAGTTGGTGGTCCCGAAGGCCCACCGTTCCCAACTTCTTCATATGGGGCATACCATCTCAGTGGGAATATGGGTATTTCCGCCACCATGCAGCGAATTTCCTGCCATTACTATTGGCCGTGAATGACAGGTGATGTGCGTCAGTATGTGAAGTCATGCCCTGAGTGCCAGAGGGTAGCACCAAAATACTGGACAGCGCCGGTGGTCTTGGGTAAAATGCCCATCATGAACTCTCCTCTCGAGAGGGTAGCCATCGATATCGTGGGTCATCTTCCTAGGACTAAGAAAAGGAACATGTACAACCTCACAATGGTGGATTGCTGTTCGATGTGGGGTGAAGCCATACCATTGCCAACCATTGACTTGAAACGAGTGGCTGATGCACTGATGGAGGCCTTTACAAGATTAGGCTTCCCTGATCAAATTCTAACGGAAAATGGGTCCCAGTTTTGTGGGAGACAAATGGAGGAGGTATTTAGAGTGTTCCACTCTAACCATATACATACCAGCACTTACCACACTCAAGCTAATGGACAAGCTGAGCGTTTCAGCTGCACGTTGATGACAATGCTCCGGAAACTGGCACAGGAAAAACCTGATAGGTGGGATTAATATATCCCAGCAGCGCTTTTCGCCAAACGGAAGGTACCTCATGGCTCAACGGGACTACCACCCGCTACTTTGTTGTTTAGTCGTCCAATCAAGGGACCTTTGGAAGCCATGTTGAGGAGTTGGACTGAGGAGGGAATGTCAGAAGAAGTGATCTCCTCTTAAAAATATGTGGACGAACTGAAAGAAAACCTTCAAAAGGGATAGACTCTGGAGATTCAACACTTGAAAAAGCCAGAAAAAGACATGCGGCTCACTACAACCGTAGGTCTAAAGACAGATCTCTAGAGGTGGGAGACAAAGTTTTGTTGCTACTCCCTACGGGAACCAACAAACTGGAGATAGGTTGGCAAGGACCATTTCCTGTGGAAAGGGTGATATTCAGAACCAACTATCAGATCCGGTTCCGGGGAAAGTCGACGATTTTCCATATCAATCTCCTGCGGAAGTACGAGGAGGGACCCGGAGACAAAGCAGCCCATCTCATGGCAATAGCAGTTGCAGTGGAGACTGAAGTGGGAACCAACGAGGGCAGGGAATATCCCCTGGTACATCAGGACACCTACATGGATGTGCAGGTGAACCCTGATCTGACTTCCCAGCAGAGGGAAAAGATTATCCAGATTCTCGATTCTCATAAGGAGATACTGACTGATAAACCAGGACGAACGAGGTTGATGGAGTTCTAGATGACCTTGACAACCCAATAGCCTGTTCGCCAAAGGGTTTACCCATTGCCTTTCTCTAAAGAAAAGGCCCTGGAGGAGGAAGTACAGAAACTGCTGGAGGATGACGTGATTGCACAATCCGCATCCCCATACAATGCGGGGGTGGTTTTGTTACGCAAACCAAGTGGAGAACACCGGCTATGTATAGACTATCGACTCTTGAACAGTCATACGCAATTTCAGGTAGAACTGTTGCCGAATCCAACTCAGTTATTCGCTAGGGTCTATAAGGCTAGGTATTTCTCAAAGGTGGATCTGACTCGGGGGTATTATCAAATTCCGGTCAAACCAGAGGTTCGACCACTGCTGGCTTTCAGTACACCCAGTGGACACTACGAATTAAAGGTCATGGCCTTTGGACTCAGTAATGCACATAGTGTGTTTACTCGTATGATGAGGACCTTATTAGATCCCTTACAGGATCCGTCCATTATCTCATTCATGGATGAAAGACTGATTTCCAGTGACAGCTTTGATGACCATCTGCAATCCTTGGAGAAAGTTTTCAATAGGCTCAAGGAAGCAGGGCTTACAGCTCGCCCAACAAAGAGCATGATTGGTTACCAGACTCTGGAATTTCTGGGTCACACCATCACTCCAGGACAAATTGTCCTAGAGGAAAAGAACCTAGAAAAAATCAGAAGTGCTTCAGGGCCAAAAACGAACAAGGATGTGCGATCCTTACTCTCGCTGTGTGTCGCTTACCACAAATTTATCCCGCATTTCATTGAACTGGGAGCTCCATTAAAAGAAAACTTGAAAAAGGAATCCCCGGACCACATCGTTTGGACACCGGAGTGTGAGAGTGCCTAGAGTCAGTTGAAGGAGGCGTTGGTCAGCAAACCTGTGTTACAGCTCCCTGACCTTTCCAAACGATTTGTGTTGAGAACGGATGCTAGTGGGATTGGAATTGGGGCAGCCTTGTTACAGGAAGGGAAAGACGATGCTTCGGTTTTGAAACCTGTGGCATACGCAAGCAAGAAACTTCTTCAGGCTGAGAGGAATTATTCGACCGTCGAGAGAGAGTGTTTGTCTGTCGTAGGGGCCGTGCAGAAATTCCAGCCCCATTTGTATGGAGTTCAGTTTCCTGTCCAGCCGTATCATTAGCCCCTGATGTTCCTGGCTACTTCTCAGAAGCTCAACGCCCGTTTGATGCGGTGGTCGTTGCCACTTCAACCCTATCATTTCACTGTGCAGTATATACCTGGGAAGGAACATTTTGTAGCGGATTTTCTGTCCAGACACCCAGCTCCTGAAGAAGAGGAATAAATCATCTGGAACGAGCTTACAGTGGAAAAGAGTGAGATGGACTACTCTCTTAATAGGGGGCCTATGTCGCGGAAAAACTGTAATGAACGATAAGATGATAAAATAACAGAGACAAATGTATGCTCAGCTGCAATTGTTTGTTACTATTGGAAAAAACATTCACGTCGGATTAAAGGAACCGCCAGTCTTCGAGAATTCCCCGGAAAAAAAGGGAAAAGAGTCGGCCGATTGTTTGCCCAAGACTCAAGATGATAGACAAAGCGCCGCCTTGATTCGGTTGCCACATGTTGTTGACAGTAGAATGACGTCACTAGGACAATCCCGACTGTATGCAAAACATAATTTGTACCGCTAGATTGAACAAGGGAGTTGACCTAGGTTGAAGTGTTGTGACTAGTTCTATTTTATTATTGAAAAGAATCTAGCGTGTTCGGTATCAATTAACGTTGAGGAACATGTGTCTTTCATGGCAAGGTTTGGGTTCGATTCAGTATTGAGCTAGGATTTCATAAGGTATTTACAAATAGTATTTAGATGTCAATAATGTAGAATAGTCAAGTGATGGCTAGAGTTTAGGACTTGAACATAGAGTTGTTGCTTTGTGGTTGGGTATTCAAAGAGTGTCGGCGACAGTAGGCAATCATATTGTTAAAACTAATTAGTGTGCGTTGTCAGTTAGCTCAGCTGGTTGGGAATAGTGAAGTGGGATGATATGTAGAGAGATTGAGGATGGTTGGGGGATAGGGGAAATGTCCAATGGTGGGATCTTCCAGTGGGGATCTACTGGGGTTCTGCACTTTAAACTTTGGTCTTTCTTTGTCTTACCCTAATTCAAACCGATATGATGAGCTCATCTGCCCCATGACAGAGTTTAGTTCACTGTCATATATCTGAGTGAGGCCGTCGGCCTACACTCATCTAATAGGAGTCAGTGTCCGGTTGCTCTCACCGGTGTGTTCTCTCTCTTTCACAAGTTCCCTCAGGTTGCAAAGAAAAAAAGCTGAAACATCACTGTTAAAAGTATGGATGATTCAGTGAAGGACGTTACATTCAGCGGCTTTTACATTAAGCCCATGATCAGAAGGGTCTGAAAGAACATGGCTCTGTTGAGCAGAAACATATAGTTATCTAGGAACGTTTTCTTTGTGATAGAGTTCACTATGATTATGGGAAGTCATTTTTCATACCACATGTACTATGAACACTACGGGTTTTAGAAGGAACACTGAACATAGCATATTTCCTAAAATAGTAGATTCCTGTGGAATTGTAATCTTTACTTTGCGATCGTGAAAACTTTAGGACAATTAGTAATAAACAATTGTGTTACACGGGACAGTGATACATATTTTCACGATACAAGGATTGGTAAAAACAAAAGAACTGTAGGGGCAGTTAGTAACTGTGTGTGTGATCGATTCAGGATCAGTATCGGACTATATCCGTGATTGGTGACCAGGTATCTGGGTTATCAAAAAGCTACCGGAGGAAGTCAACATCTAGCAGGAGGGACACATCGTTTGGTGAGGTTATCGTGTGCTGACCTATGATGATGTTATGTGATCCTTACAAGGATGATCAAACTTTGCTCTTGAGTTTTTCGGTCTGATTCTGCAGACACACTAGAGTATACGACATACTTTCTACACATACACTTCTCACATACATACACTTTTCTTCATTAAATTAATATGTTATTTATTTTTTGGAAGCTATAGTTGTTTAGTATGTTGTTTTGGGGAAGTGTGAGAGGGCGCATGATCCAGTGGTGAGAGAGAGAGAGAGAGAGAGAGAGAGAGAGAGAGAGAGAGAGAGAGAGAGAGAGAGAGAGGTATCAATTGACTGACGGAGTGTGGTGGACGGAATCTGGTGGATTCTCCAGAATAATGATAGGGGGGTGGGGGTAAAAATAACGTGGGTGTTGATTCATCTCACTCCAGGGACGACACTATAAAAGGTATCCACGACATATGGGAGAGGGGTCTACTACAGGGGCGGGAACTACTCAAGAGGCAGGGACTACTGTAGCAGAATGAATATCATATTAGTATTAGCTTAGGGGTGCAAGACTACAGCACGCTTGAGCATCCATATAGAACAGTAAGAAGGATGCTCAAGTCGTGACGTAACTTGTTATTGGGTAGTTACCACTGGGATCTGGACATGTCAACATCCTTGGTATTCTGAGGCCATCATACAACATACTTTGTAATTGTGGACTTATTATAAATAAAACCCTTGTGAAAATATCATCGGGACTTTGTGTAGATACTTCGTCTAACCGTTTACTCTACAACAGAGTAAAAATGGTGCCGCTCAACCAAGATTTGGACTTAGAGGTCGCGGACACAATGCAGAAGTACTAACAAAAGACGCAGCACAACGAAGAACTTTCAGTGAACGCTTTTTCTCGGCTTGCTGCGACGACAACAATGTATGAAGTTACCAAGTAAATTTGAATCGTATCAAAAGCAATACTCAAAGGATGATCCAGACCACACTACATTATGAAATTGTGTAACTTCAAATAAAACCACCACAAAGCGTTTTTTTCGGCTACTCGATTGGAGCGCCGCCATATATAGTTGAATGAACTAATAGATCTTAACATAATAAGCTGTTTATCAAGATCGGAAGCTGTTTGTCATCATGGACTGGATGATGTCCCATGTCATTTAATCTATGTTCTCTGTGACCACAGCACTCTACCCTGAAGAGCGTACTTACCCCCCTTTTCTATTGTATCCATAATATATAAAAATATGGATTCAATTCATGTTTTACTATTTGTCTTCAGACTGTCTGGCGTAGCACGTTATCCACTTTTTCTTCTTCTATAAGCCAGCAATCTCGTGTCTCTTATGAAAGTACATCATGGCTCTTCTGACCCCATGGAAACTATGTTCAAAACTTTCCCCTCATTTATCCCACTGCTATATACGTTATTCACATTAATCTTTTCTTCCCCAATATGGCGTCCAATCCATATATATTCAATCAATGCTCACTCAATGCAGCTCCCATCTTTAACTTCCCTATAACCATTTTACCTGTGTAGTAACTCCGTCACTTAAGTATGGCATATGTTTCCAATACTTCATAGCCATATCAACCTCTTTATGCTGATTATCACAGCAACAGAATATACCCATGAACATATTATTCACAAAGATAATGTGTCTCTCCACTAGTCCTCAGTAGTTTATTAACTCTTTTCTGAACGAAGGGTCCTAAATAAAGCCCCATGTATTGCCTTTATTCTAGCCAAAACCATAACTGTTTGTAAATTAAACTTAACTTAACTAATTTCTAACATATTTATAAATAAGGCAAACATACAAAACAATTCAAGTTGAAATATGAGTCAACCAAAATAAAACAACAGGATGTCATACCCCCCCCCCCCCCCCCAGGTTTTAAACTGTTTATACCCAACAATAAAACATGCATCATTTTAAATTAGAAGAAAATATCTAGTGTTACCTAACACTACTGGTCTCTTTTACGGACCAGTAGTTTGTACGCAAAAGACTAAAAACACAATAATCCTATTCTAAAATCAAATAGTGACAATCATTTTACAGGACCAAATCAAGCAAAAATAATATAACATACCATACATATTCAATCAACATTGGTCTCTTATACTAACAAATGAAATACATATCTATTCACCCAAGTCATGCCTATTCCGTTATTCTTATAACAGATAAAACAAAACAACTCAATGCTAAGCATATATAACTGTTACCTACAGACCAATTCCTAACTTAGAACAATATCTGTTCTCTCAACAAAAGTCATTACTCAACAATGACCGTACTATCTACCAATGGAACCTGTGGCTCGGCACACCAATTGTTTCGCTTGTATTTCCACCAAGAATTACTACAACTTCTTAATCATTACCGTTAACTACGGTATCTCCACCCTACTACGACCAGCAAAAAATGTTTGTCTATTTACTATAGACCTCTCACCAATACATCTATTTACTGTACCAACAACTAATTCTACTTTTAAGTCTCTCTTCTACCCGACACAACTAACATTACATTTTCCTGCTTCAGTACTTTCTACATCTCACCACAACAACTCTAAGCTATCCTCAAGTCTCTCCTAGTATTCTCACACCGTGACGATAGTCAAACCAGTCACACTTATTGGAACACCTTCTCTAGTACTCTATTTATACTACTCTGACATTCATATATCTAATCACATTCTCTTGCTTGCCTCACTCATCTTTCACTGCTATTCTTATTTGTCGGGACTCTATCAAACACAATAAACAACACCACACCTGACTAACGAGAAATCTCACTTCGACTGGGCAAACCATATTCTGTCAATTCTCTTTATCAGACATTCTTGCTTCGATATGTCTTTCTCTTCCAACACTACTAAATCTGTTTCTTGCAACATCATTCAAAACGTTAACTCTCTTTCCGTCAGCCTGTCATACCACTTTCATTAACTCTGTCTAACGTCAGATATTCTAACCAAAAGACATCACCAATCTCTAATCATGTTCTTTCTACCTCTCATCTCACGACTACTCTCGCATCGCCAATTCAACATTGCAGCAATCACTCACCACAATCTAAGCGTATCGATCTCCTCCACACACATTGACACAAAATATATCAACCGCGCAACTATTACATTTTATCCATGTACTTCACTTAGACGACGTCTCCAATCCTCACTGTTACTTCACTCACCGCGACGAACACCTGTTTGTCTACAGTTATACTCTCGTACGAACAACGCATAACCAGACGAATTACTCCACAGGACTTTCACAATTCAACAGTAAGAAGGATGCTCAAGTCGTGACGTAGCTTGTTATTGGGTAGTTACCACTGGGATCTGGACATGTCAACATCCTTGGTATTCTGAGATCATCATACAACATACTTTATAATTGTGGACTTATTATAAATAAAACCCTTGTGAAAATATCATCGGGACTTTGTGTAGATACTTCGTCTAACCGTTTACTCTACAACACTACCACAAGGTCGGGGACTACTATAGAGGCGGGTTAACCGCATGCGGGGCTTGATGGGGGGGGGGGGGAGGACTACAATAGGAGCTGGGATTACTGCATGGGTGGTGACTACTACAGGAGCTGGGATTACTACATGGGCGCGAATAATAATATGAGCTTGTATTACCCACATGGGTGATGACTACTACAAGAGCTGGGATTACATCATTGGTGGTGATTACCATAGGAGCTGGGGATATTACATGGGTGCTGAATACTACATGAGTTGGGATTACTATAAGGATGGTGACTAATACAGGAGCATGGATGACTACATGAGAGGGAACTACTGTGGGAGCAGGTATTACTAATTGGACGGGGGCTACTTCATGAATAAGAAGCAGTTATAACGCAGCGGCAAGTGCACCAGGTTTCTGAACCGGCTCAGTTGTATTGGTTCTAACTTTCATCGAGACGAGCTTTATAATTTATCTGCGCTCCTAGGTAGACCCACCTTAATATGAGTTTCACGAAATATCTCTGGAAGAAAACGCAGCCGAAGCTATGTTTACCACATGATTCTTTAAGTTCTAAATGGTCTATACAATGTGTGGCTAGCATCGTGTGTGCACAACGTCCCAATTCGTTTATTAATGGATCTTTTATTTACTACATACATGACCTCTCGCTGGATAGGGGGGTTTGCCTGTATACTCACATATACACGAACGCACAAACAAGCGCGCGCACACACACACACGCGCGCGCGCGCATATACTTATGAGATTAAATGTAGACAATTACTCGCCGAGCAATCGCTGTTGTAACATAGTCCTTGGATATATACTTACATCAAACGTCTATTTGTGCTAATAATGAAGACATATTTCTAGAGAAACCAAATGCATGTTGTGTGAAGGGAGCTGTCTTTCAAGATGGGGAAAACTTCACCGCTCCTGGAGAATCCGAATGTATCAAGTACAATTGTTCTAAGGGAGAGTATACCATCATCAAAAAAGGTAGACAGCTAATATTTCATCCAGATTGTTCCATTACCTGAAGTGCTTGATTTATTACCTGTATATCTTGTTTTTTTACCCGCTATGTTTGTTCTGTTCTTTGTAATGTTTCTTCCTTTACCTGTAGTTTGTGCCTTTATCTGTTGTGTGTGTTCTTGTATATTTAGTGTTTGTTCTAGTATTTGTAGTTCTTGTTCGTAGTTAGTTAGTTAGTTAGTTAGTTAGTTAGTTAGTTAGTTAGTTAGTTAGTCAGTTAGTTAGTTAGTTAGTTAGTTAGTTTGTTAGTTAGATGGTTAGTTAGTTAGTTAGATGGTTAGTTAGTTAGTTAGTTAGTTAGTTAGTTAGTTAGTTAGTTTGTTAGTTAGTTAGTTAGTTAGTTTGTTAGTTAGATGGTTAGTTAGTTAGTTAAATAGTTAGTTAGTTAGTTAGTCAGTTAGTTAGTTAGTTAGTTAGTCAGTTAGTTAGTTAGTTAGTTAGTTAGTTTGTTAGTTAGATGGTTAGTTAGTTAGTTAGATGGTTAGTTAGTTAGTTAGTTAGTTAGTTAGTTAGTTAGTTAGTTAGTTAGTTAGTTAGTTAGTTAGTTAGTTAGTCGACACAGCATCCTCATTACACATCAAACATTGTGTCCATAAGTGCTCAGATCCCCTCCTCAGTAAATCCCGCAACGTGTAGCGACTGACTGTATTGCTTCTGTATTGGTTACCTCGTTCTGTATTGGTTTATAAATCTTCATTGACTTCCCACGTAACGTTCTTGTTAGCCACCCCACTTTGAACTTGCTGTTTTCGGAGTTTGCCAATGGTTGTAGATTCACAGTCATCACTTGCTTCTCGCGAGCGACTTACTTCTCGTAGAGCATTCATAATGTCAGCCTGGGCCATGGCTGTCCGACTTCCACAGTAGCCTTACCTGCAAGCTTGTCCGCCCGCTCATTTCCTCGTACACCCGCATGGCCTGGCACGAAAATAAAACTAAGCTTCCCCAGCCGAGACCGCTACAGAGACTGCAACCACTCTCTTCGGATCTACTCCATCTCTATCCTCTTGAGCATGCTTATTGAATCACTAAGGAACCACTCCCTAGTGAATGGCTTCGCCTCGAGCCATGTCATTGCTTTACTTACTGCCAAGACTTCCATAGTTATGCTACTTGTGGTCAAAGCAATCAATCAATCATGTGCCATGCCGGAAAGCGTGGGCGGTCATGATTCGCCATTTCACTCGATCACCAAAGTCGTGGATCAGCTCAGTGTTCCTGTCTCGTCCATGCCATGTGGCCAAGCCATCCAGGTATGTTCCTCTCGGTCTTCCTCTTGGTCTGTTCCCTTCGATCTTGCCAGCTGTCACTAAGTTCTTCAGTCCATTTCTTCTCATAACATGTCCAAATAATTTTGACTGTCTACGTCTAATTTCTCTAATAAATCTACGATTTTCATTTGTCTCTTAGTACTTGGTCATTGGTTTTTCTATCTGTCCATGGTATTCTTTGCATTTTCCTCAGAAACCACATTTCTGCAGCCATCAGATGTTTTTCAGCTTGACTGCACATTGTCCAAGTTTCACATCCATACAAAAGAACAGGCTCTATGTATCCCCTCAACACTCTTTTTCTCGTTTCAATTGACATCATTTTATTGGTCAGAATGTTTTTCATCTTGCTAAAGGCTACTTTCGCAATGGCGATTCTTGTTCTAATCTCTTCAAGGCATCTGCCATCAGATGTTATGACTGTTCCGAGATAATTGAACCGATTCACTTGTTGAAGAATATTCCCATTTACTTGTATATTACATTGTGGTACTTCGTTCTTCCTAGTGACGACCATAACCTGTGTCTTCCTACAATTTAATTCCAACCCCAGCTGCTCACTGTGTACAACAACAGCGTCTACTAATTGTTGCAGATCCTGTGCATTGTCTGCAATCAATACTGTATCATCTGCATATCTAATGTTATTTATGTTTCGTCCTCCAATGCTGATTCCATTTAGGTCTTCTACATTTCTGAAAATATTTTCACTGTATAGGGAAAAAAGATCTGGAGACATTACACATCCCTGCCTAACACCTCTCTTAATAGGTTGATATTGTCCTACTTCATTATCAATCCTTATGGCAGCTTGTTGTTTCCAATATATGTTTTTTATAAGTCTAATATCTTTCCCATCAATTTGTAGATCTGCAAGCATATCCACAATGTTGACATGTCTAACTCTATCAAAAGCCTTTGTGTAGTCAATAAAGCAAAGATGTATATCCTTGTTTACTTCTAAAGCACGTTCAATAACTGTTCGCAGCATATACACAGCATTTACTGTACCCTTTCCTTCTACAAACCCACATTGTTCTTCCCCTATTTCAGGTTGTATTTTCTTCGTCACTCTTTGCATGATAATTCGTAACAAAACTTTGTGATGTGACTCATTATACTAATTGTTCTATGTTGATCACATTCTAAGGTTCCTGATTTCTTTGGGATTGCAATAAATGACAGCAGATGGATTTTCTTCTCTGCACTTTCTGTCTAGTTTGATGCAAATTGAAAAGGACGTACATAAATATGCTGGCATTTGTACCCACTCCTCACCAGGTTCTAGGTCCTCAAGTGAACCCTTTACCTTCTTAATTACACTGTGCAGTGGGTGTTGTGTGTTCGCGTTTATTCTGAGATGGGCATGTGCTATGAAAATGTGTAGTCGGTCCCCAATGGTTGGAACATCAAGAAGGTAGCACATCGCCCTGCATGCTGTATCTTTTGTAAATCCAAGAATAATACGCATAGCTTCGTCCTGTATCCTTTCCATCTTTTCCACCATCGTGACGATCGCCATCGCATACTCCAAAACAGAAAGGACCAGACCCTCTTAAGGGAGACATTGATGGCGCTGCTCACAGTTTGCCGCCGCCACTACCCTCATCGCAGTAAAATCTCGCTTGACGTTTGTTATCACCCGGCCTATGTACACATGATAAGCAAGGTTTCGATCAAAAAATATCCCAAGGAGTTCATTGCCTGCGCTCTTCCAACGTCTCAGAAAACACATTTACAGTTGGTGTTGGAGTGTTGACAATATTGTTATTCAAATAGAACCATGTGACTGCTGACTTCGTTAAGTTGACCATTGCCCCGTCTTCAACACACCAAGTACTTATGCGATTTAGTTCTGTTTGTAGTCCCACAGCAATCCGATCTCTATCCTTACCCTGAAGATACACAAACATCATCGGCATATGACAATGTCCTCACCGGTCCTCTCATCTGCTCGCCTGTAATTCTCACAGTGTAGGCGTTGAACAGCACCGGGGATAATGGTGATCCCTGTGGCACGTCCGGATATATAGTTGGTTCAGAAGTCCAACTGCCACATCTAAAAAGAACTACTTTCTGATGGAAGAGGGCTGAGGCGATCCAAATAAGGAGGAATGGACTTATATTGTGTTCAAGAAGATGATACATTAAGAAATCCAATGGCATTCTGTTGTACGCATTCTCAAGATCAATCGCGCAGCACATGTTTCATTGGGTGAGTGGAAACGTCATCAGACATCATGTGGGGAAAAAAAAAAACTGCTGCATTGGTCCAGGTTTCTCTATTAGGACGGCACCCTCCTAGGGTAGTTGGGAAACAACCTTGCCTCTCTATCTGACTTGATATTTTCCTGGCAATTAACTTTTCCAGCAGCTTGCCTATTGTAGTCAGCATGGTTATTACTTGATATCCCTGAATTGTTGTGTGGTCTTTGCCAGGTTTCGGCAAGGGAATCAGATATTTGTGTAACCACTCCTCCTTGATGCTAGCACTCCCTATGCTGTTGTTGCAAATATCTGCTAGTTCCTCAAGCACGTTATCGGTATACACATTGATGTCGTCATACCTTATACCAAATGACCCTTGTGAGCTGTTTTATGTTCTTCGAAGCACAGGCCTGATCTCTGTCACTGTCACTATGTCTTCAACTGCAATGTTCTGTGCCTTACACCTGTCTGAGGTAACCACCTTGGCAACATGTTGGCCTCTCATGTCTGTCTGGTTGCTCTGCTCTAGATAGCCTTCAAAAAGGGCTTTGCCCTTACTCTCGTCAGAACTCTGCCACATATGGTCAACACTTTGTAAGTCAGGAACTGTGTGACTACGCATTCATACTTTTATGCAGTCGCCAGAACAAATTCAGTGACTTGTTTGTGCTTACGTAAGTTACCGATGCGGAGAGAACCACTACCAATTCTCGCGCAACGTCACGTTACTTAGAGAGTATACGAGATTACGGAGAAAGTCGTGTAGCCTCTATTCCAGAGAGACCGGACTAATCAGTTTACGATATTCATTTGTTTCTTGAAGGCCTTGATCATGGTTTTTATGTCTGTCCATGGTATTCTTTGATTTTCCTCAGAAACCAATTTCCATAGGCATCAGCTGTTTTTCAGCTTGGCTGATTATTGTCCACGTTTCACATCCATACAAATATATAGGTTCTATGTAGCACTTATACACTCTTTTTCTTGTTTCAATTGTTATCTTTTTATTGGTCAGTATGATTTTCATCTTGCAAAAGGCTACCTTCGCAATGGCAATTCTTATTCTAATTTCTTCAAGGCATCTCCCATCAGATGCTATGACTGTGGCAGGATAACTGTATCGATTCACTTGCTTAAGAATAAGCCCATTTACTTGTGTATCACATTGTGGTATTTCCTTCTTCCCAGTGACGACCATAATCTGTGTCTTCTTAATATTCAGTTCTAACCATAGTTGTTCATTGTGTGCAACTACCGTATGTGCTAAATATTGCAAGTCCTGTTCATTGTCTGCAATCAAGACTGTATCATCTGCATATCTAATGTTATTGATGTATCGTCCCCCAATGTTGATTCCTTCCATATCTTCTCTATTTCTAAAATATTTTCACGGTAAAGGGAAAAAATGGTATGGAGACATTACACATCCCTGAATCACACCTCTTTTAATAGGCTTATATTGATCTACATCGGTATCAATTCTGATGGCAGCTTGTTGTGTCCAATATATGTTTTTTTTCCCCCACAAGTCTAAGGTCTTTTCCATCAATTAGTAGAACCATGGTCTGGCAAGACTGCGACAGCGTGGAGTGACGAGGGGATCTGGCCGATGCTCGACGCTTAGAGGAAATGCAAGACGCACATATAATCAGATTACTACTGGTACTATTGGGGTTGGAACTCTTCGCTGGCTTCTGAGGATGGGGACGGAGCGCTTATGGGAATGTCCCGAATGTTGTGATTTCGGTTCCTAAATCAATCAATCAATAAATCAATCAATCAATTAGTAAATATTCAAGCATCCTTATCTTGTCGACATGTCTCACTTTATTAAATGCCTTTGAGTAGTCAATAAAACAAAGATATAGATCTGTGTTTACTTCTATAGAACGTTCAGTTACTGTTCTTAGTATACACACAGCATTTGCAAATCTACAAAACCACATTGTTCTTCTGCTAGTTCGGGTTTTATTTTCTTCCTATCTCTTTGCATGATAATTCTCAGCAGAATTTTTGTGATGTGTCTCATTATACTAATTGTTCGATGTTGATCGCAGTCTGTACTATTGACACGTATGTCACCTGGATCCCCTTTTATACATAGCCATGGGAGTCTGTGGGTAATGGGACCGCGACAGTGGTTGATACCGGGGTAGTCGGTGGTAACGGCTAATTGAAAGTCCCAGGTAAATGAGTGGAGGTGGTACACACATCAAACGGGGTGGGGAGATACAGGAAGGTAATACGGGAAATTGAAAGCAAGTTTAATCAATCAATCAACAAATAATCACATAAATCTATCTATCTATCTATCTATCTATCTATCTATCTATCTATCTATATATCTATCTATCTATCTATCTATCTATCTATCTATCTATCTATCTATCTATCTATCTATCTATCTATCTATCTATCTATCTATGTATCTATCTATCTATGTATCTATCTATCTATCTATCTATCTATCTATCTATCTATCTATCTATCTATCTATCTATCTACCTACCTATCTATCTATCTATCTATCTATCTATCTATCTATCTTCCTGTCTGTCTGTCTGTCTCCTGTTAGTTAGATCAGTCGGCCACGTAAAAGCCAGGAGTTGGACTTTTGCTGCAGAGATGATGAATGCACCGAGCTATTGGGGTATTTATGCAAGGTTAGGATCACACCCCAACCCCGCCCAGGTCTATATAACAGCAACATTTGGAACCCGTCTGATGTAATACTTGCCCCTAGGTAATTAAATCTATATACTTATTTCAGCATGACCGCATCTTTTGTTGTCTCAGATTTCACAATATGTAGTTATTGCTGGCCCTATACTGTTCTTTGTCTCAGTGACTCATGCTAGGTATGATTGGTAATCATGGTTGGTTAATGCGATAGTTGTAATATTTGATAACAGACTAGGTTCCATTGTTGCAGGATGCCGATGGCGTGGCCTGTGTCGTGATGTTTGGTTTTACGAGGGAGACAGTAATTGTACAACTTACAGGTGCGCACCGATCGACAGGGAAGGCACAACTGTCTATGAAATGGAACCGAGAGATAGTAGGTTCAATATGTTTCTTCTTTGCTGTCATTCCCTCTGAGCACTAGACTGGAGACTATTGCCAATGACATACCTTATTTTTCGTTCCTCTTTGGAGGGACATGAGTCACAACGCGTTATGAACCTCAAAGGTCAATCTGTCCAACTGCTGCATGCGCGTGTGTGGTGTCTGCTACTACTAGACATATTCCACCCGAGGCAAGGGAGAGGGAGGGGGTGATGTGTCTATCCCTGGGTTTCTTTTCCTAACAACTCTTTACAATTTCTAACTGTCCTGGGGTGTATACTATGCGCAGCTTCCACGTGGAGCCTCGTTGTCAAGAAGCTCGTGTGGGGATGTTGACATCAGTATAATACTATTGACAATGATCCTCTGAAACCAACGCTGGAACATACAAGAATCATTCAGACGAAGGGATCAAAACTGACTCAAGGCTGCATCTGGTATAACATTTATTCCAAGAGAGGGATCATCATAATCGGGGAAGTGGCATGTCTGGGTTTATTTAATAACGCGAATATAACCACCCATAATCCAACGCGTGTTGTACTAACGAGTTATGGTATATACTACAACATTATCATGTAGAGGCGTGATTGGCATCTTCGTATAATACAATGTAGGGAGCTATAGATCTATAATACATTGTATGGAACAATTGATCTACAATATGTTGTACGGAGTCACAGATCCATAATACAATGTACTGAACCATAGATCTACAATACACTGTACGGAGTCTTAGCACCACTATATACTTACGGAACACTAGATATGAAAAACACAACGGGTCCATGCACAGACAATGCAGTGCACGGAACCAAAGCTCTACAATATGTTGTAGGGTACTGTGGGGTGGTGGGTGAAGATATAAAGAAAATAATCATCATATCTTAATAGCCAACTGTATATGCAACGTGAACTGACTCAAAAGGACAGTCTACGGGTATAGATTAAGCATAAAGTGATGTTTCCTAACATAGATCACTGGAAATTTCCCGTACTTTCGAGAAGACAGCACTCCTCTTTATAAACCGAGGATCCGTGTGGTGTTCCAGCCCACATTCAGCTGCATAGTAGTGCTGTCGTTGGACTAATCTGATCGTTGTGAACATTCATGAAAAAACTCAAACACCAACTAGCAAGTGAATAAACAACTATTGCTTTTAACAAACAACATTACATTAAGATAACCTGATGAAAGGAGGAAAATATCTGCAGGATCCTAAAATAGGGCATAATCATACACCCACCATAAAAATGAATAATAGCATATCATTAAACATTATAACAATGATATCTAATTAATTAATTACCTATCCCGATATTGTCTTGATGAAGGAGTGAAATCAACGTCTTCCTTGCTCCATTGAGATGCTAAGGGTTTTCTAGTTCTCGCGTGAAACGTTTATGATTTGACAGGAACAGAATGAATGTTCATGATTAATAACTGTCAATTTTCAAATAAACATCATAGTCCATTGTTCGTTCTTAACACACAGGGTGTGAATGGTCCTATCCAATAACACAGATGGCGCGAATGTCAAAAGCCTGGGAAAAACATTAAGATGTAATAAAGACGGCCCAGTGGCGTTTATCCAGCTAGGGTTTGATGTTCGGACAATGGAGAGACCCCTGATGTTTATTGGTGAATCACTCGTCCCTCCATAGAAAAGCAATCTCCTCCTCTTCCTGCCTTGAGGAATATGACCATCCTGTTGCCATTCATCTTCATTTATTTAAAAAAAAAAAAAAAAACTGACCCATCTTCATTCAAAAAAACAATATTTAAAAAAGAACATCTGCTCAAGGAAGAATACCACTGTCCCAACAGAGATCATGAATTTACCATCATGAAATTTAAAATACACCACGCAGCATTAACAACAGCCGAGCTGGCCAACACATCTTGCCAGGTCAGGGCACTTGTGTAGACTGCACATCAACATACACAGTCTGCCGGCATTTCTTATCTATCTATATGCTATATGTCATATATTATGTTAATAGGGAGTAACTGTGGCGCTTTCAATTATAGCGCAAACATCCAAAATAGGAAAGTAACTTGCAATTATCTCCAGTTATTAAAAGGGGATAATCTTATCCTAAAGGTTTAGAGAGTTTGCTATTGACAGCTCAGGTCTGGTAGCACCAAGGGGAACCATTTGAAACAAGGTAAATAACTTTTTTTCGGTGTTCGCCCCTTGTCTTTGTCCCATGAGAAAACGACAGGAGTTGAATTTCACAGCTAAATTCAGATGCTGTTTACCACTTCAGCAGATTCCATTTTATCAAAAGGAGCAGGGGAGAAGTGTACTAATGTTAAAATTAACATCCACATGTGTTCCAAGGACGGACACCCATTAATACTAGAGTAATTTTCTTCTCTATATCTTTACTGTGCTTCGGGTTTTTCAGAGCCAGGACACAAATATGTCACAGGTGCAATATCTATGCAGTATAATGTACGGAACAATGGCTCTACAATATAATGCATTTAGACATAGATATACAATACACTACACGGAGCTATACCACTACAAAATACTGTACAAAACAATAGCGCTACAATATACTATACTAGGCTATATATCAACAAATGACTGTGTGGAGCTATAGATCTACAACACACTCTACGGACCATAGCTCTACACTATACTGTATAGACAAATAGATCTTTAATACTCTGTACAGAGCGATAACTCTACAATATATTGTACGGAACAATATATCTACAATATACAGTTCGGAGCCACATATTTACAATATACTGTACGGAGCCTTACATACATAGTACACTTCACTGAGTCATAGCTCTAAAATGTACTGTAGTGAACAATAGACCGTCAATACACTGTAGGAAGCCATAGATCTGCAACATTCTGTGACAAGCATAAGATCCGTAGTACACTGCATAAAGGCACAGATACAATGAAAAATATTGTAACAGGTTCAGTGTAAATAATTGTTACATCATACTCACTGTATTTAGGTTTACCTACGAGGTAAATACCGGTCTCCCTGGTCGAGGAGGTTAGCAGCTTTCTCCCTAACCCCGAATACGCTCGTGGTTGACGGGAGCGCACGAGAATTTGATCGGTTAGAGTCGTGCCAGTGAGTTATGAGAGTATGGAGAAGGTCGCTCAGAAAGCAATGGCAAACTAATGAGCGTAATCTTGCCAAGAAATCAACAATCAGCTAAAAGATGCTGATGTTGACAGTGATGTTCTGTAAAGGATATGCAAAACATTTTTACGAGTTAAATGTTCATATCTACACAACCAGCATATGTTCTTTTTGTAACAATGCACAAGGCACTACACCTGCTATATGGAGTGACATAAAGCGTAGCAATGTTATTAGTACGTACCTGAAGTAGGAATTTACAGAGACATATGGATTTTAACATTTTAGGTATATGTGAGACAAGATGGAAAAGAATCGGCGTGAGAACATTCGAGGAGTATAGCATAGACCAAGGGTGGGCAAACTTTTTGTGCGGAGGGCGCATTGACAGGTGTAAAGCTATGGGGGGGGGGGGGGATGGGGGGGGGGGGCGCATATATATATATATATATATATATATATATATATAGCCGGTCTCTCTGGCTGTGGGGTTACAACACTTTCTCTCTGTAATCCCGTTTATCACGCAGAGTCTCGTAGCGGAGCGAGAGCTGAGGCGGTTCGACCCCCGCTCGTGACTTGCGGGATACTGAGCCGGCCGCTCAGAAAGCAATGGCAAACTACTGAGCGTAATCTTGCCAAGAGATCAACATACAGCTGAAAGATGCTGGTGTTGACAGCTAAGTCCTGTGGGGGATATGCTAAAAAAAAAAAATATATATATATATATATATATATATATATATATAATGTCCATTTTGTTAACAGCAACCTATCACAATAAGTAATTATTAATTATTTATAGGTTATTAAGCATATAACTAATTACTGCAATTATATTTGTTAATATGGACAGAATCTTTTACTACTTTGTTAACAAGATTTTACTTGTTATTAGAACAAATATTCTTTGCTATCTATTAATGGCTTTAATTTAGACGCAAACCGACTACATTGTCAATATAATTGTTGATTTCTAATGAGATGTTTTGTAACTGCATGCACATTTTGACAATATTCTTGAAATATGGAGCAAGTTTACTTGTTGAAATTCGCATGACAACATGCACGTTGCAGTCCGACAATAAAGACCTATTCTTAGATTTGTTAATCTTCAAGCAAGTGAATGCTTGATCGAAAATGTATGTTGATCCAAACAATGATAACAGATTAGCTGCACAGTTTTTAAAGTTGGGAAATGATTCTTGCGGTAAAGATCCATAGAAATCCAGCAAACCATCTGACTTGAATTTCTCTTTCAGATCATGATCTGCTTGTAAGTCAAGCAGCTCCAACTGTATGTCCTCTGTGGCTGTATCAGCTTCTGCACTAAAAGTGGAACTGAGAATATTGAACTTTGGCTCTAAGTTCTTGAAATCTTGGAATCTCCATCAAAATTCTTCAATCAATGCATCTAATTGGGTTTTGTACTTTTCAGTCATTTCACCAGAAATGGTTTCTTGATTCAGCAAAGGGAAGTGACAAAATCTTTTTCCACTTGCTTGTCTGAGAATAGTTAGAGTTTTGTCTGAAATGATTTTACATGTACATACAACGTATGTGCAAACACACCATTGCCCTGAAGTTTGACATTCAGTTCATTTAACTTTTCCATAATTTCAATGGCAAACATAAAGTCTAACTGCCACTCTTTATTGGCAATGTTAGTATTAAAGTCACACGCAATGCCTCTCATCTCTAGGAACATTACTATTTCTTCTCTGAGTTCCCACACTCGCCTCAACACCTTGCCGAGACTCAGCCATTGAACACTGGTGTGATACAGGATATCGGAATGTTCAGTTTCCAAATCGTCAAGTAATGCCTTGAAATGTCTGTGATTAAGTCCTCTTGATCTGATGAGGTTGATGACACTGACAACTGGGTCAATAACATGCTTGGTATTCAAGACAGTTTACACAGACTTTCTTGATGAATCACACAGTGTAGTGGTAATAATGTATGGTCTGGATATTTTGCTTTAGTCTTATCAACTTTACCAGACTTACATTTTTTCTAGTCAAAGCACGAGCTCCGTCAGTTGTAACACTTGCCATCTTGTTCCAAACCATCCCAGTTCTTTCAATACAGTTCGTAACAACATTGAATATATCATGGCCTGTGGTTGTGTCTTTGAGTGACTCAACACTCAGTAACTCTTCAGTGAGTTTGAAAGAAGTGTTTATTCCACGTATAAATAATATAAAATTAATTATATTTATTATTATTATATTTATATAAAATAATTGGGCAGTACCATGTTCATCGGTACTCTCATCCAATGCAAGAGAGTACAACACAAATTGTTTAATTGCATCTTGAGGTTTATGCATCAAATTGTAACTTATCTTGTCAACACGTCTGACCACAGTTCTCCTTGATAAAGTATGTTGTCAAATCTGTTTTTTAGTTCTGGATACATAATGTTTGCTGCATCTAGCAAACATTCCTTGAAAACTCGCCATCAGAAAATGGCTATTTCTATTTTACAATTCTGTATGACAGCACAGGACTAGCTTCAGTTGTAACATCTTGAATTGAAGACTGTTTAGTGAAAACAGTTTGCTGTTTCTCCAAGTTTTTCACCAACTCCAGGCATTTCCTTTCCCTCACTTCGGTTGTTAAATTGTATCAGACATCGGAATGGTTTGTTTGATAATGTCTTGTTAAATTTTACTCCTTGAAGATAGCCACTGACTCACGACACAACAAGCAAACTGATTTGCTACCAACTTTTATAAAACAGTACTTAGTTGTCCATTCATCATTAAAAACACGGCAGTCATTTTCAATCTTACGTTGTTATTGACACTCGTTATTTTAATAAAATTCAAACAGTTAGAATTGTACAAATCTTTAAAACGGAAATGAAACAAAACCTACTTCCGGCTGTGTGTGAAAATAAAATATTCGGAAAACCAGTAGTAAACTCAGAATAAATTTCAGAAATATATCAAAACTACTACAACACATAAATTAATTTGAACATTGTAAATGTGGAAATAACTTATAACAGCAAATAACTTTTAAATTTAATATTTTCTTGCAATATACATAATTTTATTCACCGGAGAAACATATGTTTTTCATAAAATCATCCTTATTAAATTTTAACATGTCGATAAATATTTCTCGATATGAATATCGGTAAATTCGCATTTTAGCAATCCATGGTTCCAAATGTTGCTGTATGTAGCCGGGGGCGGGGTTGGGGTTATCGCCCAACCTTGCATAAATACCCCAATGGCTCGTGCATTCATCACCTATACAGCAAATTTCCAACACCTGGCCTTCTTGTGGTGGACCTGCTTTAACTACCAGGAGAAGGGGCGGCGGCGAGTCACTGGCGCCAAGAAATAACCAGAACGCTCTAGATGTGTATGCACGTAAATGCATGCGCAGACATGTGTGTGCGGGCCTACACACCTAAACTCGAGTAAGACCACAGTTTCCTCTGGCAAAGGAAAGGTGCTGAAGACGGAGGCAACCAGCCAGGAGGTGCACCACAGAAATCATGATGCCACGCAATCACGCGTAATGAAATATGTTGACTACCGCTAAATATTATGGTGCTCGCCCTGCTTTGGGCCTCCAGGCAGGTGCAGTGCCGGGCCCTATGTATCGAAAGGGTCCAACCACAGCTACTGGAGATTGTCTTCAGATGTCCTGTGGAACCAGGGAACCTGAGAATAGAACAAAACCTAAAACTAATGCACAGGGAGGCGGAGGGAGTCAGCAACAACAACAACACAACATATAGAACTAGAAAACATCTTGGACCAAGAAAAGGTAAGCGTATGTTGTTTGCAAGAAACTCACCTCAACGAAAACTAAATGATGTCTGGGAAATGTCAGCATAAGGTGACCATACAGAGGATACCATCTCACTGTTGAGTACCCGGAAACGATAGAACAACTGATCGATTGTCTAAGGAAGGAGCAAAAGAGGAACAGCCTGATGTGCTCGTTACATACCACCAAAAGAAAAGAATGATCAAATAAGTCAGATAGCCACCAAAACCTGCTCAAGGTGACTACCACGTTATGGACATCTCAGAACAAGTCATTATTCTGCGTCTTAGAACAGGAAACAATAGATTGCGCAACCACATGTATACAAGATTCAAGATTGGTGAATCAGCCATGTGCACATGTGGATTGGCGTCGCAGACAGCAGACCACATACTCAAAGACTGCCCAAATTACAACATGTCTAGGCAAACCTTCTGGCCTAGAGAAATGACAGTGCAAGATAAACTCTATGGACTGCTGCGTGAACTAAAAAGGACAGTTAAATTCATACAAGAGGCAACATTGCAGTTATAGACTTTTTTAAGGCGAACGAAAGAAGAAGAAGAAGAAGCATTACATTACGAAGGTCAAGGACTGTTTACAAAAATAGATAATTAGAAAGAAATGTTATCAAAAATGTTAAAACAATCATAACGGTACATGAAATACTGTAAAATTCAACAAAATAACTTTAAAAAGAAGTAAAAATTGTTATTTCTATATGCCCTCGCGGGCCGCATAAAATCAGTTGCCGGGCCGCATGCAGCCCGCGTGCCGTAGTTTGAACACCCCTGGCATAGACCGTTTTGGTAGAGAGAGCAGACAGCGCGGGGTAGCACTGATAATGGATCTCAAGAGATCACATTTGGTCAAATGATATTGGACTGTGTCAGACAGAATATTACTGGTAATGTTATGTGGCAGACACGTTTATGCACCAACAACAGACAGCAGTGATGACAACATCGATGCATTGTACAAATATTTGTAGAATACTATCAAGAAGTTCAAGTAGTCAAAATTAAATTTAATAATGGGTGATTGTAATGCTAAAGTTGGAAATCAACTGGGCGGATGCACAGTAGGCAAGTATGGACTATGAGAAGAAAATAACAGAGGTTACAAATTCTTTACTACCCCGCTCATGCTTTTATGTAGTCGCCAGAACAATTTAAGTGACTTGTCTGTGCTTACTCTTTGACACACCTCTGCCCATTTTTCACTTTTAACCACCTTGACCAGTTTTTTTAAATAGCTTACTTTTGTTTGCATCTCTCTTTCTAAGTGCATGCAGGGACTGGGATGGCCAGTTCTGTTCTTCTTGGCATTTTGTCATCTCCTTACAGCACCACGTTTATCCAACCACGCCTTCTCCACCTCAAGATTCCACCACGGTGGCTGCTCGCATATTTTTTTTTCCTGCCCTGAAGCTTTCTGCGCTTGTCACGTCTTATTTTACTCGCCACATCTTGCCATGTACTGTTATACTGGAAAGTCTTGACCGTTAACGTGTGCTGCCTGGTTCTGCCTTTCTCCATCAATATGCTGCAAGGGTGGTGGTCGCTGCCATGGTGTCCTAGGACACTCCATCTACACACTGTAGTGAGTGAAGGAGAAACCAGCGCCAGATCAATAGCACTGTTCTCATCGCCTGGACGGCTTGCTGTCCTGGTGACACATCCACTATTAATACAAACCAGGTCAATGGTTTCAAGTGCAGTCTCGAGCTCCTCCCCTTGTGTGTTGGAGGAAATGTTTCTCCATGATCTGCCTTTAGCGTTGAAATCACCACAGAAAATAACATTTCTCTCTTGACCTAATATGTCACTTAAGCAATGCCACTTCTGGGAATCCATACTCGCGTTGCGGGCATAAACATTAACCAGCACGAATGGTAGACTGGATTGAACTCTTACCACTTGTATTTGTATATCGTCACTGTCCCAACTGGACATGTCTAGCTCTGACGCCACCATGCTGTCGCGAATGAGAATCGCCATTCCCATATGTCGTCTTTTTAAGAAACATTTGAAGCCGGCAATTCGGAGTAGCTGATCACCCAGTCTTGTCTCCTGGAGCGCTACAATGTCATTCCTGTAAACCAGATTTTCTAAAATAGGACTTCGTTGTTTTACGCTGGCGCAGTTTTACATATCATGCTAACTCATCGAGTCCGGATGCAATTCACAATCAGGTTATCGCTAGTTAAATTAATATTATAACAAGACATCTATCTCAACATGCAACATGACTAGCCCATCTGGCTCTAGTACGGCGATGTTGCCTTCACCGCCTCCATTAACATAAGAGTTGAAAAGACACACGAAAACAATGATTCTTTTTAATCTCTTGGCTTAATCGATGCATGCATCATGATTAACTCATGGTGCACGAATTGGCAGAGCTAGTAAGGATGTGATATATATATATATATATATATATATATATATATATATATATATATATATATATATATATATATATATATATATGTATATATATATGTATATATATATATATATATATATATATATATATATATATATATATATATATATATATATATATATATATAAAATATATATATATATATAGTGACCAATTTTTATTTATGGATGTCAGGCATATTGTCAGTTTATTATTGATGGATATGACACGTACATATAAAGTAACAATTATTTTAGTAATGGATATGTCATATACACATATAACGTCATGTATTACTGATGGCAGCAACACGTCTTTAGAAGTCAAGACCCGTGTACACGCCTCAAGATGCGTACATCAAGCAGATGGTGCTATATTTATCTTATTATTGACCAATCGATACTCGGTTTCTAATGTGGCCAGTGTGAAGCTAATGTGGCCAGTGTTACTTCCAATTTATTGGCACAAATGTTCGGTTGTGAGAGGGTCAATTTACACAGAAATGGTGTCCTCCCCGTTGCGGGTGTAATCTTGACCATGGGGCCGGGAGAAGATCGTCTAGCCACTACGCTAACAAAGCTCCCGTGTTAGCATACAACTGGCAGTAAAGGTTCTGCTGTGAGATGGGATGCTTGAGGAGAGCTGCCAACTTAACTGTCTGGGACAGAATAAGTAAAGAGAGATGGTGGGATCACACCCTTTACCAGGTATATTGAAAGATATAAGATCAAATGGTTTGGCCATCTCGTTAGAATGCAAAACCATCGAAAACCAGCATTGGTCCTAGATCAAAGATCTGTTACGAGAGCAATAGGACGCCAGATAAGAAAATGGAATGACGATATCAAAGGCATGGTACAATCACACGGAATTACTCTATCCAGTGCCACCCATCGGGAGCTGGAGCGCCAACTATTCCTCCCCTCGATGCTTGACGGTAAACCTGGAAGATGATGATGGTGATAATGACTATGGTGTCGCGGAACCACTGTAATGAACGATAAGATGATAAAATAACAGAGACAAATGTATGCACAGCTGCAATTGTTTGTTACTAGTGGAAAAAACATTTACGTCGAATCAAAGGTACCACCAGTCTTTGAGAATTCCCCCCCCCCCCCAAAAAAAAAGAGGGAAAAGAGTCGCCCGGCTGTTTCCCCAAGACTCAAGATGAAAGACAAAGCGCCGCCTTGATTCGGTTGCCACATGTTGTTGACAGGAGACTGACGTCACTAGGACAATCCCGACTGTATGCAATACAGAATTTGTACCGCTAGTTTGAACATTTGAGTTGACCTATGCTGAAGTGTTGTGACTAGCTCTGTTTTATTATTGAAAAAAATCTAGCGTGTTCGGTATCAGTTAACGTTGAGGAACATGTGTCTTTCATGGCAAGGTATGGATTCGATTTAGAATTAGCTAGGATTTCATAAGGTATGTACAAATAGTATTTAGATGTCAATAATGTAGAATAGTCAAGTGATGGCTAGAGTTTAGGACTTGAACATAGTGTTGTTGCTTTGTGGTTAGGTATTCAAAGAGTGTCGGCGACAGTAGGCAATCGCATTGTTAAAACTAACTAGTGTGAGATGTCAATTACCTCATCTGGTTGGGAATAGTGAAGTGGGATGATATTTAGAGGAATTGAGGATGGTTGGGGGATAGGGGAAATGTCCAATGGTGGGATCTTCCAGTGGGGGTCTACTGGGGTTCTGCACTTTACATTTTGGTCTTTCCTTGTCTTACCCTAATTCAAACCGATGTGATGAGCTCCTCTGCCCCATGACAGAATTTGGTTCACTGTCATATATCTGAGTGAGGCCGTCAGCCTACACTCATCTAATAGGAGTCAGTGTCCGGCTGCTCTCACCGGTGTGTTCTCTCTCTCTCTCTCTCTCTCTCTCTCTCTCTCTCTCTCTCTCTCTCTCTCTCTCTCTCTCTCTCTCTCTCTCTCTTTCACAGGTTCCCTCAGTTTGCAAAGAAAAGAATCTGAAATATCACTGTTAAAAGTATGGATGATTCAGTGAAGAACATTTCATTCAGCGGCTTTTACATTGAGCTCATGATCAGAAGGGTCTGAAAGAACATTGCTCATTTGAGCCGAAACATATAGTTATCTAGGAACGTTTTCTTTGTGATAAAATTCACTATGATTCACTAGTCATTTTTCATACCACATGTACTTTGAACACTACGGGTTTTAGAAGGAACACTGAACATAGCATTTTTCCTAAAACAGTAGATTCCTGTGGAATTGTAATCTTTACTTTGCGATCGTGAAAACTTTAGGACAATTAGTAATAAACAATTGTGTTTCACGGGACAGTGATACATATTTTCACGGTACAAGGATTGATGAACATTAGAACTGTAGGGGCAGCTAGTAAATGTGTGTGTGATCGATTCACGATCAGTATCGGACTATTTCCGTGATTGGTGACCAGGTATCTGGGTTATCAAAAAGCTACCCGAGGAAGTAAACATCTAGCAGGAAGGACACATCGTTTGGTTAAGTAATCGTGTACTGACCTATGATGATGTTATGTGATCCTTACAAGGATGATCAGACTTTGCTCTTGAGTTGTTCGGTCTGATTCTGCAGACACACTAGAGTATACGACATACATTCTACACATACACTTCTCAATTACATACACTTGTCTTCGTTAAATTAATATGTTATTAATTTTTTGGAAGCTAGAGTTGTTTAGCATGTTGTTTTGGGGAAGTATGAGAGGGCGCATGATCCAGTGGTGTGTGAGAGAGAGAGAGAGAGAGAGAGAGAGAGAGAGAGAGAGAGAGAGAGAGAGAGAGAGAGAGAGAGAGAGAGGTATCCATTGACTGACGGAGTGTGGTGGACGGAATCTGGTGGATTCTCCAGAATAATGATACGGGGTTAAAAATAATGTGGGTGTTGATTCCCCTCACTCCATGGACGACACAATAAAAGGTATCCACGACATTACTGCTGGCTCGACAGCGGGATCTTTTGACAGGGATCTCTCGACAAGGGGATCTTTTGACAACGGGATTTCTAGACAACGGGGTTCTTTGACTCGGGATTTCTCGACACAGGATTCCCTGATACAGGACGGTGATATCATATTAGTGAGGATCCAGCTAGGGTGAATGTGGATATGAGTTAAGACACAAATCTTGCCTGTTCACATTTCACACGTCTGCATAGGTCTTTGGTCCTAAATTCTACTCTTGTCACGGAGTGATTGTGTTGTGTTGTGCTGTGTGGTGTTAAATATATAGATACATTTTAATTAGTGATTATTTATATATTTGGTTTTAGGAGATAATTTGCTCTCGACCTGCTGATTTACCTCTCTGAAATATGGCCACTCCTAAACTAAATATGGCAGAACAAAGGGCAAAAGGGGGAAGAATTGGGTTTGTCGGGTTCTGCACTAACAGATTACATACAGGAGGTGGAGAGGGATTTTCGTCAAGCAGAAAGGGAAGATCGGAAGGCCGAGATGGAATTGAGAAAGATGGAGTTAGAAACTAAGAAACTTGAAGCTGAGCAGGCCACTAGACGGCTGGAACTTGAATCTGAGCAGGCAGCTAAGAAACATGAAGTTAAGCAGGCAGCTAAGAAACTTGAAGCTGAGCAGGCCACTAGAAGGCTGGAACTTGAAGCTTAGCAGGCAGCTAAGAAACTTGAAGCTGAGCAAGCAGCTAAGAAATTTGAAGCTGAGCAAGCAGCTAAGAAACTTGAAGTTGAGCAAGCTGCTAGGCAAATGGAAGCTGAGCAAGCTGCAAAGAAACTTGAAGTTCAGCAGGCTGCTAAGAGATTGGAAGCTGAGCAAAAAGCTCATAAAAGGGAGCACGAGTACCGAATGCGGGAACTCGAGCTTAAGAGGCAATCTAGTGGGGAAACTGAGGGAGCAGTGGGAGACTCCTCTCTCCCGGGCTCAACTGCAGTAGGTGGACATAGTTACTATGCTATAAAGTTCCCCCTAGCCGACTACGAAGAAGACAAAGAGAAGATTGACAAGTACCTACAACGCTTCGAGGCCATGTCTGTTGCTATGGGTCTGAATCGTGACAAATGGTGTCTTAGATTGTCCCAGGGATTACTCGAAACCGGTTACGAGGTTTATTCTCGCCTGCCGCACGGACACGAGAACAATTGCGACGAATTGAAAACGGCTAGGCTGAAACATTTCGAAGTTACGTCACATACCTAACGAAAAAAATATAGAGCAGCAAAACGAGAACCGGGAGAGTTATTTGCCGCCTATAGTCTGCTTCTGAAATCCTATCTCCATAAGTGGATGGATTTGACTGGGTTCACACATGACTATGAGAGTCTGGAAGAGCTCATGGTGGTCGACCTGTTGGAGAAGCAAATATCGAAACCTCTTAGGACATTCCTGGGAGAACAAGAGGCAGGACGTATTGACTTCGTGACGAAATTGGCAGAACGGTTCGTCGGGGTACATGGGGAGGCAGGGGAAAACCTTTCCACTAACACCAAAAGTCAGTAGAACCAGGACCGGAAGGAAACCAAAAATGCAGGAACCAAGAAGTGGGAACCTTATGTAAAACCATCAGAGGAGAGTTTGGAGAAGAAGAAGGAGGGAAGCAAGAGCACCCCGAGTTCTACACAAAAACGACCGTGGTCGGAGATGTGGTGCTAGATTTGTAAGTCTCCCTCTCACAATACGAGGAACTTTAAATCGAAGGCTAAGAGCCCTCCCTTTGCAGCATGTCAAGTGACTTCCAAGGGAGGTTGTCACGGAAAATGCCAACGTAGACAAGGAAGCTCGCCACCAGGAGAGCACACTCAAGTCCGGTACAAAAAAATCTAGGACAGGGAACTGGTGCAAACATTGCAGGTTAAACATGCATAATGCTAAAGACTTCAGGGTTGAGTCATGCGACTCTCATTTCCTCGTGTGCCCAGAGAAACCTAAGGTGGAGACCACCGAACAAGTCGAGGCCGAGGAAGAGACTTCAGACCAGAACAAACCACCTGTAGTGGAATTGATAGAGGTTAACGGCCGTCAAATGGAGTGTTTTTACGACACTGGACTTGACGGGGAGGCCGTGATTTCTGCGGATCTGGTACACCCAGAACAATTCACAGGTGAGACCATGGAGATACAGCCTGCACAGAAGAGTGCTGTAGCCATGAAGTTTACCATTGCCAAAGTGGAGATTCAATCAAGTTATGTCACCGGCACAATCAAGGCCGCTGTATTGACCAATCCCATTCTCCCCGTCATCCTCGGTTGCCGGTATGTCTTTCTGGGAATGCCCAGGGAGCCAATCCATATGGGAGCAATACAGACTCGCTCTCAGACGAGAACTGATCAGACTGAAGCAATGGTGACTAACCCACTGCTGGGGGAGTTGCGAACTGCCCAGAGTGAGGATGCAACCTTACGTCCTTGCTACAAGAAGCTGCAGAAAAGTGCTGATCCACCAAAACGAGGGCAGTACTACATGAAGAATAGGATACTCTACAGGAGAGCCGGAAGGGGAGACAACCTACACGGTCAGTTGGTGGTCCCGAAGGCCCACCGTTCGCAACTTCTTCATATGGGGCATACCATCTCATTTAGTGGGAATATGGGTATTGCCGCCACCATGCAGCGAATTTCCTGCCATTACTATTGGCCGTGAATGACAGGTGATGTGCGTCAGTATTTGAAGTCATGCCCTGAGTGCCAGAGGGTAGCACCAAAACACTGGACAGCGCCGGTGGTCTTGGGTAGAATGCCCATCATGAACTCTCCTCTCGAGAGGGTAACCATCGATATCGTGGTTCCTCTTCCTAGGACTAAAAAGAGGAACATGTACATCCTCACTATGGTGGATTGCTGTTCGATGTGGGGTGAAGCCACACCATTGCCAACCATTGACTTGAAACGGGTGGCTGATGCACTGATGGAGGCCTTTACAAGATTAGGCTTCCCTGATCAAATTCTAACAGAAAATGGGTCCCAGTTTTGTGGGAGACTGTATTTAGAGTGTTCCACTCTAAACATATACATACCAGCACTTACCACACTCAAGCCAATGGACAAGCTGAGCGTTTCAGCGGCACGTTGATGTCAATGCTCCGGAAACTGGCACAGGAAAAACCTGATAGGTGGGATGAATATATCCCAGCAGCGCTTTTCGCCAAACGGAAGGTACCTCATGGCTCAACGGGACTACCACCCGCTACTTTGTTGTTTAGTCGTCCAATCAAGGGACCGTTGGAAGCCTTGTTGAGGAGTTGGACTGAGGAGGGAATGTCAGAAGAAGTGGTCTCCTCTTAAAAATATGTGGAGGAACTGAAAGAAAAACTTCACAAGGGATAGACTCTGGAGACTCAACATTTAAAAAAGCCAGAAAAAGACATGCGTCTTACTACAACCGTAGGTCTAAAGACAGATCTCTAGAGGTGGGAGACAAAGTTTTGTTGCTACTCCCAACGGGAACAAACAAACTGGAGATAGGTTGGCAAGGACCATTTCCTGTGAAAAGGGTGATATCCAGAACCAACTATCAGATCCGGATCCGGGGAAAGTCGACGATTTTCCATATCAATCTCCTGCGGAAGTACGAGGAGGGACCCGGAGACAAAGCAGCCCATCTCATGGCAATGGCATTTGCAGTGGAGACTGAAGTGGGAACCAACGAGGGCAGGGAATATCCCCTGGTACACCAGGACACCTACATGGATGTGCAGGTGAACCCTGATCTGACTTCCCAGCAGAGGGAAAAGATTATCCAGGTTCTCGAGTCTCATAAGGAGATACTGACTGATAAACCAGGACGAACGAGGTTGGTGGAGTTCTAGATGACCTTGACAACCCAAGAGCCTGTTCGCCAAAGGGTTTACCCAGTGCCATTCTCTAAAGAAAAGGCCCTGGAGGAGGAAGTACAGAAACTGCTGGAGGATGACGTGATTGCGCCATCCGCATCCCCATACAATGCGGGGGTGGTTTTGTTACGCAAACCAAGTGGAGAACACCGGTTATGTATAGACTCTCGACTCTTGAACAGTCATACGCAATTTCAGGTAGAACTTTTGCCGAATCCAACTCAGTTATTCGCTAGGGTCTATAAGGCTAGGTATTTCTCAAAGGTGGATTTGACTCGGGGGTATTATCAGATTCCGGTCAAACCAGAGGTTCGACCCCTGCTGGCTTTCAGTACACCCAGTGGACACTAAGAATTAAAGGTCATTGCCTTTGGACTCAGTAATGCACATAGTGTGTTTACTCGTATGATGAGGATCTTATTAGATCCCTTACATGATCCGTCCATTATCTCATTCATGGATGATATACTGATTTCCAGTGACAGCTTGGATGACCATCTGCAATCCTTGGAGAAAGTTTTCAATAGGCTCAAGAAAGCAGGGCTTACAGTTCGCCCAATCAAGAGCATGATTGGTTACCAGACTCTGGAATTTCTGGGTCACACCATCACTCCAGGACAAATTGTCCTAGAGGAAAAGAACCTAGAAAAAATCAGAAGTGCTCCAGGGCCAAAAACGAAGAAGGATGTGCGATCCTTTCTCTCGTTGTGTGTCTTTTACCACAAATTTATCCCGCATTTCACTGAACTGGGAGCTCCATTAACAGAAAACTTGAAAAGGGGATCCCCGGACCTCATCGTTTGGACACCGGAGTGTGAGAGTGCCTAGAGTCAGTTGAAGGAGGCTTTGGTCAGCAAACCTGTGTTACAGCTCCCTGACCTTTCCAAACGATTTGTGTTGAGAACGGATGCTAGTGGGATTGGAATTGGGGCAGCCTTGTTACAGGAAGGGAAAGTCGATGCTTCGGTGTTGAAACCTGTGGCATACGCAAGCAAGAAACTTCTTCAGGCTGAGAGGAATTATTCG
>JACEFZ010001265.1:612500-687500 GCA_014155875.1 Cepaea nemoralis
CGGTCCTCTCATCTGCTCGCCTGTAATTCTCACAGTGTAGGCGTTGAACAGGACCGGGGATAATGGTGATCCTTGTGGCAGGTCCGATTATATTGTCGGTTCAGAAGTCCAACTTCCACATCTAAAAAGTACTACTTTCTGATGGAAGAGGGCTGCGGCGATCCAACAAAGGAGGAATAGACTTATTTTGAGTTCAAGAAGATGAAGCATTAGAAAATCCAATGGTACTCTGTTGTACGCGTACTCAAGATCAATCGCTGCAGGAAAAGGTTTCAATGCCTGAGTGGAAACCTTCATAGACATCATGGGCAAAAATTGCTGCATTGGTCCAGGTTTCTCTTTTTTGACGGTACTCACCCAGGGTACATGGGAAAACGCCTTGCCTCTCTAGCTGGCTTGATATTTTCATGGCAATTAATTTCTCCAGCAGCTTGCCTTTTGTAGTCAGCATGGTTATTACCTGATATCCCTGAATTTTTGTGTGGTCTTTATCAGGCTTCGGCATGTGAATTAGAGATGTATTCACTCTTCCTTGATGCTAGCACTCCCTATGCTGTTGTTGCAAATATCTGCTAGTTCCTCCAGCTCGTTGTCGGTAAACACATTGATGTCGTCATACCTTATACCAAATGGCCCTGGTCCGCTGTTTTCTGTTCTTCGAAGCACAGCCCTTATCTCTGTCACTGTCACTATGTCTTCAACTGCATTGTTCTGGGCCTTACACCTATCTGAGGTCATCACCTTGGCAACATTTTGGCCTCCCATGTCTGTCTGCTTGCTCTGTTCTAGATAGCGTTCAAAAAGGGCTTTGCCCTTACTCTCGTCAGAACTCTGCCAAATAAGGTCAGAACTTTGGAAGTCAGGAACACTCTTATCCTTGACTACCGCATTCATACTTTTACGTAGTCTCCAGAACAATTTCAGTGACTTGTTGTTGCTGTTGTTTGAAAAGCTAACCGCGATGTCCATCTCTCTTTCCACGTGCACAATAAGACTAGGATGTGCAACTCTGCTCTTCTTGGCGTTTTTTTTTTTTTTTTCATTTCCACAGCACCATGCTTATCCATCCAGGCTTTTTCCACCTCATAATTCCACCAAAGTGGCTGCTGCCAGCTTTTCTTTTCCTGCCATGATGATTCCTGCGCTTGTAGCGCCTTATTTTACTCACCATATCTTGCCCTAAACTGTCACAATTGAATGTCTTGACTGTTGACTTGTTCTGTCTGGTTCTGTCGTTCTCCGCCAATATGCTACAAAGTTGGTGATCGCTGCCATGGTGCCCAAGGACTACACACTGTAGTGAGTGAAGGAAAAATTAGCACCAGGTCAATAAAACTGTCCTCATCACCTGGACAACTTGATGTCCTGGTGACACAGCCATTGTTGATAAACATATAAGGCCAATGGTTTCAAGTGCCGCCTCGAGCTCTTCACCCTGTGTTTTGGAAGAAATGTTACCCCATGATTTGCCGTTGCCGTTGAAATTGAAACAGAAAATGGCATTCCTCTCATGACATAATATGTCACTCAGACACAGCCACCTCTAAGAATTGAATCTCGCGTTACAGGCATAAACATTAACCAACACAAATGGTAGACCGGAGTGAACTCTAACAACCTTTATTTGCATTTTGTCACTGTCCCACCCAGACATGTCCAGTTCTGAAGCCACAATGCTGCCTCGAATCAGAATCACCATTCGCGTGTGTCGCCTGTTGTAATAACATGTTAAGCCGTCTATATTTGTTGAATTACCTCCCGGTCTTGTTTCTTGAAGCGCTACTATATCGTGTCAGTATGCCAGGATTTCTAAAATGGGGCCATGTTGTTTTGTGCTGGCACAGTTTAAAAATAGAATACGCGTGTTCTTGAGGCCAAGACGGTCGCATTTTCGCCGGTAACGACTGGCTCAGGCCCGTCTTGCCTGTCGCTCGCACCATGGACCTCGTCTTATCAGTGGATTGTTTACCCTTTTTACGGTGCACAAACGCTAGCCTGCCATGATGAAGAAAATAGAAAACGCTCACTACACACCACTAGTGTACTGCACAGTAACTTAAACATGCTGCGAAAAACACTCAGGATTGAATCGTACATATACGCGAAACTCCGTTGCACCGGCGAAAATCTTGAGAGGAAAGTCATGGTTTACATCCTAGCACGAAATGAAATTGTCCATCTTTTACCTTAAAACAAGAGTTGTTTCAAAACAACACGACCTCCCACCGCCATCTTGGCCGGAACACCCAGAGGCATCGTTCTTGTTCTTTTACCCTATGAATAAAAATTGGTGGAACTGCGGTAAAGCTGTGGAGATATAAACAATATAAAATAACACAAAGTAATGCAGCCTTACAGAACAGAATTACGAAACATACAGGACGTTGCAGCAACAAACCTTCATCAGCAAACAACTACAATCACAAAACAAAACATATAGTCACGGAGAAGACACTCCGAAGACTACATTAAGACATAAGGACGGGATTAGAAGAATAAAAGAGAAAACAATGAGAGCAATGAGGAGAAAATAAAAATATGAAGAAAAAAATATATTGCTACTTATCAAAGAGTCCGAGGCTGTACTCAATCCATCATGTGCCATGCCGATAAGCATGGGCGAGGCGATAATGTTCTGCCATATCACTCGATCACCATAGTCGCGTATCAGCTCCTTGCTCCTGTCTCTACCATGCCACGTGGCCAAGTCATCCAGGTATTTACGTCTCGGTCTTCTCCTTGATCTCTTCCCATCGATCTTGCCAGTCGTCACCAAGTTCTCCAAGTCATTTCTTCTCATAACATGCTCACATAATGTTGACTGTCCACGTCTAATATCTCTAATCAGTTTACGATCTTCATTTGTTTATTGAGTGACTTGATAATTGGTTATTCTGTCTGTCTATGGTATTCTTTAATTTACCTCACAAAATAATTTCCACAGCCATCAGCTGTTTTCTCATCTTTACTGACTATTGTCCACGCTTCACATCCTTTCAAATGTATAGGTTCTATGTAGCACTTACACACTCTTTTTATCGTTTTTATTGATATCTTCTTAATTCGTGAGTATGTTTTTCATCTTGCAACAGGCTACCTTCGCAATGGCAATTCTGGTTATAATCTCTTCGAGGCATCTTCCATCAGATGTTATGACTGTGCCGAGATAACAGTATTAATTCACTTGCTTAAGAATATGCCCATGTACTCGTATATCACATTGTGGTATTTCCTTCTTCTCAGTGACGACCATAATCTGTGACTTCTTAATATTTATTTCTAACTCTAGTTGCTCACTGTGTGCAACAACCGCATCTGCTACATTTTGTAGGTCATGTTCATTGCCTGCAATCAAGACTGTATCATCTGCATATCTAATGTTATTGATGTATCGTCCCCAATGTTGATTTCTTCCATATCGTCTATATTTCTGAAAATATTTTTACTGCACAGGGAAAAAGAAATCTGGAAACATTAAACATACCTGAATCACACCTCTTTTAATAGGCTTATAATAACTTACATCGATATTAATTCTGATGGCAGCTTGTTGTTTCCAATAAATGTTTTTTTACAAGTCTATGGTCTTTTCCATCAATTTGAAGATCATCAAGCAGCCTTATCTTGTCAACATGTCTTACTTTATTGAAAGCTTTTGAGTAGTCAATAAAGCAATTATATAGATCTGTGTTTACTTCTATAGAACGTTCAATTACTGTTTTCAGTATATACACAGCATTTGCTGTGCCCTTGCCTTCTACAAACCCACATTGTTCTTTTCCTATTCCGACTTGTGTTTTCTTCCCAACTCTTTGCATGATAATTATCAGCAGAATCTTCGTGATGTGGCTCATTATACTAATTTTTCGATGTTGATCGCATGCTGTACTACAGACACGCATGGCACCTTTATACCCATTTATACATAGCCATGGGAGTCTGTGGGAAATGGGGATCGGGGTAGGGGTTGACACCGGGGTAGTGTTCAGGAATGTAATACGGGAAATTGAAAGCAGGATTCATCAATCAATCAACAAATAAATACATCTATCTATCTATCTATCTATCTATCTATCTATCTATCTATCTATCTATCTATCTATCTATCTATCTATCTATCTATCTATCTATCTATCTATCTATCTATCTATCTATCTATCTATCTATCTATCTATCTATCTATCTATCTATCTATCTATCTATCTATCTATCTATCTATTTCATGGAAAACTAAAATAATGTAGTCATTCTACATGCAGCCGTGGCTGGGAAACTAAAATAATGTTTCCATACTACATGTAACCGTGGCTAGGAAACTAAACTACTGTGACCGTATTACTTGTTGCCTTGGCTGGGGTAACAAAACTAAGAGTTTACTGACGATGTTAAGCTGTGTGCATCTATTAGTCTTCATTATGTTTCTATGGTGTGCACGAAACGGCCGTCAAGGGATGTAGGTATCAGAACAAAGGTTTGAACATGCAAAACAGTTTCAAAACAAACCAGTTCTTAGAATAATCGAGACATTACAAACAGTGCCAAGAGTTTGATGTATGTATAAAACACATATATGTATGCAAGAAAATTGTGCCAAAGCTGTGGTACATAGACCATATAACTCCCGTATTATATCATACTTGACAGATTTTACTTGTCACACATGAATGCAAACAGCGACGTTTTAGAGACTGTGTCTGCAACTACTATCTCGGACATGGTCGAGCATTAGAGATATGCACACAACTATAACATTTGTTGCATTTTACATTCACTATCTCCACGTAACGATGACATTTATTGTATTTTACAATCAGGCAATTTGTGTGTGCACAACGTGGTTCAATTACAGATTGGCTACTCATGACCAGTCGCCTCACGTTTAACTATTGTCACGACTGCAATACAAGTCTACTGAAGTCAAAATAGTTTAAGTTTCAACTCATCAAACCCCACACTGGCCATGTTCCTTGAGAAATGTATGCACAATGTAAACTACACATATAACTTTCTCTTTGTGCAAGAAACGTTGAGTAAAACATAATAACAGATTATTAAGTTAAAAGCACACATTTCAGCATTAGAAGACGAAACATCATTAACATTAGATATGCAGATGATGCATTATTGATTGCAGACAATGAGCAGGATCTGAAACAATTAGTAGATGCGGTTGTTGCACACAGTGAACAACTGGGATTGGCATTAAATTGTAAAAAGTCACAGATTATGGTCGTCACTAGGAAGTACGAAATACCACAATGTAATATACAAGTAAATGGGAATATTCTTGAACAAGTGAATCGGTACAATTATCTCGGAACAGTCATAACATCTGTTGGGAGATGCCTTGTAGAGATTAGAACAAGAATCACCATGGCGAAAGTAGCCTTTAGCAAAACGAAAAAACATACTGACCAATAAAAAGATGTAAATTGAAACCAGAAAAAGAGTGTTGAGGTACTACATATAGCCTGCTCTTTTGTATGGATGTGAAAACATCTGATGGCTGCAGAAATGTGGTTTCTGAGGAAAATGCAAAGAATACCATGGACAGACAGAAAAACCAATGAAAAAGACTACAGGAGACAAATGAAAATCGTAAATTAATTAGAGAAATTAGAAGTAGACAGTCACAATTTTTTGGACATGTTATGAGAAGAAATGTATTGGAGAACTTAGTGATAAATGTCAAAATCGAAGGGAACAGACCAAGGGGACGACCGAGAAGTAAGTACCTGAATAGCTTGGCCACATGGCATGGTCGAGTCAGGAACACTGAGTTGATCCACGACTCTGGTGATCGAGTGAAATGGTGATTCATGACCGCCCACGCTTTCCGGCATGGCACATAATTGATTGATTGATGTCACGACTACCTTACACACGCATATGAAACGCAAATACGAGGGAAAGTCAATAAGCAAGTCACAAATGGCTGTACAAACATAGCTAAATATGATAACAACTTGAAACCAGTAATTTTTATATAAACATTGTTTCTTTATTTCTCAACATAATTTCCACCATTAGTGTTGCACTTATCCCATCATTTTATCAGTCCTCTCAGACCGACTGCATAGAACTGCGTGCTCTTTTGTTTTTTTCTAAATCACGTTTTCACTTCACACTCAACTTCGGCTTCATTAGTGAAATGTCTCCCGCCAAGGTAGGTTTTCAGTGGACCAAAAAGGTGGAAATCGCTTGGGGCTAAGTCGGGGCTGTAAGGTGGATGTTCCAGAACTTCCCACCTTAATTGGTTTATTTTCTCCTGAGTTAATCGAGCCGTATGTGGTCTGGCATTGTCATGAACAACACAACTCCTCTAGTCAGCAGTCCTGGTCGTTTTCCTCGAATTGCATCCTGAAGCATCGATAGGACTTCACAGTAGTCCTATCTTCTTGAAATTGGTTAAAAGCACTCCTTGACAATCCCAGAACACTGTCAGCATAACCTTCCCTGCTGATGGCATAGCCTTGAATGTTTGGACACAAGGCGAAGAAAGGTGTTTCCATTGCATTGAAGCACGCTTTGATTCGGGCTTGTAGTGATGCACCTATAATTCGTCCCCAGTAACAATCCTGTTCTGCATGTCATTTCCTTCATCTTCGTTTCGACGGAGATGATGCACGGACAGGCCAAATTGGTTCATTTTGTGTTCTTCCTTCAATTGTCTGTGTACCCACCTGGAGCACACTTTCTTAAATTTCAGTCGATCATGCATTATGCTGTATGCTGAACCATGTGAGCACCCTATTGCAGATGCTACAGAGTCTATCGTTACTCGCCTGTAACCTCTAATCATCTCCTGCACCCGCTGCACGGATGCTCTGTTGCAATCTCAACAGGACGACCAGATAGGATTTCATCAACAATTTTAGAGCTTCCTTGAGAAAATGTTTCTACCCATCTATGCACCTCTTTACGGGACAAACATTTGTCAGCATAAACATGAAGCATTTCCGTATGAATGATTTTTGCAGGCAGTCCTTTTGCCCACAAAAAAACGCACAACAGCAAGTGGCTCTTTGTTTGTACACTCCGTAAATACAGTCGTCATTTAGTTTAAGCGCTGCTCATGCGCATGAGACACCTAGAGCCAATTGACGAACAGGAATATAGAGTTCGATGTTGCTGTCAACTAATGACACCTGTAGAAAACACCAGCTACATTTACCTGCCATCCCACAGAACTGTGTGACTTAATTATTGACACACCATCGTACATTAGTTAAAGGCGCGTCAATAATTTCAATGAAAATGAGGCATTGGATAATAAGATTAAATGTAAGCAAGAATGGTGTTTGCTGAGAATACTTGAGGGCAGAATCCTGGAATAAGGAAAATATGGCGCCCAAGCGGTAACTAACACACAAGGACGAGCAAGGAACAGAGCGGCTTAGATTTAAGCATTGTGATATAGAGTTACTGGAACTGGCAATTCTGGGTAACATGATGTGATGTCATCTACACCATCTTAGGGCTAACGACGCTGATGATGTTGATGATGATGATGATGATGATAATGATGATGATGATGATGATGATGATGATGATAATGTTATGCTTCCAGTTCTCATAGGGAGACTGAGCATTGGATCTCTCGAGTAGTGTATACACGATGACTATTAATAACATGTGATATATTCTATGTATTAATGTGTTAACACAAATATATGTATATGTGACTGATATATTACCATAGCCATCATCAAGAGCCTTGTCGACTAGCTTGAATTATCAGGCTTCAATTGACAGCCTTCCATGCCAGTGCAGTGACACAAAACTGTCCACAATTATGTCTCGTTGTCTTCCTCTATCTCTCTTTCCACAATTCTGTCCAGTTGTCTTAACATGTTCTAAGTTCTGACTTCTTATACTGTTGCCAAAAAGTGAAGACTGTGTCTTGGTGATGCGTGGGATAAGTTGTCTTTTCTCTTGGCCTCCCTCAATATAACACGACTGTTCATGTTGGTTGTCAAAGGTATTTTCAGCAACCTTCATTCTGCAGAACCACATCCTTCAAAGATTATAGGCTTGTGTTTGTTCTCTTGTGTACTAAACTCCCCAGTATTCGCAAAGGCAAATAAAATCTTGACCTATGCTTGCTTGCTTGCTTGCTTGTGTTCGTTGACTTAAGCTCCAACGCGAAGTCCTGTATGTCGGATAAAGGCATCCTGTTGCCCAACATCAGTGTGATATCATACAGGACCTGAGGTTTGCGTGAGTATCCGTTGTCCCATGTCTGGCTTATTGGTGTACAGACTGGTGGTTCCTCCCCATACAGGCAGAAATTCTCCGACATCGGAGAAATCGGCGATCCTACTGACTTTAGCCAGGACTCCGAATGGACCTGTTGCCCAGGACGCTCGACGAGGACGCGTCAATAGGTCTTGGCCAGTATATATCCCGGCCCTGATGCCGTGGAAACACCTCTGCGTCCCACTTGACCTATGTATCATGTAGTAATTTATTTTCCAACGATAAATGATACGGATTTATTGCATGCACTATTCTTTATTTGATCAGCATCATAATTGCGTGCCCTGCCTGTCAATGTTGACATCTATGTTTCTCTAGATCTCGGTCTTTGGTGTTCTGTATCACCTTGATGATCATTTTCCTCTTACTCTTTCCAGTATTCTGGATAGTCTCCAATGACACATGACCAATGGAAGTGGGTTGTCTCTTTCTTATAATTACATATAATGTGCTGGTTTTACTAGCCTCTCCTAGGCAATCGTTGTTATTTACTCTGATCGTCCAAGGAATTGGCAACACCCGACTCTCAATCCACAGATTCGTTTCCTTTTAATTGCTTCTGGAATGCATCTTTTGTTTACCCTATTAATCTCTGACGTGCATGTTCCATCCCATCTGATGTTATAATTGCCCCTGGGTATTTAAATGTCATTCATTGTCATTGGCACCTTTACGTCTTGACAGACGATAGTTTGGTACATTGTGCTTCAAAAAGGCTTAATAACTACGATCCATGGCGGTGGCGAATGTGGCTGGTAAGGCCAATTCCTGCTGCAAATGTTTGCCCACAGTAGGTGCATGTGAAAAACATGATCATTTCCACCATTTTGCACCATCTTACGTCTCTCACGCTCTGTGTGTGCTTTATCTGCAATCTTTTTCTCCTTTGTCTTTATTCCATTTCTGATAGTTATCCTCCATGCAACACGTTCAGCGGCGACGTGCTCCCAATGTGCATTATCAATGCCTGTATCAATCATGTCCCGCTTACACACATCTTTGTATCGTAGTAGAGGCCGACCCTGAGATCTCCTACCCGTCTGTAATTCACCAAAAAAGATGTCCTTTGGTATTCTACCATCATCCATCCTCCTAACGTGTCCTATCCATCTAAGTCTACGAAGACTGAGCATGGAATACACCGTCACACAACCTGATCTTTCCAATACTTCAGTATTTGTGATTTTGTCTTGCCACTTAATACCAAGTATTCTTCGCAGACACCGCATATGAAAGCTGTTTAAACGTTTCTCTTGGCGTGAGTAAGTTGTCCAGGTTTCACTGCCATAAAGAAGAGTACTAAGGACACAGGCTTGGTAGACGAGGACTTTTGTTTTGGCAGTAAGCTTCCTGTTCTCCCAGACTCTTTTTGCTAACATGTTCATTGTTGTTGCTGCCTTGCCAATCCTGATGTTGATTTCCTGATCGAGGGATAATTTGCTATTTACCTCTGATCCTAGATATTTAAAATGGTCTACTATCTCCAGTTTGGCGTCGTCAATAAAGATTGATGGTACACCATTTGCACCTTGTGACATAATCTGTGTCTTCTTTTTGTTAATTGTTAAACCAAATTCAGAACAAGCATTGGAGAATGCAGATAGTAGATGTTGTAATTCTTCCTCAGAGTGGGTCGTAATCGCAGCATCATCCGCAAAAAGCAACTCTCTGATTAGTACCCTGCTAATTTTGGTCTTGGCCTTCAATCTCTGAGCATTATAGAGGCCACCATCTGAGCGTGAGTGAATGTATATACCGTCATCCTGATCACGAAAGGCATATTTCAGTAGAAGTGAAAAGTATATCCCAAAGAGGGTGGGGGCTAGTACACAACCTTGCTTAACTCCACTCTTGATTTCAAACTCTTCTGAAGTTGAGCCATCAAACTTGATTATACCCTTCATGCCTGTGTGGAACAATTCCACAATGGACAGAAGAGTTGGTGGGCAGCCAATCTTCTTTAGTGCTTTGAACAGACCCTCACGACTGACCAAATCGAATGCCTTTGTGAGGTCGATGAAGGCAATAAACAGTGGCTGATTTTGTTCCCGGCATTTTTCTTGCATCTGTCGCAATGAGAATATCATATCAATGGTAGACCGGTTCTGACGGAAGCCGCACTGTGATTCGGGGTAGACTTGATCTCCCAGGACTTGAAGTCTGTGCAGGACAATTCTGGCAAATACTTTCCCAACAATACACAGAAGTGAGATACCCCTATAGTTGTTACAGTCGCTCCGATCTCCCTTGTTCTTGTACAGCGTTATGATGTTTGAATCTTTGAAATCCTGTGGGACTTGTCCTTCTCGCCAGCATAGCTCTATTAGCTGGTGGATCTGTAGAGCGAGTGTGTCTTGCCCACTCCTGATTACCTCTATTGGAATCCCATCCTTACCTGGAGCCTTGCCAGATGCAAGCTCATTTATAGCACACTTAACTTCTGTTATAGTGGGAAGTGTGTCCAGGTGGTCAAGAGTTGGCAGGGCCTCTATGGCGTTGAGGGCATCATCCGCTAGCTTGGTCTCACTTGAGTAAAGCTCTAAATAGTGCTCGACCCATCTATCCATCTGCTGTTTCTTATCAGTGATGATTTCTCCAGTCAAGGTTTTCAGCGGTGCACTTCTTTTGATCATTGGACCACAGGCTTTCTTTATCCCTTCATACATGCTTCTGATGTTTCCCTTATCACTTGCGATTTGAATGGACTCACATAACTTGATCCAATAGTCATTCGCACACTGCCTGGCAGCCTTTTGTACATCCTTCCTCGCTTGCTTCAGCTCACTCAGAGTGTTACGCGTTGGTCTTTCCTTGTTTCTTAAGAGAGCTATCTTCTTTTTATCAATCAAGGGCTGCAGTATCTGGCTGTTTGCCGCAAACCAGTCCTGCCTCTTATGATCCACAGTGCCGTAAACCCCTACCGCTGTTTTATAAATAGTTTCCTTAAGTTTACTCCATTTATCATTTACTATACAATTTTCTGATGTATCATTGAAAGCGTCTTCAAGTTGCTGTTGAAATTCAAAGCACTTTCCAGGATCGTGAGTGTTAGTAATATTAATCCTGGGGCTAGACTTGTGTTTAGCTGTGTAGATTCTCTTTGGTCTCAGTCTAACCCTTGCAACAACCAAAGAATGATCTGTATCACAGTCAGCACTGTGGTAACTTCGAGTTAATGATGTATGGTTCAGATGTTGTCTCCGTGTGATAATGAAGTCCAGCTGATGCCAATGGCTGGATCTTGGATGTTTCCATGTGACCTTATGCATCTCTTTTTGTTTTAAAAAAGGAATTTGTAATACATTGGTCATTTCTAGTGCAATGCTCCAGCAGCCTTTGCCCATTATCATTCATGCGACCGATGTTGTATTTTCCAAGGCACACTGGCCATGAACTCGAGTCCTTGCCCACACGAGCATTGAAATCACCGAGCATATAAATGTAGTCGGATTTTGGAACTGCCTTGATCAGCAGAGTCTAGCTGCTCATAGAACGTATCCTTCACATCATCAGAGGAAGCGAGTGTCGGTACATATGCAGTGAGAATGGTGGCAAATCACAAGAGGTTGCCAAGCGCAGTGATAATAATCTTTCATTACCTCCACCTGGGATATCAATCATCCCCAGTAGCGAACTTTTAACTGCAAAGCCCACACCATGTTGCCTTTTGTCTGCCTGCCCTCTTCCCTTCCAAAAAAGGTGTAATTGTTTTCCCTGAGTGACCCTTCCTCAGCGAGGCGAGTCTCCTGCAGGCCAGCAATATCAATGTAAAGACGATTGATTTCAGCATCAATCACAGTCGTTTTTCTCACATCGTCAATATTTGTCAAGTCAGTGGACAATCCTGGACACATGGTTCTCACGTTCCAGATTGCAAGCTGTAGCTTGAGGTTTCTATTCTTTTTATTAGTACCTGGTGCATTGGTTTTACAGCCTGCGATTCAGATTTTGTCCTAGACCCAAGCACCCATTGAAGCAGGCAGGCTGTGGCGGATCAGCACCCAATTGGCTGGGGGCTGCCCAGCTTGAGGCGTGCGGTAGCTGATCAGTGACACCTGTAGGTGTCTCCCACCGTCAGAGGCAACGCGTGGCGCCCCATGTCTACGCCAACTGACAAGGACTTATAACCCGTAACAGTTGCCTCTCGCTTTGATTCCGAGACCGGTTAAGACCAGGGATGGAGTTATTGCCTCTCCACAGCACAAAGCCTGGGCTAAAATAAAGAAACCATGTGTTGCCCATGCAGCATGATCCCTCTCTCGGCCTGCCTAGTTCACTCCAGAGGAAAGTTGTCACCTATAATCTGGAACAAGACAAGCTGCAGAAGCTGCCGGATCAGCAAAGCAATGCTCTAACTGTCCGCCTGTCGGAGCTTCGATCCTAGACCAGCTGCCAACCAAGGCTTAGTGCCTGGTCTGCCCTGCCATGACTTATTTTGTCTTTGAATTGCATTTCCTCGCACCAGGATAAGGCTAATACCCTCCCAATTGCTCTCTTCCGCCCGAAGCCGTTGGCACAATGTGGGGTGTCGGGTTTGGTAAGCGCCGCCCATCATTCGGAGCTGACAGCAAGCAGGTAGTACAAATTTCTAGTCAGCATTGCTGGTATTTAAATGTATCAACTTGATCACGCATTGTCCCTTCTATTGTTATCTCACAATTCACAACGTGCAGTTATAGCTTGCCCTATACTCTTCTTTATCTCAGTGACTCATGCTAGATATGATTGGTAATCATGGTTGGTGTATTCCTCAGTTGTAATACTTGATATCATACAAGGTTCCATTTTTGCAGTGTGCCTATTTCGTGACAAGTGTTATGATGTTTCGGACTCCGTGAAAGACATCTACTTGGAAGACAAGAAAGACAAAAAGTGTACAAAATACGTGTGCATACCTGTGAACAAGGACGGCATTACTTTCTATGAGATGCGTATGAAAATTGGTAGGTTCAATATTTTTCTTATTTGCTTTCATTACCAATTAGCACTGGGTTGATATAGATATAGAGTCAGAGAGGTACGGCGTCATCATTGGGCGTAGCAGAAGATTTGCGGTGTGTTTCCGTCGAGTCGGTCCTTTAGACTCACACGGCTCTCTTCCAGCAATGCTAACTGGAAACATGTGGACATCTCTGCCGCAAGCGCCGGATGATCATCAAATACGATTAGGCATCTAAACCATAAAGACTTGACTGGAGAGCCAGCACCAGAACGCTCTTGAGTAAAGTTAATTACTACTGTCTCTAACTGCTTTGCCTATACAGTCTGAATGGGAGTCCCTCCCTCATGAGGTCTCCTCTGCTGCATCTTGATGATAACTGAAATCATAGTCGGTCCAAAAGCCAAATAATGTCAATGTCTAATAGATGGACTCTTCATGGCCTTACTATCATGGAACATAGAGGTGAGCATTACATAAAGTCAGCAACCTGTCTCTTGAGGATGTCTCCTCTCTAGTAGATGAATATATACAGGAATCACGAACTCAAGGTATTTGACCGGACTCCACCTGAGTCTGGTCGAGAACAATATCTGGTAACATGATAACAACATGTCTAATGTTATAAGCACAAGCTGAGTCTCTGGTAAATTATATGAAGATTTATCACTGTGGAACACCTAAGGTTTCACCGTTTATAGCAAGTTATTTGGTGTCGTGCTGCGACAATAATCTAGCTGAGGTGTTCCCAGAGCGCTGACGGTGCCCCAGCCGGGGTTGTCCTCTGGATCAAATGCATAAACACCTTCTTCCATTGGAAGCTCAGCTGCATTGTCGATATTATATACAACAGTAATCAAAACCCAACCTTGAGGAATGCCACTACCACATAGGTTCTTGGTAATTTTTATATACCAACCAGGTGTCTTGTAGAATATTGATACAACCTACCATTGTAGAATTCCTGAGCCACACATGGTCGGTCTCAGATAAACTTACTGTCGACCTTATACAATATCACAGCAAGTCCAACAGCACTGCCGGTCGCATACCACATCACTGCCAGTATCATGCAATAGGTACATCAGGTCTTCAACAACAGGTGCCTCAGTCAACAACAGGTGCCTCAGTCAACAACAACAAGTACCTCTGGTCTGCAACAACAACAGGCACCTAGGTCTGCAACAACAACATAAACAGGTACCTCAGGACTGCAACAACAACAGGCAACACCTGAAACAAAAGAGCGGTTGGTGAGAGTAATCGGTAAAACGCGGATTCACATGCTATCATCCACAACCTATCTGCCCTCAGCGGGTTAAGTAATATATATATACTTACATAGGTAATCATCCCTATATACATAGTGGAAGTGTGGATAGACATCCGATATAGCATGGCGCCTGAATCAGCCCGTTGGAAGGATGAGTTCGGTAAAGGTCGAGTCTGATCCTACTGCAGTCTCATATTCTTACCTCACTTTTGCCTTCAGTGGTTGTGTAAAGAACTGAACATTTTTTACTTACACTAATAGAAAACTAAACCTTGGGAAGAGCTAGTGCCTAGACTACTCCCCATCACAGGACATTGTCATCGTGTTTATTAAGAAACGAACAATTAAGTAATTACTAAATAATAAACAATTAGTGTCATCAGACCATTTAGCCAGTGGGATACCTTCTTGATCCACCTCTGTCCTTGAGGCGAGAGGTTCTTTGTCTAAACATGCTTTCCCCTACATGTTCAAAGGGTTCTTACCTGTTCTGGTCCCCCAAGCGGATTAGCCTTGGGAGGTGACCGAATATCAAAACTGGCCTGGTGTGCCAGTTACATGTATATTATACTTGCCTTGCATCCCATATCCCACTCATCTCAGAGTTTCATTCAACAGCCATACACTTTATCTTCCTTCAATCACCCAAGCACTCCCGCACTTAGGATCCTCAAGAAAAAGTCATAGGGAAGTATAGAGAAGACATTAGATCGGCTTCATAGAATCGCGACGATAGCGCAAAGGTATCTCGCGTTTGGACCGCCTCAAACGTCGATGATTCGCTCAGTATGTAACGCACTACATAACAATATATACCTGTCTCAAAGTACACTATATATATCATTAAAGCACATGAGCACTCCTTACAGCAAGAAAACAGTTCCTAGAATTTACACCATCACTATTTATCTACCACAAAAAAGCTGCATCACATTACTTATAATATATTTGTAGTTACATGGTAGATTGCCATATCAATGGACTTACACGTCATCAATTGTGTAAACTAATCTGTTACAATTCGCGAACGCAAATCCCAAATGTCAACACGAGCTAGTAGCAGCCGCGCGCTGTCCATTATCGATCGCCAACTCATTACATATTCGCATAACTAATGAGATGTCTTTCAAACGCGATGTTTCGCTTAATTACGCAATGAAAGAATGTAAAGCGGTATTACTGAAACCAAGAACAGACCCCAAATCAGCCTTGATTACTGTCGGTGGCTCCTTAGCCCCATAATGGACAATAGTGGCCGAATTATAGAGCAGTGCTCTGGTCGAGAGCTCGATGCGAATTGATGACCAAATCCTGTTTTACAGCTGCGAAGTAAACTCTCCAACCCGGAAAGAGTCATGAAACATGGATTACTCACTCAAAGTGAGAATCAGATTTTTCTCCGAACCAGTGCCCACATCTCCTTTCCTCACGAGAGAAACCCAGTGTCTGTTTCGACCTTTCTAGGTACAAACTACCAGTTCTAGAATGTTCTCATTTATGCAAATCAACAGGCGTTTCCCCAGTTAAATATAACCGGGGAATTCCTTACTGACCTATTCCCGTACAATGGAGATTCCTTGTACGAAGCTAGCTGATTTGACTTGCATCTCGCGACAATTACTAACGAGTGATATTATATGTAATATCCTGGTAACACACACACACACACACACACACTCACACACACACACACACACACATATATATATATATATATATATATATATATATATATATATATATATATATATATATATATATATATATACTAAGAAAGCACTTTACAACACAATCTTACTACCAACTCTGTGCTACCAATGCCAAACCTGGACAATGACAGAAAAAGAGAAAAGAAAAATCACAACAACAGAAATGAGGTTCCTGAGAAGAATACTCAACGTATCAAGAAGAGATAAGATCAGAAATGAAGAAATCAGGACTAAAGTGGGGGTTAAAGCTGCAAGTAGGTTACCAGTCAACAGCATGCCACAACAAGCAATGATGTACAGACCAGATGGAAACAGAGGAAGAGGCCGACAACGTAAACGTTGGACAGAGGGAATAGCAGAATCCATGGGAATATCGATATATGAAGCCCATAAACGGGCACTCTCACGAAGTTTATACTTCACCTCGACACCGCAAGGTACAAGAGGAACATGATGAGATGAGATGAGATTATATATATATATATGACATATTACCATAGCCATCATGACATATGATATATTACCATAGCCATCTTTAAGAGCCTTACCGACTAGCTTGTGCGATCATGCTTCAGTTTACTCCTCTCCGTGCCATTGATGTGACACAAAACTGTCCACGGTTTTCTCTCGATGCCTTTATCTATCTCTCATTCCACAAATCGGTCCAGTTGCCACATGTTCTTAATGTGTACTTCTTAAAATGTCAAAAATGTAAGACTGTTTCTTTTTGATGCTTGTGAAAAGTCGTCTTTTATTTTGCCCTTCCCCACTCCCCCATTGCTCATATTGGTTATCAAAGGAATTTTCAGCATTCTTCTATAGAACCACAATCTCCAAAGATTCTACGGAGTTTTAATTTGAGTGTTTACTAATTGTCTAGGATTCGCAACCATATTTTGGAACTTGTTTTAGCTAACATGTAATACCTCAGTTGTTTTTACGTTAGGGATTTAATGCAAACATGTGTATTCATTTGATCATCATAATCAGCATCAGTGCCCTGACAGTGAGTGTTGACATCCATCCCTCTCTAGTTCTTGGTCTTTGGTGTTATGTATCAACCTTGATGATTCTATTTATCCATTCAACAATAACTCCTTTTCCCATTTATATTTCAATTTTCCGTATGGTCTCCAATGATACTTCCTTTTATCACATGACCAAAGAAAGATGTTTGTCTCTCTGGCCGAGGGATTACAACACTTTCTCCGTAATCCAGTTTATCACGCAGAGTCTCGTAGCTGGGCGAGAGCTGGGTAGGTTCGATCCCCGCTGGTGACTTGCGGGATAACTGAGCCGGCCGCTTAGAAATCAATGGCAAACTACTGAGCGTAATCTTGCCAAGAAATCAACATACAGCTGAAAGATGCTGATGTTGACAGCGATGTCCTGTAAAGGATATGCAAAACATTTTTTTTAATCATTCGTAGGTAGTTACTCTGGCCGTGAAAGGAATTCGCAACATTCTTCTCTGAAACCATATGTCCTTTTACTTTTCTTTGTTTCTGGAATTCAACGTTTGTTTGCCCTAGTCTGCTTTTAATCTCTGACGTGCGTTTTCCATCTTCCATCTGATGTTATAATTGGACCTAAGAATTTAAATGTATCAACTTGGTTAAGCATTTCCCCATTCCATTGTTAAATCGCAATTCACAACATGCAATCATTGCTTGTCCTCTGAATTCTTTATCTCATTGAAACATGGTCTGTCTGATTGTTAATCATGGCTGGTGTATTCATCAGTTGTTATATGTGAAAGCAGACTAGGTTCCATTGTTGCAGGGTGCCAATGGCGTCGCAAGTGTCTCAATTTGGGAGAAATCGCGAAAAAGAGCGAATGCAAAAGATACACTTGCAAAACGAATCTCGACAATCACAACCATTTTGTCTATGACATGGAAGAAACGAAAACAGGTAGGTTCATTATGTGTCATATTTGCTTTCATTCCCTCCGAGCACTGGGCTGAAGACTGTTGACAATGACATACCATCTTCTTCTTCGCTCATCTTTGAAGGAAAATGGGTCACACCCCAGGTATACACCTCAAACATCAGTGTGTCCGACCTCGACATGCGTTTGTGTAAGGTCTGCGTCTGCTGGACAGATTCCACCCAAGGCAAGGGACTCTGTCTACCCATGGGGTTGTTTCCTGACGTATCAATTCTCCCAGGGCTTTAAGGCCTACTCTTTACCATTTCTAACTGTCCTGGTATGTATAATGTGCACAACTTCCACTTGGAGTCGCCTTGCCTAGATGCTCCTGTGGTGATGTTGACATCAGTATAATACTTTTGACAATGATCCTTTGAAACAATGGCTGGAACACACATGAATCCTTCAGATCCTCTGACAAACTGACCAAGGCACACTCATGACGGCAGCTGGTATAACATTTATTTCCAGAGAGGGTTCATCCAACATCCTTCCTCAGCAGGCTAAGAAAATTTGAGTGACAACAAACACTCGCATTTATACTTCGTTCCGTCGCACTTAAGGGCCCTAAATTATATAAACACACTCCAACTATAGCAACCTTCCTCTTATTTGTAAATCAGTAGCTATAACTCTGTAGTTCTTACTCAATAGTTCAAGTTGTGTTTAGCTAGAAATACAAACCTGCAATTACAGGTCTTAGTCAGATATGACTGATCTACCGTATGACTGTAGACGATACTACCTGCTCTCTGTTAGCGCCGAATGTTGGGCGGCGCTCATCAAACTCCAAATTTTGCCATCGACTTCGGGTGAACGAAGTGCACCTTAAGGACTAAATATAATGGCAGTGCACACCAGGACCTAAGCCTTGATGGAAAATAAGTCTAGGATGGAATCTGCGAGAGGCAGACAGATAAAGTATTGATTTGCTGATTCGGCAGCTTCTGCAGCCTGTCTTGTTTACAACTTATTGGTGGTACCTTTCCTCTGGAGTAAACTAGGCAGACCGAGTAAAAAAAAAAACAACCAGTTCTACTCCTTAATTGTTTACTCTCTAACAATAGCGCTCTATTTGTAGCTCTGTATTTCTAACTCTATAACGCAAGCAATGTATTTTTGGCTTGTTAATCCTACCGCCAACTAACTATCTCTCTCTCTCTCTCTCTCTCTCTCTCTCTCTCTCTCTCTCTCTCTCTCTCTCTCTCTCTCTCTCTCTCTCTCTCTCTCTCTCTCATATATATATATATATATATATATATATATATATATATATATATATATATATATATATATATATATATATATATATATATATATATATATATACGACTAATTGTGTCAAGGCCAACGACGTCAACATTTCAGCTGCATGAACAGAAACATAACACGACACAGATACGCTTCTAAATCCCAATAGAAAACACACAGATGGAATAATGCATACGAGTAGAACGATACTGGGGACAGCATTCTAGCCATGCATGTGTCATTAATACTACACCACTTTAGTTTAACGATAACGTTAAAACGCATGTTCTGTGGCATTATAGAAACAAGTGTATGAACTATTTATGTTAACATGCCAACCCACATCAACAAGGATCGACGAAGAGATAAGAACCCAATCTTCATACCTCAAACACAACAACGTTTGACAACTAATTCCATAGAGTGACTCAAGAACATGCGCGGTACTGCATACACAGTAATGGGCACTGAGAGAAAATAACGAATCACATCTGGCAGAGTTCGACACAGACAGATGTGGGGAAACAACGGATCACATCTGGCAGAATCCAGAACTAACTAACTTAGGGGAACGACAGATCATATCTGGCAGCGTCCTGCACTGACTGACTTGGGGAAACAAATGATCATATCTGGCAGGAAATCAAAACAATGTTTTCCCGTGGTGAATTTGAATAACGAAGACACAAACCATATATAGTACGATGGATATAGCCACCCTATTCACCAACATTCCATTAGATGAGGCAATGCAAATAATAAGTGAACGCATCAGAGACAAACAACTAAAACTAGGTATACCAACATCTATTCTGGAGAGGCTACTACTACTATGTACTGCCAATATAAAATTCAATTTTCTGAATAAGTCATACCGCCAAATTGACGGCGTGGCCATGGGGAGTCCTATTCTAACGGACATCTTTATGGCACCAAATTTGTAATGTCTGAGGATCTCTTTTCCTTCTAAATCTTCATGGCACATTTAAAAGAAAAGAGATTCTCAGACATTAAAAACTTGGTTTTCTACCGTCGTTATGTGGACGATATATTAATTATCACCACAGACGAGCTACTAGCAACATCGTTCCAGGCCATAATGAACATGACGCATAAAAACATATCTCTATCTATGGAACACGAACACAACGAACCGTTACCGTTCCTGGATATCCTAATGAGACGTAGAGCAGACGGCACAATTCAAAGATCGGTGTACCGCAAAGAAACATGGACTGACCAATACTTAAATTTTCATAGATTCGCACCTGTCAAACGGGGCGTAGTGAGAACCCTGTTTGACCGTGCTAGGAAGATATACACCCAGGACATACTGACGCAAAACATTGAAACTCTGAAGAATGTCTTACACCTGAATGGGTACTCCACAGGATATAAAGCGGCACTGCCAACAGCCGAAATCAAAATCAGACGTACCTACGGTCCCTAAGCTCAAGGTATTTATACAGCTAACCTATCGAGGGGATGACGTAATGCAACGTCTACAGGACAGGCTCGTTACAGTAGTTGGCTGAACATTCTGTGCTGCAACTCCAGTTATTACCAGCATAACCACACCTATTCCCACCCCAGCAATAAAATAACCCACCATTCTGTACACCACATCTAATTGCATTTACCAGTTCACATGCAGGTGCAAGTCTACCTACATTGGCCGAACAGAGAGGCAATTACACACCAGGATTGTTGAACACACACCAACATGGGTTGACAAGAAACTACACACAAGCAATTGGATCATGGGAAGTGTGACACACCACAATTATAAACTTCGGACGTCGTCCATTGCACGTCATGTCTTGGAAACCGGTCCTGTCATTAACAGAGACAGCGCTTTTCGCGTGTTGTTTCATACACAAAATAGTCGTTCGTTAAAGTTTGCAGAAGCGATAATGATCCATCTGCACAAGCCTATTTTGTGCACACAAAAAGACATGATAATCAATTTAAAATCACGATGGTAAACAACTGATATTACTGTGCGAACATGTGTATATTTCAGCTTGAACGATGAATCTAATGATTTTACTCTATGTTGTTGACATCTGCAGTAAGTACCTGACGAGATGCAGCGAAATGTGCCATTCATGTGCCAGGAAATGTCTTACTATCGTACTATATATGGTTTGTGTCTTCGTTATTAAAATATCTGGCAGAGTCCGGAACTGACTGACTTGGGGAAACAACGGATCCTATCTGGCAGAGTTCGGAACTGAGTGACTTGGGGAAATAACGGATCATATCTGGCAGAGTCCGGAACTGACTGACTTGGGGAAACAACGGATAACATCTGGCAGAGTCCGACACTGATTGACTTGGGAAAACAAAACACCGACCTCATATCGAACGACCTCCAACACAAATACATTGTACTGAGCCATATGCATATTTAATACATCAATATACATCTATAATACAATGTACAGAGCCATACACTGTACGGAACAATTAATCTACAATATTCTGTACGTAGCCATAGATCTGCAGTACAGAGTCTTAGCTTCACGATATACTGTACGGGACATTAGATCTGCAAACCACAAAGGGGCCATATATATGTATATATATATATATATATATATATATATATATATATATATATATATATATATATATATATATATATATAGTGCAGCAATGATACTACTACGTACGCGAACTAGGGATTCATAGAGATATATGAATGTTAACATTTTAGGTATATGTGAGACACGATAAAGTCTGTTCTGATGGAGAGAACAAACAGCGAGTGGTAGCACCTGTAACGGATCTCGAGATATCAAAATGTGTCAAAGGCTAGTGGACTGTGTTACACAAAATATTACTAGTAAAGATATGTGGGATACCGCTTCATCTCAACGCCGTACACTTTTATGCACCAATAACAGAACCATTGATGACACAATTGATACATTTATATGGAGTTGTAGAATACTTTCAAGAAATGCAAGAATTCAGAATTAAATATCAAAATGGATGTAATGCTAAAGTTGGAAATCATCAAGACGGGTGCACAGTAGGCAAGTTTGGATTATGGGAAGAATAACAAAGAGGTTACATATTTGTAAAATAGACAAAAGAGCATGATATGCTTATTGGAATCACCTGGCATCAGTAACATTCGAGAAGATTATGGACATGGTGGAGGCCTGACCATAAGATCAGAAACCATAATAATTACATCCTAATCAAAAGAATATTTTGAACTGCCTTAAAAGTCACAAAAACTATACCAAGCGCAGAGCGCTACAGCTACCATAGATTAGGCATTAGTAATATACAGATAACATTAAAGAAGGTTAAATATTCACCAAGTAACTCGAAATGTGATGTACTTGTACTGAAAAGTGAGGAGATAAAAGATAAATTCAACGTAGAGGTAAAGAACAGTCTTAATGCATTGTCAGAACTGAAAATGTTATGTCAAGATGTCAGGGAGCTATAAGAAATATTAAAGAAATCAGTCAACCAAGCTGCAGAAACAGCCATCCCATAAGTAAAGATGATGGGAGATAAGAAATGGATTACAATATACATCTTAAAACTCTTGGACATAAAAAAAGAAGAAAAAGAAATCAAACAAACAAAAGTAACCATGAAAATTACGAATTGATTCACATGAAAATTAGGAAATTGTGCTAAACAGACAAATGAAGCATGGCTTGAGGAAATTTGCAGAGACATTGAAAACCATCACACAACCCGGAATATCAAGTTAATGCACAAAAAAGCATTATGACATCACCAAGAAAAGAACAAACATCAGTGGGTTGTCTTAAAACAAAAGGTGGCAATATCATAATAGAAAATAACAGTAGATGTTAAATGAATGGTTTGAGTATGTGAAAAATCTTTATGAAGATACATGACAGGAACAGTATGCTGTTCTGAATAATGATAAACGGCCATACATTTTGAATATTTTAACGACAAAAAGAGTGTTGATGTGCTACATAGAACCTCTACTTTTGTATGGATGATAAGCGTGAACAATCAGCAGTCAAGTTGAAAAACAGCTGATGGCTGTGAAAATGTGGTTTCTGAGGAAAATGCAAAGAATACTATGCACATACAGAAATACCAATGAACAAGTCCTACAAGAGACACATGAAAATGGTAAACTGATTAGAGACATTAGACGCAGACAGTCTACATTTTATGGGCACGTTATGAGAAGAAATGACTTGGAGAACTTATTGACAACTGGTATGAGACCAAGGGGAAGACTGAGAAGTAATTACCAGGATGGCTTGGTCACGTGGCATAGTCGAGACATAAACACGGAGCTGAGCCACGACTATTGTGATCGAGTGAGATGGCAAAACATGAACCCCCACTCTTATCGGGATTTCACATGATGGATGGATACATTTTGAACATTGCAGTTCAGAATGCTCTTAAACATATGAAAACCCCTGGTCCAAACAATATCACAACATAAATGATCAATGTTTTATAAGAATATAGGGTTGACCAGGTCACCTGAACACAATGTATGATACTGGAGATATACCTCCTGAATTATGTAATTATATATTTAATTGAATCCCGAAGAAATCAAGAGCCTTGGAATGTGATCAACATCAAACAATTAGTATAATAAACCACACCACCAAAGAATCACCATGCGAAGAGTTAAGAAGAACATACAACCCGAAATAGGTGAAGACCAATGTTGGTCCGTAGCAGGAAAAATGTAAAGTAAATGCTGTGTTAAATCATTACTTTACGGACAGCACACAGATAAAGTAAGACATGTCAACATATTGAAGATGCTTGCAGATCTACAACATTGATGGGGAAGACCCAAAAAAAAAAAAAAAACTTGGACATGTAAAGCACATGTACTGGAAATAACAAACGTCCATACAGATTATTAATGCAATAGGTTAATAGGGTGTACAACATTGATGTGTAATGGTTCCAGATCTTTTTTCATATACAGTGAAAATACTGTTAGAAATTTATTGTGAGGAATCACAATTGTTGGACATACCATCAATAACATTAGATATGCGGATGATATAATATTGACTGCAGACAATGAGCAGGATCTGCAACATTTAGTAGATATGGTTGTGGTGTCAAGATTTTGTCCTAAGCTCCACACATCCACAGGAGTAAACCGTGGCGAGACAGCACTTTATTGAAAGGGAGCTATCCAGATTAGGCGGGCGGTAGCTGTCTAGTGAGATACGATGATCTCTCCCACCGTCGGAAGTAGCCCCTGGCGCCTTGCTCTACGCCAATCGAGCATTAAGACTTATAACCGGTAACTGCTGCTTCCAGTGTGGTATCGCGGCTGTTACGCGGTGCTGAAGTGGTCTTTCTTCCGTACAAGCCTGGGCAATGAAATGCGAAGAACCAGCTGTTGCCAATAGCAAGTTCCCCCTCTGCACGTTTTCATATGCAGTCGTTGTACACATTGAACAATTACGGTTAGATTAAATTGTTAGAAGACACAGATTATGGTCGTCATTAGGAAGAAATATTACCAGGATGTAATATTCGCGTAAATGCAAATTAGCAAATAAAGGTAGAAGACTACCTCAGTCTGATATAAAAATAACATGTAATGAGGTCATACGATGTATAAGAAGCTATTGTGAGAGGGTCAATTTACACACACACAGTATCCTTCCCGGTGCTAGGTTGTGAGAGGGTTAATGTGCACGCACATGGTACCCCCCCCCCCCCCCCCGAAGTTAGATTGTGAGAGGGTCAATTTACACACAAATGGTATCCTCCCCGATGTTAGGTTGTGAGAGGGTCAATATAAGCACGCATGTTATCATCCCCGATGCGGGTCGAACCTTGACCACGAGTCGAGGAGACAAGCGTCTAGCCACTACGGTACCGCTTTGTAACATAACGGATCAAGTCATCTCAGTTGTAGGATTGGGAATGCTATACGTCATTCCCAAACCATCTAGCACCTACAACACAGTTGAGGCTGACTAAATAAAGATATGTCAGAAATTATCTAGAATACGACAGCGTCACTGGAAAGCAAGCTGATCGGCGGGTAGACAAAACTGGTGAGAATCAATTTTGACACGGGACCGACGCAAGCTTAACCCGCGCACTCTTCGACATGACTTTCTGAAGATCATACGTATTGTCTTGCATGAGGGATCCTGTGCCTTTTCCTTGTCAACCGGTAAGCTTGCCCCTTTGTGATATGTCTGCCTATCCGTGAAGAAAGATTAAGGCAACATGTAGGCCCAATGTATCAACTGTGATGTTGTTAATAATGCACTGCTAAAATTAATACGATTTCTTACAATGTCTGGGAGATTTCCTGCAGAACCTGAACCGCTCTCCACCGACATCTTGAAATGCTACCTCTCTATTTCGTCTGAATTCAACTCATCTAGCTATTCTAAGGCCAGTCTATGAACGCATATCATGCACATTCATCTGTAAACTATGGATAATATCTTTGATATCTGCACGTTTTATGCATCCTTCTTGTCAAGATTGTCTAGGAGTAGGGCATTTTCCACTAGACGTTCAGTGATTTGTAAATGCTTTCTGAGTAAAGAACATAATGCATTCGTTGACAAACCTAGTGCTAGGATTATGTGTGCAAAACAGGGAACGTTTCAACCCATGTCTAGACTCCCTGTCGCCTGACGACCGCAAGGGAATAATTTTACTTTCAGGCTTATGAATAGAAGTGTGAATGTGTGAGAGAAACGAATATCTGTCTTGTGGTTTTCACACTTAAATTATATGTTCATTATTCTTGAAAAGGGATTATATGTATTTCCATTTTTGGTAAATGTCTCATTTTGTTTCATGAGAGTGTTCTATTGCTGTTCCGTATTTGTGAATGACTCACAAATGGATTTTGATTATTGTTGCTTTTTAGCTGTGAGAGAAAATGTTCGAAGTTTACACCCCAGTAAAAAGAAAGCGAGTGAGAGGATGGAGAAGATATGGTACTTGTGAACCAAATCTGACCTGAGAAAGGCAGCAAACCATATTACATATTTCGACATGGATAATGGGTTTTGACATTGATGTTTTATATTATCATGTTAAATTCTCATATCATCATTCATGCTTTATAATAACATTAATGTCTGCCTCATCATTTACATCCCTGTCACTACCTGTATGTCCTCATTCCTTCATCTGAAGTCTATATATCAACTGTCGTTCTTGGGACACCCAGAAATCCTGACATCCATGATGGCCCGATGATGATTACTATGCAGAACCGGTTGCACACCTCAGCAGTCTGATTGGATTCCAATACAATAGGAGAGAAGGGATTAACTATCTCCAGTCTGGGTGATACCGCACTTCCTCCACCTCATCTTTCCTTCCTTCAATTTCTTCGTCCTTTCTTCCTTCCTCCTTTTCTTCCTATGTTGTTCTTTCATACTCATTCTCACGATGACATCTAGCATTTACAAAAAGTACATCGGGAAAATATTGTTTATACTGTCAGCAAGGAGAATGGTGTTCTTGTGGCCTGCTGGTATGAGTTCGCTACCTTGACTTGTCTGTGATGAGGAATTGAAGCTCAGATGTACATTTCTGAGTTAAAGGACGGTCTTTCTTCGTTATGTTTTGGTGAGGTATTCAAATGGAGTAACCTTTATTTGAAATGGCTATCCTGCCTCACCCCATCCAGCCTGTCCCCACTCATAGTAATTCCACTGTGAACACATGAGACATTTGATACTCCCAAGTGATGATCCATTTTACACCCCTAATCCTATGAATGCCACCAGAAGATTTCACACTTTGAACTCTTAATTTTTTAATTTTTTTTTTTAAAGCAAGAACACTATATGTGATGATCATAATGGACTTTTAGCACTCAGGAATCAATCATCAAGTGATAATCCTTCGTCATCCAGTGACCATAGTAGAACACTTATCTTAATTTCAGCTTCCAGATAACAGGAAAGGAGGAAAACCCATGCACATACATGATAATAATTAGTGGGACTATTTGATGTATTTTAATTTGATAATTCTTGCATTTATGGTTTCCACATATGCATGTGTATGGTGTATGAAGCTCTTTATCAGTCCTCCTCCATCCCCATAATTTGAAATAATACATATTTGAATTATTGAATAGATTGATGTTCACTCATTTGTGACGTATATTCGGATTTATATGTGTTTCAAACTACCCATTATAATTACATCTTTGTCTAAGGAAAATTCCAGGCTCATAAAGCCTGACTGAGAGAACTCTACTTTAAAATTATCAGTGTAGAACTTGACTATGTTTGTCTAGTATCTCACTTGGGGGTTTTCAGAGCCATTTCTGGTTCTCTTCAGAGGAACGAGTTTTTAGTGTGGAACTTGTCTTTATCTGGGATTCCCCTAGGTCTCCAGATTCAATATCTTACTGCACCACTTCACAATGGTGGGACGACACTATTAAAATCATTATACTTAATCTATCTCCCTTCGTTGGAGGTAGGGGGGGGGGTGCATCTTCCTGATTGTCAAATCATCCACTCTTACCACCTCACACGCTTCTCCCGTTTTAGCATACAACTGACAGTAAGCGGTTCTCTTGTTGCAGGCTGTGAAGTAAACGGCAAATGTTACCCTTTAGGAGGCATCAAAGTTAAAAGATGTAGAGCCTCTACATGCACCAAGCCCGGCTTGAACCCCACAGACGACTATGTGATGAATTTAACGCAAACGCGTATGTTGTATGTGTGTCTTTCTTTCTCTCTGAGCATTGAGTTAGAGTCTGTTGATGATGAAATTCCCACATCCTGCGGAGGGCATATTGCCAGCCTAGACCAAACCCCACCTGGGATGAATGCACCACCTGGACCATGATGTGGCCACATCTTAAGATGGCTCTCCGAAGACGTGAAGATCTAGTATCTGCCTTTGACACCCCGACTAGTTTCTGGGATTAGGGAGAGGAAGATCAGTCCCGGTTAAGATGGCAGTTTGATACCGCGTCGGGAGACAGATATCAGCACCAATTTCACTTGGATAGACGCAATTTCTTGTCAAGGTCCACATGACATGAACAATAAGGCATCCGGCCTAACCTCTGAAACACAATTTTCCTGTGGATTTACAACCAAACCAACTAATTAACGAACGAAAGAGTGAAGCATTCAGCAAACCAATCAACAATCCTACTTAGAAACCCGAAAATAATCCTACATTACTGTTAATTTTCCAGAATGCAAGCTTGCCCTGGGGAAAATATGAAACGTATACTCCCTGAATTTGAATTGTATAATTGAACCACGCCACTCCACACGAGTGCCTGCATGTCTTAATCTTTCTTAACCTGGTCTGTGGGTACGCTGCAGTCATGAGATGCGTGTGGTATTGTGTTTGTTCTCCATCCGGCGCAACACTGCCGTGACTTCCGCCACCTTCATTCTCATACTACATGGAGTGGTTACAGGGCCTACTTTCAAACAAGAAACCACTAATAAAATATAAGACCACTATACACAGAAAACACTATATGAGAAAGCAGTATACGAAGATGCAGATCAACAGAGAAAATCCTCGTCACACGCGTAGATTAAGACACAAACGGAGAAAGTAGGTATCAACTGATAAATAAGGAAAACACTTTACGGAAACACGGTTCACCTAACACACAGAGAAAACACGACATGGAGATGCAACGCAAATAGATGAAATAGTATACGGAGACACAGTACAATTAACAAATAGAGACGATATTTTACACAAATACAGATCAACTAACGAATTGAGAGAACACTACACAAAGATACACATCAATTAACAAACACTCTACATTATACGACGATTCATTTCAACTAACAAAAAGAGAACAGTATTGTAGAAGACAGAGATCAACTCACATATAAATAAAACGCCATATGGAGACAGCTCAATTAACAAATAGAGAAAACACTATACGAAGACATAGATCTACTAACAGTCATTGCATATGACAGTTGTACTTTCACTGTGTATGTGTGTGGTACTTGCATTGTGTATATATGTGGTGTACTGACACTGTATATGTGTGCGGACCTTTCACTGTATATGTGTGTGGTACATTAGCTGTATTTGTGAGTGGCATTTTCTCAATATGTGTGTGTGCTGTTTTCACTGTATACGAGTGTAATACTGTCATTGTATATGCATGTGATACTTTCACTGTATACGGGCTTGATACTTTCACTGTATATGCGAGTTGCATTAATGTATATGCATGTTGCATTTTGTTGCTTGCATCTCGTGTCCCAGCGAAGCATTAGATAAACCAGTAAATTATCCCTCTTCGTACCAAGAGACCGTATTTTATGGAGTTAGCGAATGTGTGTGTGTGTGTTTGTCTGTGTGTGTGTGTTTGTCTGTGTGTGTGTGTGTGTGCATGTGTGTGTGTGTTATTTTGGAAACTCGAATGTCGGTGCAAAATGTGGTCATTGCCGCGCCTGACGAATTTATTTTCCCCTCCCACCATATTAAACCAAAATTAGATAGTGCACATGTTAGATTGGTGGGTCAGGTTTCACGAGCCAATGAAGACAGAAATACTCGCCTTGAAAGGGTATCGAATACATGACGACAAGCCAGCATGGAGCAGGCTCTAGCACCTGGGCTACCCGGGCGCACACCTGTTGTGTTTAACAAGTCACATGTCCATATCTTGTTTCGTCTGGCAGGTTGCCGGGACCACGAAGGGAATTGTCATAGATCGGGCAGTGTTGGACATAGAATCAAGTACAGAGGTCAATGGCACAGAAACTGCCAATGTAATGCTTTCAACAATGGAACTGCATTCTTTAGCTGCCCCGATTAATATGTGCAGTGGCTTTGTGGCCATGCATCCAAACTACAGAAGACACTGGCAGTCTTCACAGGAAAGACAACACTCTATATTATCTCTAACACATAAAGTCATACACTCTATACTATCTCTAACACATACTGTCAAACACTCTATACTATCTCTAACACTCAACTGTTAATCACTATATACTTTCTCTAACACATACTGTCAAACACTCTATACTATCTCTAACACTCGACTGTTAATCACTATATACTTTCTCTAACACATAATGTCAAACACTCTATACAATCTCTAACACATAATGTCAAACACTATATACTATCTCTAACACATATTGTCAAACACTCTATACAATATCTAACACATAATGTTAAACACTATATACTATCTCTAACACTCGAATGTTAAACACTATATACTATCTTTAACACATAATGTCAAACACTATATACTATCTCTAACACATAATGTTAAACACTCTATACAATCTCTAACACATAATGTTAAACACTCTATACTATCTCTAACACTCGAATGTTAAACACTATATACTATCTCTAACACATAATGTCAAAACACGCTATACTTTAACTAACTCATAATGTCAAACACTATACACTATCTCTACCACATATTGTCAAACACTCTATACAATCTCTAGCACATAATGTTAAACACTATATACTATCTCTAACACTCGACTGTTAAACACTATATACTATCTCTAACACATATTGTCAAACACTATATACTATCTCTAACATTCGAATGTTAAACACTATATACTATCTCTAACACATAATGTCAAAACACGCTATACTTTAACTAACTCATAATGTCAAACGACGCTATACTTTCTCTAACTAATAATAACAAACACTCTATATTATCTCACACACCCAATCTCAACTACTCTATATTATCTCTAACACACAAACGTCAGTCACGCTATACTATCGCTATACTCTCGTCTCTCGTTAACACTGACTGTCAAACACTCTATACTGTCTCTAACACTCAATGGCAAACAGTCTTTATTATTTCTAATACCTAATGTCCAACACTCTATAATATCTCTAACATCTAATGTCACACAGTCAATACTGTCTTACACACCAATTCCAAACACTCAACGTAATCTCAAACACTCTATATTATGTTTAACATACGAATGTCAAACGCTTTATATTATCTCTAGAATACGAATGTCAAACACTCTACCTTATCTCTAACACAAGAATATCACACAATCTATATTATATCTAACACGTGAATCTAATAAAATGTATATTATCCCTATCGCATGAATCTATAACAGTCTATTCTATATCTAACACATGAATCCAAAGCTGTCTATATTATGTCCAGAACAATAATCTAAAGCAGTCTATATTATCACTAACAAATGAATCTAAAACAGTCTACATTATCTCTGACACAGCCATGTAAAACAGATTATATTATCTCAAACATGCTAATGTTAAAAAAAAAAAAAAAGCCTATATAATGTGTAACACAGAAATGTAAAACAATTTGTATTATCTCTTGTACATTCCTCAGTCTGCGCTATCCCAAATACATTAACAACTACTTCTTCTTCTTCAGCGTTCCGAGCCATTGAGGTTCTTTTCTGCAAATACAATCTGTCTCCATTCGTCTCTCTGGTGGACCTTCTCTTGCCAGTCGTTGATTCCAAGTGCTTGTAGGTCTGTACATGTATTATCTCTCCACCGCCTTCTTGGTCTACCTCGGGGTCTACGGTCATTTATTTCCTGAATGTAAGCGAGTTTTGTTTCCGTATTATCTTCCATTCTTTCTATATGCCCCAGCCATTGTAGTCTATTAGCCTTCATTAACAACTACTGCAGTCTTGAAATGTTCACCATGCACTCTATTACAATAAATAAATGGTTAACATTGATTACCAATTCCATCGAGGCTTACATTTCAATAGCAAATACCATTCAACAAATAGGGTAGATAGACATAGTAAAGATACAACAGTGATTACAAACTCTATATCTTAGACATTGCGCAGATGACAGTGATAAGCATGGGGTGTAGTTAGCCGGCTGATGATGTGTTTAAGTTCTACATTGTCTCAACTAGGTTAGTGTTTATATTTATACTACCGCACAATGTTTATGTGATTATATTTTCAGATTGGTTAAAATAAACTGTTAAATCCACTGCAAATTTAAACCGTCTTTGTTTTAATGCATTTCTTCATTGATTCATTCATTCTTAGATTGCTTCATTTATTCATTCATTGATTCCTTCATTCCTTTATACCTTTATTAATTAATGCATTCGTTCATTAATTCACATGGGTCAAGCCAAATAGATTCTTCAACAGGTGTGCTCACTTGAGCACATAGAACCTGCCGAGGAGTGGGTACAAATGCCAACAGAGTGCTGTCAGCTGGTATCAAATTAGACAGAAAGATCCATCCACCCATTATACATTATGTGTCATGCCGATAAGCGTGGTTGGTCATGTTCTGTCATCTCACTAAATCACCAGAGTCGTGGATCAGCTCTGTGTTTCAGTTTCGACCATGCCACGTGGCCACATCCATCCAGGTATTTAGCTCTCGGTCTTCCTCTTGGACTCTTCCCTTCGATCTTACCAGTCGTCACCAAGTTATCCAAGTTAATTTTTCTCAGAACATGAACGAACAATGTTGACTGTCTTCGTCTAATGTCTCTAATCAGTTTACGATCATCATTTGTTTCTTGAAAGACTTCACTGGTTTTTCGGTCTGTCCATGGCATTCTTTGTATTTTTTAAAGACAGAACATACATACTAAAAATGTCCGGCTGCTGTGGAGGCAGAAGTACATGCTTTGATCTTCGAGAGATCTTTAGAGGGTGATGCTCTCATTTACACAGATGGGTCATTCGTCCGTCGTGGGTAAAGTGTATGACCTTTACGGCTTAGGATTGTGGGGGAATTGCGAAGACAGAAGTAATGACAGTAAGTAAAGCAATAATATGGCTCGAGACACAGACCTTCACTCGGGCAAGTTTCTTTAGTGACTCAATTAATATGCTCATTCGTTTACTGCTACATTTATTCCTTTATCGATTCATTAATTCCTTCATTGAATCATGCATTCCATCACCGCATTATTTATTCGTTCATTGAGACTTTAATTTCTTCATTGATTAATTAATTCTTCGCGGATTAATTCAGTATTTTACTGCTTCCTCACCTTAATTAACACACACACACACACACACACATGTGTATATATATATATATATATATATATATATATATATATATATATATATATATATATATATATATATATACACACACACACACACACACACACACACACACACACACTTGTAAACATTTTATGCTGAGCCGGTGACACAGTATTCAATATGTAAGTATTGAAATATCAGAGAGTGCATAACATGATGTTTATTAAATATCAAGAAAAAGTGCAACTGTTATGTTAAAAATAAAAGGATGTTACCAAAATGTTACATAAACATTGAACTACATTGCATAATCAAGCTGATCAATGTAAATACCTAGGGACAACTATAACGTCACACGTACCCAGCAAATGGGGAGTTGTGCGATAATTTCAGCGCTGAGGTGCGGTGTTGTAATGGTAACACGGTTGGTGAGACAAGCATTGATCCTTTCTTATACACTCTACAATGTATGTTGTTATACAACAGGATCTTCCACTTACCTTGCTTGCCTTTATTTTGTGGTAAGTCGACCTTTTGAAAGCTATCATGTAATGTCGTGTCGTCTTTCTGCTGTCTGTAGAAGTCTCTACTAAAGCCTTGGGATCAGTTCAATGACCGTCTGGTAACCTGCGGTGTGGCCTTTACTTCTTCATCTTTGATTTGTTTTCTTTGCCCCCTTGTGTCTTCGCTGAACGGCGGATATATACTTTCCCATCCTCGTGCCTCATCATCGGTGCAGTCATTAATGTTTGGTATATTTCCACTTAGGAGACCTGCGCATGGGAGTAGTAGAACTGCAGCTCGTATGTTTCCTTCGTTGTAAGGGCAGTTTATTTGCACTCATGCGATCTTGTAGTTTTCTAGAGTACCATCGTACATCCTGCAACTACGTTCTTACCCGTGTTATCTTCGTTCTTAACTAATCTTTGATTTATTCCTGCGATGGAGGTTTCAGTGTCTCTCACGCATGTAGTTGGCATTACATTTACAAATCTTTTGTGGATTCTCAATGTGCCATTATGTATGCTTACGAAGTTCACTGTCTGTATGGGCACTCTGTGGCTGCAAGCAAGGATGCCGTCTTCGTGAAATACTCGCCAAATTTCACATCGTGAGTCGTTGGGATAAGATGTAACGTTAATTGCATTGAATTCCTCTTTGTCGTCTGCGCCAATGCTTGAGATCATATTTGCCATGGTTGCATCCTTCTGCAGTTGCCGTAGTTGGCACTTTCTGGCCAGGTGACTAAAACTTTTACAAATGTTGCATTTTAAGTGATTCTTATAACATGCATATCTAGTGGGTCGTTTTAAAGTCATATTTTTTATATATGCACCATACTTAGGATTTGTATCACATATCTTCAAGTATCTATGGGTTTTCTTACAGTAGAAACAATCAATCACATTACCTTTTCTAGATTGGTGCATTTGATGTCTTTGTTATCTATATTTACTTTGGTATGGCTGCTTATATCTTGTTTGTTGACTATAATGTTGTTGTCTACCTAGGCTAGTGTTTGATGTCTACTGAGAGATTCTGACAGCTAGCCCTTATTGCCAAATCAGACTTAGCACACTCAGAAAATGTTCCTTATGCGCATTGAAATACGCCTCGCCCTTGAACTCCATATCTGCCAATTTTCAACATATGTTCTCTATAAGGAACGCCGACATAGCAGCTGGTTCCACTGTGAGAACAGTAATTGAACGTTCTATAGAAGTAAGCAAAGATCTATATATTTACTTTATTGACTACACAAAGACTTTCAATAAAGTGAGACATGTCGACATGATAAGGGTGAACAGTGAAAATATTTTCAGAAATATAGAAGATATGTAAGGAATCAAGATTGGGAGACGATACATCAATAACATTAGATATGCAGATGATACAATCCTGATTGCAGACAATGAACATGACCTGCACAATTTAGTAGATGCGGTTGTTGCAACAATGAACAGCTAGGGTTTGAACTGAATATTAAGAAGACACAGATTATGGTCGTCACTGGGAAGAAGGAAATACCACAATGTGATATACGAGTAAATGGGCATATCCTTAAGCAAGTGAATCGATACAATTATCTCGGCACAGTCATAACATCTGATGGGAGATGCCTTGAAGAGATTAGAACAAGAATTTCAATGGCGAAGGTAGCCTTTTGCAAGATGAAAAGCATACTGACCAATAAAAAGATATCGATTGAAACGAGAAAAAGTGTGTTAAAGTGCTGCATAAAACCTAAACTTTTGTATGGATGTGAAGCGTGTACAATAAGCAATCAAGCTGAAAAACATCTGATGGCTGTGGAAATTTGGTTTCTGACTAAAATGCACAGAATACCATGAATATACATAACAACCAATGAACAAGTCCTTCAAGAAACAAGTGAAGATCGTAAACTGATTAGAGTCATTAGACGTAGGCAGTCAAAATTATTTGGGCATGTTATGAGAAGAAATGACTTGGAGAACTTGGTGACGACTGGAAAATTCGAAGAGAAGAGACCAAGTGGATGACCGACAAGTAAATACCTGGATGGCTTGGCCACATGGAATGGTCGAGACAGGAACAAGAAGCTGATCCACGACTCTCGTGGGCGGTCAAGTTCTGCAATCTCACTCTCTTATATATAAAAAAGGATGCGTGTGGGTATGTCCTTTATGCGTTCGCGAACGGCCCATCCGATTGAGATCATATTTTCTACACGTCTTCCTTTTATTCCAGCGCAGCCAACTGTGATATTTTTGTAGTGTGAAATCGGCTGCTTACTTAATATTATTTAATTTTTCATTTTACATTGTAATGTATATACAGCGAGGGGACTTAACTCTAGAAAAGTTATTTCAAGGGGCATATCTTTTAATAACATTGGTGTATAACTTATAGTCATACTGTTGCATAGTTTTCAAAGATTTATAAACTCTTTGTCTGTAGTTATGTACCGGCGTATGAGTTATAATAAATAATGATACAATCTTTAAGGCATTTTCAAAGTTTTCATAAAAATAATGCATAATGCATAACATTGTAACTCATCTTTTTATGCTTCCGAAGTTATCTAAAGTCATGCAGGTGATTAGAAACGGTTTTCATTAGAAATAATGGATGGTGTGTGGAAGGACATTCTTTTAAGTTACTTTTTTTTGTTGCATGAATTTAATGAGACGCTACCCGCCAGGAGCTGAGCGAAGCCATGCCGGGTCAAATAGATAGACAGACCCACCTTTTCGCTGCAGTTATCTACAGGCATATGCGTTATAATCCTGCTCCTCCTCCTCCACTCCCCTCCTACCCTCTTCCTCTTCCCCTACCCCTCTCCATCCTCCTCCTCCCTCTTTCTCCTCCTCCTCCCTCTTCCTACTCCCTCTTCCTCCTCCTACCTCCTCGCCTTCCTCCCTCCTCCTAATCACTCCTCTTCTCTTCCTTCCTCCTCCCTTCTCCTGCTCCTCCCTCCTCCTCCTACGTCCTCCTCCTCATCCCTCCTCCTCCCTCCTCCTCCTCCCTTTTCCTTCCTCCTCCTACCTACTCCTTCTCCACCCCTTACTCCACCCTCTCCTCCTCCCTCCTCTCTCCTCCTCCCTCCTCCTCCTCCCTCTACCTCCTCCATCCTCCTCCATCCACATCCCTCCTCCTCCCTCCTCCTCCCTCCTCCTCCTCCTTCTCTTCCCTCCTCCTCATCTCTCTACCTCCTCCCTCCTCCTCCTCCTCCCTCCGCCTCCTCCCTCCGCCTCCTTCCCCCTCCTCCTCTCTCTTCTTCCTCTCTCCTCCTCCCTCCTCCTCCATCTCCCTCCTTCTTCCTCTCCTCCTCCTTCCTCCTCCCCTCCTCCTGCGTTCTTCTCCTCCCTCATCCTCCCACCTCCTTCTCTTTCCTCCTCCCTCTTCCTCCTTCCTTTCCTCGTCCCTCCTCCTCCCTCCTCCTCCCTCTTCCTCCTCCTCCCTACTCCTCCTCCCCTCCTCCTCCTTCTTCCTCCCTCCTCCTCCCTCCTCCTCCTCCTCCTCCCTCCTCCTCATCCTAATCACTCCTCCTCCCTTCTCCTCCTCTCTTCTTCCTCCTCCTCCCTCCTCCATCCTTCCCCCTCATCCTCCCTCCTCCTCCTTCTCCCTCCTCCTCCCTTCACCTCCTCCCTCCTCCTCCCTTATCCCCCTCATCCCTCCTCCTCCCTCCTCCTCTTCTCTCCTCCTCCTCTCTCTCCTCCTCCTCCCTCTATCTCCGCCCTCCTCCTCCCTCCTTCCTCCTCCTTCCTCCTCCTCCCTCCTCCTACCTCCTCCTCCCTCCTCCTTCTCTCTCCTCCTCTTAATCCCTCCTCCTCCCTCCTATTCCTCCCTACTCCTACTCCTCCCTCCTCTTCCCTCCCCATCCTCTCTCCGCCTATCTCTTCCTCCCTCCTCCTCCTCCCTCTTCCACCTCCCTCTTTCTCCTCCCAGCTCCTACTCCTCCTTTTTCTTCTTCTGCTGCTGCTGCTGCCGCCGCTCCATTTACCCAAGTTAATTGTTGGGGAAGATGTAAAGACCTTTCAAGTGCTCTCTCTCATATATTTTTTGTAAGTTGGTCTTCGTTTATCTAGGTTGTTCTAACTGCAACCAATAAATGATTAGACAGACAAACAGACAAACAAACAAACAGACAGACAGACAGACAGACAGACAGACGGGAACGGGAACTTATATGACTACTTATATGAATTAAATGAGATGCTCCCCATCAGGTTGGGCGAAGCCGGGCAGGGTCAGGCAGAGAGATAGACAGACAGATAGACAGACAGACAGATAGACAGTCGGGAACGGGAACTTATATGACTACTTACATGAATTAAATGAGATGCTCCTCACCAGGAGCTGGGCGATGCCGGGCCGGGTCAGACAGACAGACAGACAGACAGATAGTCGGTAACGGGAACGAGAACTTATATGACTACTTATATGATTTAAATAAGGTCAGCTAGTATATATATATATATATATATATATATATATATATATATATATATATATATATATATATATATATATATATATATATATATATATGATGTGACGGGAGTATTTCGTCTGGCTTAAGTTTCAGGTGGAGTAGTTAAATGTATTATACGCCGTTCTGTATTGGATGTATCTTGTGTCCGTTCTGGGTATTTGATATTTTTCTCGAGCTAGCTGGTGCCCAAAGTAGATGATCCTTATAAAAACGCTTTTCTTTCGCACCAACCTATGAAGCGAATAAAGGCGTGTTGTTGATGAACTGTATGAATGTTTTGAGAACAAATCTTGTGCAATATGTTGTTATTTATGTCAGCAAGACGACGCTGGAATCCATAACTCGGTGATATAATGAAGGAGAAGAAAATTGTCCAGTTAGGAAAGTGTGTCATAACTAGTTCAATAGCGCCATCAGTTGAGATGCTGTGATGTTTTGGTTGTTCGTGGTGTCGTTAATACCAGTGTGTAAGCTTGCCTTTCTAACATTATGATTTACAGCCATCCTGCTAGTCTTGTTCGTTAGCCGGTGATTACCAACCCGAGGCAGTGGTATTATGGAAACAATGTCTTTGTCTTTCATTAAAGAATCGCCTATTATAACGTGTGTACAATCAGGTGTCAGGTCTTAGTCAGATATGACTGAGCTACCATATAACAGTAGACGGCACTACCTGCTTTCTGTTAGCGCTGAACGTTAGGCGGCGCTTACCAAACGCGACATCCCACATTGTGCCAACGACTTCGGCCGGAAGAGCGAAATTGGGAGGGTACAAACCTTACCCTGGTGCGAGGAAATGCAAGTTAAAGACAAAATGTCATGACAGGGCAGACCAGGCCCTAAGCCTTAGTTGGCAGCTGGTCTAGGATCGATGCTCCGACAGGCGGACAGTAAGAGCATTGCTTTGCTGATCAGGCAGCTTCTGCAGCTTGTCTTGTTCCAGATGTAGGGGTGTTACCTTTCCTCTGGAGTGAACTAGGAACGCCGAGAGAGGGATCATGCTGCATGGGCAACACATGATCTCTATATTTTAGCCCAGGCTTTGTGCTATGGAGAGGCAATAACTCCATCCCTGGTCTTAACTGGTCTCGGAATCAAAGCGGGAGGCAACTGTTAAGGGTTATAAGTCCCTGTCAACTGGCGTAGACATGGGTTGCCTCTGACTGTGGGAGACACCTACAAGTGTCACTGATCAGCTACCGCCCGCCTCAAGCTGGGCAGCCCCCGGCCAATTGGGTGCTGATCCGCCACAGCCTGCCTGCTTCAATGGGTGCTTGGGGCTAGGACAAAATCTGAATCGCAGGCTGTAAAACCAATGCACCAGGTACAAACAAAAATAAAAATAGAAACCTCAAGCTACAGCTTGCAACCTGGAACGCGAAAAGCATGTGTCCTGGATTTTCCACTGACTTGACCAATATTGACGATGTGAGAAAAACCGTCTTAACATTGATAGTGCTGGCCTGCAGGAGACTCGGTGTGGGCTTTTCAGTGAAGAATTCGCTATTGGGAATGATTGAAATTAAAGCAGGAGGAAATTTAAGACTATTATCCCTGCACTTGGCAACCTCTTGTGGGTTTGCCACCATTATTACTGCATATGCACCGACACTCGATTCATCTGATGAAGGATTCGTTCTATGAGGAGTTAGACTCCGTGATCAAGGCAGTTCCAAATCTGACTACACTTATATGCTCGGTGATTTCAATGCTCGTGTGGTCAAGGACTCGAGTTCATGGCCAGTGTGCCTTGGAAAATACAACATCGGTCGCATGAATGAATATGGGCAAAGGCTGCTGGAGCATTGCACCAGTAATGACCTATGTATTACAAACTCCTTTTTAAAAAACAAAAGAGATGCATAAGGTCACATGGAAACATCCAAGATCCTGCCATTGGCACCAGCTGGACTTCATCATCACACGAACCATATATCATTGACTCGAAGTTACCACAGTGCTGACTGTGATACGGATCATTCTTTGGTTGTTGCAAGGGTTAGACGGAGACCAATGAGAATCTACACAGCTAAACATAAATCTAGCCCCAGGATTAATATTATTAACACTCACGATCCTGAACAGTGCTTTCAGTTTCACCAGCAACTTGAAGACGCTTTCACTGATACACCAGAAAATTGTACAGTAAATGAAAAGTGTGGCCAAATTAAGGAAACTCTTTATAAAACTGCCGTAGGGGTTTACGGCACTGTGGATCATAAGAGGCAAGACTGGTTTACGGCAAACAGCGAGACTCTGCATCCCTTGATTAATAAGAAGAAGAAAACTCTCTTAAGAAACAAGGAAAGACCAACGCGTAACACTCTTAGTGAACTAAGTCACGCTAGGAAGGATGTGCAAAAGGCTGCCAGGCAGTGTGCAAATGATTATTGGATCAATTTATGTAAGTTCATTCAAATCGCACATGATAAGGGAAAGATAAGAAGCATGTATGAAGGAATAAAGGAAGTCTGTGGTCCAGTGATCAAAAGAAGTGCACCATTGAAAACCTTGACTGGAGAAATCATCACTGACAAGAAACAGCAGATGGACAGAAGGGTAGAGCACTATTTGGAGCTTTACTCAAGTGAGACCAAACTAGCGGATGATGCCCTCAGCGCCATAGAGAATCTACCAACTCTTGACCACCTGGACACACTTCCCACCATAACAGAAGAGTGTGCTATAAATGAACTTGCATCTGGCAAGGCTCCAAGTAAGGATGGGATTCCAATAGAGGTTATAAGGAGTGGGCAAGACACACTCACTCTACAGATCCACAAGCTAATAGAGCTATGCTGGCGAGAAGGACAAGTCCCACAGGATTTCAAAGATTCAAGCATCATAACACTGTACAAGAGCAAGGGCGATCGGAGCGACTGCAACAACTATAGGGGTATCTCACTTCTGTGTATTGTTGGAAAAGTATTTGCCAGAATTGTTCTGCGCAGACTTCAAGACCTAGGAGATCAAGTCTACCCCGAATCACAGTGTGGCTTTCGACAGAACCGGTCTACCATTGATATGATATTCTCATTGCGACAAATGCAAGAAAAATGCCGTGAACAGAATCAACCACTGTTTATTGCCTTCATCGACCTCACAAAGGCATTTGATTTGGTCAGTCGTGAGGGTCTATTCAAGGCACTAAAGAAGATTGGCTGCCACCATCTCTTCTGTCCATTGTAAATATATAAACAATAAAACTAAACACACACACAATATATATATATATATATATATATATATATATATATATATATATATATATATATATATATATATATATATATATATATATGTATGTGTGTGTGTGTGTGTGTGTGTGTGTGTGTGTGTGTGTGTGTGTGTGTGTGTGTCTATAGAGTAGACGTAACTCCCCATTCGAATTAATGCAGAGAGCTAATACAGGTGGCACATTGCTCATAGTCTATGAGTTATAACGGATGAAGTGCAAGGTCCACCTACTAGAGCAGCTTATGAACACGTCACTAGCCTACGAAAGCGAATTATAAAATTTCGTTCACTTTCAAAACAGACATTACATAAACGCATGACATAATATCGTCAATATAGATCATATCAGATCGGATCAGATAGATCGTCTATTTAATGTCAGGGTCCTTATAATGTTATAGGGAAAATTTCAGATGTAAGTTATCATATATCCATCAAAGGTAAGAAGAACGTTTCTCATATAAACATTTTAAAGCCATTTAGGACCTAACAATCGGACACACCAATAACTGAAAGACATCCATGCATCCAAATATCATCATTATGTACCGTCATCAAGTATTAACAGGAGGACGCCGTTCCTCAGCAGATCCCCACACATGTGGTAAACAGTACCGACAGCTGGTAGTCAATCAGGGTAATCCCGAAACTGTCCCAAGCAAACAAACAAAAATGTGCTCAAATCCCTGAACAATTCAATGACATATCATCACACAGATATGGACAAATATTCGTCATTACCCATCGCATAACGTTAACACCCAGCCTGCCTGTGAGAGTCAAAAGGCACCCAGTGCCAACTCATTACAAGAAGAAATTACCCAGAAATAGCTCAACTAGAACACTGTTGTATTATAAGAAAGTCAACTTTAGTGCTTGTTAAAAAGAAAGCCATTAATCCACGAATATTCGTTGACTATAGAAAGGTCAACGAACTAAATTCATTACATCCAGAACACATGCCCAATGCCGACGACCTGATCGAAAGCATGTCGAAGTCCAAAATGTTTTCAAAATTAGATCTAACGAAGGCATATTGGAAAATCCCGATGTCGGAATCATCAAATCACAATACTGCATCGTGGTCTCGAGGCACGGTGTCCGCCTCGAGTGCTGGAGGTCCCGGGTTCAAGCCCCTGTGAGGACCAGGATTTATTTAAAGAATCCACCGGGATTTCCAGTAATTTCCCCTGGTCTCTGTGTAGTGAGATCGGACGCCCGTGTGTATTGTTGCACACGTAAAAAATCCCTTGGCAGTTGGAAATCGTAAAACGGCGCTGCCCGGGCAAAATTTCGAGTTAAAAATCTACCCAAAGCATTTCAGGATCCTCGCCGATGCAACGGAGTTCGTGCTAAGTCTCTACATACTCAGGATTGAGTTATGAGGAAAATGGAGCACTTATGGGTTAAACCGTGTGCCAGTATGTTGATCCAACGACTAAAACTAAACTACAAACAATACTGCATTTACCACTCCTTTAGGCCTATCTGAAACGGCGAATATGCCTTTTGGGCTACGAAATCAAACAGTACGTTGATATGAATGATATGTCTACTACTTCGAGGCATTACAAAGACAGCAATGTATATGGATGCAATTTGCATTCACACTGAAGATATAAACAAACACGTTACCATTGTAGATCATAAACGCCCACGCATACATGTATTGGGAATCAAAAGCCAAGTAAGATCGAAATAAAGTTCTCCGAGCTTCAGTTTCTGGAACAGAGAATCTCTAGAGGATCCCTAGAGACAGATCCAAAACTAGCTATGCAAATTATTGAAAATAAAGCAACCCCCCTCCCACCCCCGCCCCCCCCCCCCCCCGCCCCCCGCATCTTTAAAAGATTTTAAACACAATTGGTGTGTTGGAACTATTTAATTACTACCAAAAAAGTATCCCATATTTTGCTGACATGACAGCCCAGTTATCAGAATTGGTAAGAAACGGATAACTAACTCAAATAATCATGACGAAATATTACAGCACATGAAAACTATCTTCAGCAAACCGCCAATTATAATATTACCAGACATTTCGAAAGACTTCATAATACAGACATATGCTAGCTTTTACTCGGTGTCTTTCATACTGCTGCAATACAGTGAAAGTAAACTTTATACAGTACTCACCACCTGTAGGGAAACAACACACACACACCAACACACCCACACCCACCCACCAACACACACACACACACACACACACACACACAATTATGCAGTAACTAAACTTGAAACTCTTCCGTTAGTCGAATCCATGACTGCATTCTCTAAAAGAATAAGCCGTCATATTGTTACCACACAGCATAAAAGTGGAAACCACTCGACACCACAGTATTAAAAATATCGGTAACTAAACGAGTCAAGATTCATCTCACCAACGATGAAATCTGGGAGAAGCAACTGAAAGAGAATGTAGACTTACTGGGAAGACTATGATGTAGTCCCACGCAGTAAACGAAAACTCATAAGAGACGGAAAGAAATTAACACATTAAGTTTACGCAACAGCAATCCATCCAGCCATCATGTGCCATACCGATAAGCGTGGCCGGCCATGTTCTGCCATCTCACTCGATTACCAGAGTCGTGGATCAGCTCCGTTTTGCTGTCTCGACCATGCCACGTGGCCAAGCCATCCAGGTATTCACTTCTCGGTCTTCCCCTTGGTCTCCTCCCTTCGATCTTGCCAGTTGTCACCAAGTTCTCCAATTCATTTCTTCTCATAACATGCCCAAAAAAGTGTGACTGTCTACGTATAATGTCTCTAATCATTTTACGATCTCCATTTGTTTCTTGAAAGACTTGTTCATTGGTTTTTCTGTCTGCCCATGGTATTCTTTGCATTTTCCTCAGAAATCATACTTATCCAGTCATCAGATAATTCACACCTTTAAAAAAAATAAACTAATGCAATAAATAAAAAATAAATAATGTCATCCTTTACAATACAACAGATAAAGAGGTCGCTGATTCAGCTGTGCATCGTAGTAACTCCTTCATTAAGATTGGAGTTGGTAATGGGAGGATCGATGCTTTCGTTTTGTTTGCTTCCCTTTTGCTGATTCTTATTGTTTACATAAACATAGGCAATGGCGAATGTATTAAGACCAAGGGGAAGACCTAGAAGCAAGTACCGGGATGGCTTGGCCTTGTGGCATGGTCGAGACAGAACCACGGAGCTGATCCACGACTCTGGTGATCGAGTAAGATGGCAGAACATGACCGCCCACGCTTACCGGCATGGCACATGATGGATGGAATGTATTAACAATGAGCATGGTTAGAGATACAGGCACGTCCATTATTGGGTTGAACCATCAATTGGTAAAGGAGGTAGATTATACCGGCAGATGTGTGATGTGCAGAACAGTTGGTAGCAACTTTGAACAGCACAATATGAATTGGAAACAAATAGGTATTTTAAGCTCCTGCGAGAAGAAACGCACTAAACATCAACACGTTGCACATACCTTACAAGGAGATCATCCCGAAATACAGGTGAAAATCCGAAATCAGAAGCACTTAATAAATATATAAAATGAATTATAAAATAAAACACACACAAATGCGTACAATACGATACACAGGACGGTCGTCGTTTCGATTCTCAGAATCTTTGTCAAGGACAGGACAACACGGATAGATAGGACATCGAAATATAAAAAGCACAAACTTAAAAGCACAACCACTACGTATCCATGTGGGAGCAGACAAGACGGGTTTGCCAGGTGCGAAAGCACTCTTTGGCTGCAGAGTTTAAGTATAGTAGGTTGCCAGATAGGATTTATGTCGCCAAAAATATGCGGCCAATCTGATATGAAAATATAGGGGTGTGAAGACAGTTAGGTATGAATATAGGGGGTGGGGGAGGAGGATATCATAGTAATAGACAGTGTAAACAGTTGGAGAAGATGGCACGGTTATACAGTGGCGTCCACAACATCGCGGATTGTTCATTAGCTGGCATTTAATTTTGAGCCTAACGGAGCTGTTGGAGTAGCAGGGTTTCAATGCGGTGACACATACATCGTGGACACTATTATGGTTGGAGGAACTGAAATAGTTGGGGACAGGTTCGTCAGCGCACTGATTGATGTCTCTGAGGTGTTCTCTAAAACGGTCAGCAAGACGTCTGCCAGTTTGACCAATGTATTTCATGTCACATCGTTTGCAAATGATGACATATATCATATTGCGGGATGTACAAGTGAAAGAACCTTTCAAGGAGAAGGTGCCTAGGGAAAATGCAATCTCCGGTGTCTGAACAACGTATGGGCATGTCAGAGAGTTCTTACGATGGCATTTGAATGTGCTCATAGATGAAGTAACCGTGGGGAGGTGACTATGCACAAGGTGGTCTCTGAGACTCTTGTTATGGCAGAAAATTACACTAGGGCCATTGAAGAATACCTCACGAGTGGTTGGATCGGTTTTCCAAGATGGACCAGTGACTCAGGAACATGTGCTTGATGGCATAGGCATATGGATGGAAGGTGAGGATGAGCTTGGGTTCGTTGTTAGGGGTTCGTGTTTGTTTGACGAGGGACATTTCCCGCGAGATTTGTGTTATGCGACAGAAAGCTGTGGACAAGACGTCCTCTGGGTAGGACCGTCTGCGGAAAAAGTCAAGCATTTCATGGGGTCTCTCGAGGAAGTCATTATCATCCTGACAGATAAGACGAAGGCGGGGTATCTGGGAATATGGGATGGAATCTTTGCAGCTTTTGGGGTGGGATGAGCTGTACAGGAGGAAACCGTGAGCATCAGTAGGTTTGTAGTACACGGAGGTCTTTAGGCCTGTAGGGTTTAATTTAATAGTGGTGTCAAGGAAATTGACAGAGGTGGTAGAAATATATGTTGTGAATTTAATCGATGGATGGAAGTCATTGACATAATTAATGAAGTGGTTCAGTTCCGTCTCTGTCATGTCAGTGAGACCTATGCCGTCATCAATGTAGTGCCGGTAAAAAGAAGGGAGTAGACCATCATAGCTGAGTTCAATCTGGTGTTCCAGATGTCCCATAAATAAACATGCATAGTGTCAGCAACTTGCTTGCGACAGGTCTTTCAGGACTCCCCTACTTTTGCACCACACGAAATAACAACTCGTGTCATTTGCAAAAGGAATGCAATTTATTTAGAGCTGGTGATACACAAGCTCTGCGAGCGGCTTACTTCATTGACATTAAACCACATGGTACGTTACATGGATGCAATGAAGAGGTGATAATGATACTATTAATCACTGAATGAAATCTAAAGCCTAACAATCACTATTGTCTATAAACTTATAGGATTCGTAAGGAACACGTCTACTCTCTAGTCGTCTCAATCCTGGTCTGTCCTCACGCTTCTAATTGCGTGTTCAAACACGGACGCTGGATCCTCCGTGCGCTGGCGAGACTTGCGTGCATAGTGTCCCAGCACGCTGGCCAGTTAACTCGAGTAACCTGGTACTCCACGGTTACTCGTAGAGGCGAGTTTCCCAATGTCTTTGGGAAACCCTCGCTCACTTGCACTCGATGCTCCCTTGGTTGACACAAGTGTGTCCCGTTGTGAAGCTATTTATAGCGCTGGTGTCTCTCTTGTCTGGTGTCCTCCAATAGACTCTGTCTTAGCTCTATTACCTATATTCTTAACTCTCTAAACTCTTATTGGGATTTTTGACAGACTCCTCTCCCCTCTGTGTAGTGTTACAACCCTTTAACTCATGCTTGTAACAAGTTGTATGGTCACACACAAACAATTTGCTGTCCAATTTTGTCAAAGATCCAATAAGTTATAAATCTCTCTTCTGGGGATAGAACAAACTCTCTCCTTTCCTTACTCACACTGTTCTTTTTCTTCACTCGGCTAATTGAGTAGCCCATCGTATCAGTATCGTTGGCTATAGATCTTCTTATGAATTGTTTTGATTCGGAACCGTTGTCTTATGACTTATGTCCTGACTTCCGTCTTATGACCCTGTGTCTTCTGACTTCTGTCCTTTGACTTATGTCTTTTGACCTGTCCTCATATTGCCCAAAATGACAACCCAATACAAGTTGACTCTGTTATGAGTACAACACATGAGCATTAAATGTTCATGTTCCCAATAATATCATCTCCAACTCGTATACATAAAGTTCTACTCTTCACGTCTCGCTTCAGCTTGTGAAGACATATTTTCAATGTTACATTAAGGTTGTTTTTTTTAAAGAAGTTTTTGTGTCCCCTGATTTGAGTTACCTTTCTTAGGCACAAATGGTGTATGCAACTTTTATGCGTTCGTTTTCCTGTTTGTTTGCGTGTTTTCCTAATAAACTACAGTGTACTTAATTTGCTATCATGTGTATGCGTTACTATATTACCTGTGTGTATTTCTTTGAGCGCCGTAAATCGGTTTATTGAGGCTACAAATGTCTGTTATTCTTATTTATGACCACAATTCCGTTTCAAGATGCTCAAAGTATTTCACTATTTAATCTACTAAAGTATAGCAGTAACACACATAAAACTTGACAACACATTGGTTACACATATTGAAACAGACAAGTCATAACAAGACGTTTTAAGCGGTGAACAAAAAATTTGCCGCTACCTTACTCTTTCTCTCTCTTTCGTTCAATGTTTAGTATTGTACACATTCTCTCCTCTCATTTACACATCTTTCATCCAATTTCATACCCTCGCTTTGTTAAAACATTCAATCGTCATTAAAATATGGTTCATAGCATCAAATAAATGAACATTACTTATTTACATCAAATGATTGGCTGAATTATACAAGTTTTCACGCCAAATGACTGTGCGATTTGTTTGCAAGTATCATGCCTATACAAAATATACAAGTTTGTGAGGATGGTTTGTTACCGATCCTGTAATACTAACTACTGTAATTTGTTGTGCTGTTCTAAATTATCCTAAGGGAAATAAACTAACTAATTAAAAACATTTAAGCAAATTGGGTTAGTTACCTTAAAGTGTTATTGGTAAATGAAATGATGTTAATTCCTAAATGGTTGGGTTAGTTTAGAAATGATATTTTAAATAAATGAATTTATAAATGATTATGATTATGCTGTGATAAGGTAAAGTAATATTTAACAATTGCATTTCTATTATAGGTGTTAAATTAAATGGGTTATTAACTAAATGATGGTGACTTCTAACTATCAACTAAGATAAATAAAGTTATATATGTACTTGAACATTTTGCAATTCAATTATTCATAGAAAAATGAAGTTATGTGTACTGTTCATAAAACAATATTATATACATATCACATTTACGTTTCTATATCTAATTACACTAACTAATATCGTCCTTTCAGGTGTGAAGATGGAGCACTGTTCTTTGTAGACTATTCTCATAACATAGTTCATTTCACCAAAGTCTTATATGCTCTCCTTCCTGGATAGTGTATAAATATATAGTTCCCTACAAATTTATGTAGGTTCACAGCTAGCACTTCAATGTTAATATGGCTTATATATGTGTTAGCGCTGCAGACATATTACTTATGTGTCTGTTCGTTTCACTCTTAATGGCACTGTTACTTTTACACATCTTACATGTTTGGCGATGATAACGCACTTATAGTGTAACTTATTCACCACATACGGCACTGATCTAATTAGCAATTACAGTGTCACTGTTTCTTGTGATCTCTGGTCGATCTCTTCCTGTATATCAGGTGTTTAAATGGTTGACGGTGGACTCAAAGTGTCTGCCAAAGAGTTCAATCTCCCCTTTAAATGTTGGATGGTAAATGCATAATTCTGCAGTATCAAAGCCCATCTGTAGACCCTATTATTGTGGGGAATGCCAGCCTGCATAACAGACAACGGAGAGTTGTCGGTTTCGATCACAAACTGTGCTCCTGTCAAAAACCTATGAAGTTTTCTAACACAATAGATTAAGCTAACGCCCTCCAATTCTGATGCTGAGTATCTCGATTCAGCTGGGCTGATCTTACGACTTACGTACATTACTTGGTGGAACTTCCCTTCGTAGAACTGTCCTAGTACCCCTTATATGGAGATAGCACTTGCGTCTGTACGTAAAAAATAGGTAAGAATTTTGTTAGGCAAACGCAGGATAGGTAAAACACTGAATAAATATTTCAATTTTGATAGAGCACTAATTACTCCTGCATCTTGCACATTTAATTTAACCGAACCTTTCAAAATGTTCGAAAAAACACTGGTGATTTCCACCAGATTGGGAATAAATTTACTATAATAATTCACAAGACAAAGTAGACTTCGGACCTGTTTCTTGGTCGTTGGCATAGTCAAATTTAGAATCTTGGTCACGATTCTTTCATCTGTTCTGAGTTGACCTCTGCAGATGGTATGACCTAGGAAGTCAATCTCTTCCATGCCCAACTCTACTTTAGTGGGCTTGACTGTAAGCCAGAATACTCGCAACCTGTCGAAGACATGTCGTAGTTTCTGTAGGTGTGATGTCCAGTCTTCAGTATGAATACATGTCATCTATGTATGTAGACGTATCGGTCACCCCTTGGAGAAGATCCTAGTTAGACGGACGAAAGTCGCTGGAGCATTACAGAGGCCAAAAGAGAGGAATCGTCACTCATAGAGACCTAAAGGAGTGGAGAAAGCTGTTAAAGGTATAGAATTTTCTTGCATCGGGACCTGCCAATAACCTTTCGTGAGGTCCAGTTTGCTAAAGATGCGAGATGTAGACATATTAAGGATCAAGTCCTCGCATGCTGGGATTGGTTCAGCATCAATTTTGGTTACATTGTTCAAACGTCGATAATTGACGCAGAGTCGAATAGTTGAGCCCTTTTTGGCGACAAGGACGATAGGGAAAGAATATTCTGACTGAGATTTCTGAATTATTCCACTCGACTCAAGAGATAGTAGTTCTTTGTCGATCATAGCTCTATAATTTAGAGGGATGGAATAAGGTCGACACTTGATTGGGGTGTTGTCAGTCAGAATAATCGAGTGTTCTATTCTGTCTGTCTTTCCTGGGATGTCGGAGAAAATGTCTCTGTACTCAGTCACTAATTCTAACATCTGTCGTCGTTGCTCGTCTGTAAGTTTGGTTTCTATTTTTATGCTGTCGATGGTCCCAGTCGTGTCTACAGTAGGGACCGGTAATTCTATTTCGTCGTCATCGGTCTCATTCAGTACTGTTGTTGTACTAGCTGCGTGTGCTGTTACCTGGCTAAGTGTGTTTGCGATGTCGTTGTCCTGCGTCGCCCTATCTAGTGTAGTTGTGTTATGTACGTCTGTCGTCCGATTACTTGGTGTGGGTGCATCTTGTTCGTCTGTCTGTAATTCTTGTCGTGAAAAGTATGGTTTCAGCATGTTGATATGAAATATCTTTAATTTTCCCTTTATCGATATTTCATAATCGACATCTGATATTTTACGTTCAACGTTGAATGGCCCTTGCCACGATGTTAGTAACAAATTACGTTTATCCGGTAGTAAGAGCAGAACATTCTGATTCTGTTCAAGGTGTATAGTTTAAGCACCTTTATTTGCATAGTCGCGGTACATTTGTCCTTTCCTCTCCAAAGATGCCTTTGCTATTACACACGCTTTCATTATTCTATCGCGTGTCTCTGTTACCATCTCATACGATGTTACTGCTGTTGGATTTTCTGGTAAGCTAGTAATTAGCTGATGGTAAATTGTTAGGCGTCCTCGAGGGTTCGCCCCATACACTAATTCAAAAGGTGAGAAACCCGTACTCGAGTGCGGAATTTCTCTATGGGCAAATAGAACTGCTGGCAATAGCGTGTCCCAATCAGATGGGTTTTCGGCTGTTACTTTAGCCAGCATGTGTTTAAGATCCCCGTTAATTTTCTCTATGATCCCGTTGCTCATTGGGTGGTACGGGGTACAGAAATGCTACTCTATTCCTAAAAGATTTTGTTAAGGCTTGCGTAGCAGCCGAAATAAACTGCGTTCCCCGATCCGATAGAATAGTTCGTGGGAAGCCAAAACGACAAAATAGATGCAAAAATACATTTACCACATCTTTGGAGGTGGTGTATTTTAGTGGAATAGCTTCGATCCACCTGGTGCATAGATCCACGAGAGTAAGTATGAATCGGTTTCCTTTGCTCGACACCTGATTTAGGGTCCAACAATATCGACCGCTACAGACTCAAATGGTCTAGATGCTAATAATGACCGTTAAACTTCGGCCGTCACATGCTTTCCCTTTCTTACAAGATGTTGACAAATAGTACATGAACGACAGAAAATTTTTATATCAGTACAGACTTTAGGCCAGTAGAAGTGTGACAAAATTCTGGCTCTGGTTTTGTCATAGGCCAAATGTCCAGCAAACGGTGACTCATGTGCGATCTTTAGCACATTTTGTCGGTATGTTACAGGTAACACCGTTTGCTGAATTTCATGGTTATTATTTGTGTAATAACGCATGAGAATTCCGTTGTGTTTTCTAAAATACCAAGATGCATTTTTAGTCACATTCGCTCGCTCACATAATAATTTTTAAAAAGGTGCGATAGTTTGGTCGGTGCTTTGTGCCTCGATAAATTTCTTTCGAGTAGTGTTGGTATCGGCACCGCTCGGTGTTAACAGCTGTAACATCTCATTTTGTAAGTCAGTATAGTGTGTTTGCGTATCTGACCTTGTTACAGCATTAGCCATGTTTGTATGTTTCCAGGCTATTATGTCGTCGTCTGTACATTGTTTCAATGAATCTAGACAGCCTAAATCAGATTCGTGCAGGGATCTTGCAGGATTGCGCAAGTAAATGTGCCGGTAAGGAACGGGGTATGCGCTTTTGCCAGTGGGTATTTCTCAATGGCTCCAGAGAAAGTTCGGCATTTGACAAATTCACCCGTGTAATCTTCTGGTCTGACCAGTTCTTTTCTTAAACCAAGTAAAGTGCTCCCGCTATCGAGTAAACAATGGCATGGTTGATCATTGACCAGTGCATCGTAGAACTTCAGTTTACCTCTGGAGGCACTAGCTGCGTTAGCATCTTCATTGGAGAATGGTATCACGTGCCCACATTTCAATTTACCATCCGCGTGAAACTGGTGACGTATCTCACATTTCTTAAAGTCTAATATGTCAGTAACTACTGCCACACTTTCACATTCACTCGCTGGTAATACATTTACACGTTCCGGGTCAATTTCACTATCATCGTCTGATGACGTATCGATGAGTGCAGCATTATTTGCCTTCATTCGTTGCCTACCAAGACATTTATTACTATAGTGGCCATAGCTGGAACAAAAGTAACATTTAACAGCACGTTTAAATGAAGTTCTTTTACTTTCTTGCTTCTTTATCACTGTTTCTAAGTGTGAGGGATATGCTGGTTTCTTATCGCACATAGAGTAGCTAGGATGAAACAAACTACAATATCCACATCGAGGTGGCTTCTGGTACGTTTTGTCTTTCTTATGATACTCCTTCTGATTGTCAGATCTACTAGGTACATTCTTTGCAAAAGCAGTGATCTCTGTATCATGTGTTGTGGACTTAAATATGTCACGATAAAAAAAAAAAATATGCCGACCCCGCTTTTCTAGTTGCTCGTCATATGACAGTCAATGTCGTCTTGTCTTCACTTTCTATCTTGTTTGGTATAACTACGTTCCAAGGCTTCCGTTCAGTAGCTAATAGATTCACTTTGTACAAAACGAACTTATTTTGCACAAATATCTAACTGACTATGATGAATAGTGACATTAATGGCTGTATCACAAAAAAATGAAATGTACACGATGGTTTGCTTGATAATTTAAATTCTTATTTGTATACATTTTCATTACTTTCAGTAGAATAACACACTTTCCTAAATTTGTGTAGACTAACACAATTTGTAACTTAAACTTCCTTTATTGTGGTTCAAGCTCTACAAATGGTATGATACAAATTATCACGTAGTAATGGTGTTAATCACTCACGTTATTCACAAAACAATATTATTTCTGCCATTGTATGCACAATAATTTACGTTAATTTTAAATATTTTAACACAGAAATAATGTCGAATGGTGCTTGTTGAAGTTGGTTCAGGAACTTTTGATATTAATTGACTGTTGACGTCGGTTCAGGAACTTCTGACACCAATTGGGGTCCTTCCTGTCAGCAACTTGCTTGCGACAGGTCTTTCAGGACTCCCCTACTTTTGCACCACACGAAATAATAACTCGTGTCATTTGCAAAAGGAATGCAATTTATTTAGTGCTGGTGATACACAAGCACTGCGAGCGGATTACTTCATTGAAATTAAACCACATGGTACGTTACATGGATACAATGAAGAGGTGATAATGATACTATTAATCACTGAATGAAATCTAAAGCCTAACAATCACTATTGTCTATAAACTTATAGGATTCGTAAGGAACACGTCTACTCTCTAGTCGTCTCAATCCTGGTCTGTCCTCAAGCTTCTAATTGCGTGTTCAAACACGGACGCTGGATCCTCCGTGCGCTGGCGAGTCTTGCGTGCATAGTGTCCCAGCACGCTGGCCAGTTAACTCGAGTAACCTGGTACTCCACGGTTACTCGTAGAGGCGAGTTTCCCAATGTCATTGGGAAACCCTCGCTCACTTGCACTCGATGCTTCCTTGGTTGACACAAGTGTATCCCGTTGTGAAGCTATTTATAGCGCTGGTGTCTCTCCTGTCTGGTGTCCTTCAATAGACTCTGTCTTAGCTCTATTACCTATATTCTTAACTCTCTAAACTCTTATTGGGATGTTTGACAAAATGAAATATAAATGGATCCCATTTTAGTGCCCATGGCGACACCGCTCATGTGTTCAAAGTAGTGGCCTTTGAACTCAAAGGAATTATTGGTGAGGACCAATTCAGCGAGTCACACAAGTGTGCGAGTAGGGATGGCTTGATCTGTGCGTTGATCCAGAAAGAACTGTAGCGCCTTGAGGCCATCAGCGTGAGGAATGGAGGTATAGAGGGAATATACATTAGGAATAGTCTGTGTGTGTTCCCAGGAGTCAGTTGGAGAGAGTTGAAGGAAAGTAACGCATGCGGTGTATTTTAGATGTATGACGGGAGAATCGCAAATAGAGGTTGGACATTCCTGTCAAGAAACGATGAGGTCAGTTCAGTCGGGCATGAGCAGGCAGAAACTATCGGACGTCCAGGATTGTTGAGTTTATGTGTTTTGGGCAGCATGTAGATGGTTGGTTTGCCCAAGTCAGAGTTATGGATGTGAAGTTAAGAGACACTGGGTGGTAATGCATCCTCAAGTATGAGCTGTTTGATGGTACTTTGAATCTTCCGGTTGTAGGAGAGAGTGGGATCTTCGGCGCAGGGGGAATAATTATCAGGTTTATTAAGTTGGGACATGACTTTCTCGACACATAGATCTTTCCGCCAAACAACCTCCGCACCCCCATTATCCGCCGGTGTGATGATTATGTCCTGTCTGCGCTGTAGTTGTGATAGGGAGGGGATTGGTTGGAGCGTTTCAAGCGAGGGAAAGAAAGTTGCTTAATCTCATGGAGTGTGTTAGCTATGTAGAGGTCAAGCGCGTTGGAGACTCCGGAAGGTGGTGTCCATGTGGAACGGGATTTAGTCGAAGATGGAAAAATGTCAGGAGGTTGTGGGGTGAGACAGTGGACAGGCTTGTCTCTGTGGTGGTACTTGAGGCGGAGTTGTCTGTTGAAGTTGGAAACGTCTTCCAAAATAGCGCGAATGTCCATACGGGAGCGTAGATGGACAAAACTAAGACCTTTCCCTAAAACAGCATGTTCTTCAGGAGACAGTGGTAGGTCAGGTGGTATGCATACCACTTTGGTGTGGCTGATGGGTGTCGAAGCTGGGGAAAGGACATGGGGACATGGATGGCTAATTGTTACGGCTAATCGCTACTGTATAACTGTACCATCTTCTACAACTGTTTACACTGTCTATTACTATGCTGTCCTACCCCCCTCCCCCCCCCCCTCCGTATTCATACCTTACTGTCTCCACACTCCTATATTTTCATATCAGACTGTTCGCATATTTTTGGCGACGTAAATCCTATCTGGCAACTTACTATACATAAACTCTGCAGCCAAAGAGTGCTTTCGCACCTGGCACATCCGTCTTTTCTGCTCCCACATGGATATGTAGTGGTTGTGCTTTTTAGTTTTGTGCTTTTTATATTTCGTTGTTCTATCTATCCGTGTTGTCCTGTTCTAGACAAAGATTCTGAGAATCGAAACGTCGGCCGCCCTGTGTGTCGTATTGCACGCGTTTGTGTGTGTTTTATTTAATTATTAATTGTGTATATTTATTGAGTTATTCTGATTTCGGATTTTCGCCTGTATTTCGGGATGATCTCCTTATAAGATATATGCAACGTGTTGATGTTTAGTATGTTTCTTCTCGCAGGAGCTTAATATACCTATTTGTTTCCAATTGATATTGTTATATCATGCTGCAGCCGCTGCTTTTTCTGTCTATTCCATATCATTTGAACAGCAGAAGTTCGCATGGGCGGATATTAATTGCCCTTATAATCAGAGGCATGTAACAGCGGCACATTTCCCACAGCCTACTACTGAATTAATAGTGGGTAATGTTTCAAATGTCAAATAATGCACTAATCAAGATATCGAACAGTGGGGATAACAATATCTTAAAAGGAAAAAAAAAATAAAACAAACACAATCAAAAAATGCCGTCCCAGAAGACAGTGGATCAGAGATAGCGACGAGTACCTACGGGAACGTACGAGGTAGGTCAGAATTTCCCAACGAAGAGAGGAGGGAAATCACCCATCAGGGAAAGGACAATTGTGACACATTTGCTAGTAACCCAGATAAGGAGGGGTGGGTAACGTCGGGAAAGACGCGGGATACCCAGGACTCCAACCGAAGATTGGCTGACCAGATCCAACATCGACCGAGATGGTCCTGGAAGCAAACATCCAGGAGTTTTGGGAAAGACGATTCTGTCCAACGAGGACGATACTGCAGATCCCAAGAGGCAAAACTTGGGGAAACTAAGCGGATATGGAGACACTGTTACAGTCAGGATGGAACGATCCATCTGTATTATGGACCATCGTTTACGCAAGTCGAAAGTAGGTCGACCGAACGAACAGGGGCGATGTGCAAACATTAGTGTCTGTCATGACTAAGATATAGGCTATCTGTGAGATTGCATAATGGATGGGGAGGCAATACCTTTGAGGGTACAAGCCGACCATCAACATTTTTTGTGTTGGGCAACACCTCCCAGAAACAGAGTAAGAAACTTCTACCGGGTGAACAGAATTATTCTACAGTCGAAAGAGAATGCTTATCATTCGTTTGGGTCGAAAATTAAATTTCAACCATATTTCTATGGAGTACAGTTTACGGTTTAGTCAGATCATCAGGATCGAACCTCCTTGGAACAAGAGCCGACGCGGTCTACTCTCTTAGATGGGGCCTATGTCGTGAAATCCTGAAGGACATCGACCTGATGAGTGAGGACAGAGTGATGGTCATTGACCGAATGGTAAAAGAAGACAGAGACAGTTGTTGGAAGGGTCATTGACCGAATGTTTCAGAGGACATACAACGGCGCGCGAGATTGCTACGATCGTTTGGTTGTAAAAACGGAGTCCCCTATCACAGAGTCGAAAATGTTTGATGTACGGTGAGCGAGGAAAACGGGAACTAGCGGATAAAACGTGAACGATCGGACAAGAGCGATAAAGCAATTTCAAAAACCTTTGATGTGGGAAAACGGGAGACGATCAGAAAACGTTTGAAGTAACGATAAATTCGGTTGTTGATGTATAAAAATAAAAAGAACAGAGAATGGGAGCCAAGGTATAAATAGTAAGGAAACATGTTTTTTGTTTAGTGTGCTACCAACTATTCCATCTAGCAGGAGTATTTTATCTATTCGTCCTTATTAAGAAGAGAAATTCATTGTCCCGAGTTGCTTAGAGGCAATGGGGCATTTGTGCTTATGTGCTTTTGTGTTTCAATTCATGGACTACAATAGATAGTATAAGGTAATGGAGTTTTAGCTTATTAATCTAGCATAGTGAACTGGCGTGTGTGATCGTAGGAATTGGGTGTCTGGGCTTTGAAGTGACTATTTCCTTCTTTTATGTAATCGTCTAGAATTTAATGAACTCATATATCTTATGTCAGAGTATCGTTCGTTACAGTCTGAGTACGGCCGGAGGCATACTCTCACATAAGAATTAGTCTGAGTCAGGCTGATATCACATTGTTATCTATCTCAAACAGGTTCCACGAAAAGTCTCCTGCCATACCCTGAGAAGATAAAAAGACACTTCACTTGTGCAGAGATAAATTACCTAACCGAATGAAATTAGAGTATAGAAAAGTATTACTCGTGTGCCGAGATAACTAATCGCAACAAGATGAACTCTGCAGATAAATAACATCCAGGCTAAGAAAGCAGTGGATAGGACTTTACCTTTCTGAAGGCCGAGCGAAATAACTTACATATATTTAAACGGTGTAAAAATAAAAATAGAAAAAATGGATAACTCACAAACAGTTTCCATGAATACAAGAATAGTTAATTGACTAACTGGCGACAGTGTGTCGAACACACACACACACACACACACACACACACACACACACACACACACACACACACACACACATACAGACACACACACACACACACACATATATATATATATACACACACACACACACACACACACACACACAGTGATAGACAGTGTTGAAGTGCTTTCACCAATGGATTTTATTAACTTCCTGAATTTTGAATGTGGATAATTAAAGAACTTACTGTAATTCCATTATTCCGTGGTGATCAGACTGAAAAATTTCAAGATATTGGAATACACCAGAATCAGTCGGAGAGAAGCATATCCGGGTGAGATCAATCCAAATATGTGTGGTGTGTTGTCGAATGGCCGTATACGGATGAGAGATGAGATGCGGAACATAGACATAAAGAGTCCTATCTCGCACACGCTATAGACTACACCACAGATTACATATATGCATTCAATACCTACACCTTACATAGTTTTTTATGCATTAAATATTCTATTAATTGTTTGAGGAAACTCTTGTCGGGGTATGTTATGGAGTAATAAGAGAGAGAGAGAGAGAGAGAGAGAGAGAGAGAGAGAGAGAGAGAGAGAGAGAGAGGGAGAGAGAGAAATCATAGACATTAAGGGGGGTATGTAGACCAAGGTTCACCAGCAGAGAGGAACCGGATAAAAGGATTTATAGGTGTGCTTGTTGACTCCACTGTCTCCCCCCCCCCCCAGGGACGACAAGTGACAGATCCCCATAACATATTTTTGTGGATTTTAAAAAGGCTTATAATAGTGTCCATAGGAATAGTCTATGGAATGCTATGCGGGAATTTGGAATACCAAGGAAGTTAATCAACATGACCAGACTATGCATGGAAGATACTTATAATATAGTAACATATAAAGGCAGGAAATCAGACCCTTTCCAAATAACATCTGGCTTGAAACAGGGTGATGCACTATCGCCGCTACTCTTCAATCTGGCTCTAATGAGGGTAAAGGAGGAATGTGATATTGAAGGAACATCCAAGCTGCTTGGTTATGCAGATGATATAGATATTATAGGGGAAAATGAACAAAAGACATTGGAAATATTGACTCACTTAAAGGAAAAAGCCGAACAGGTGGGGCTGGTTATCAACCAAGATAAAACCGAATATATGGTAATTTCAAGAGAAGGAATGGCTAAAAACTCTGGCCACATACAAATAGATAATATGACCATTGAAAGAACGGAAACATACAAATACCTGGGTACATCTTCAACTGCTCCAACATCATAAGGGAAGAAATACAAACTAGAATCAATTCTGGAAATAAGATATACTATGCACTACAACATCTACTAAAATCAAAGGCGCTATCTCGTAACACCAAGATCACAATATACAAAACACTGATCAGACCAGTTGTGCTGTATGGCTCTGAAACCTGGAGTACAACGAAAGGAGACGAAGCCTTGCTACAAACCTTTGAGAACAAAGTTTTAAGACGCATCTTTGAACCCATTAGGGATACACAAAGTGGAGAGTGGAAAAGAAGAAGTAACAAAGACATTTATGATCTGTTTAAGTCCCCTCTAATCACTGGTATCATGAAGGTTAATAGACTACAATGGCTGGGGCATATAGAAAGAGTCGAAGATAATAGGGAAACAAAACTCGCTTACACTGAAGAAATAAATGACCGTAGACCCCGAGGTAGACCAAGAAGACGGTGGAGAGATAATATATATATACAGACCTGCAAGCACTTGGAATCAACGACTGGCAAGAGAAGGTCAACCAGAGAGACGAATGGAGACGGATTGTATCTGCAGCAAAGAACCTCAATGGCTCGGAACGCTGAAGAAGAGGAGAAGAAGGAGAATCACATAATACTTTCACACCAAAATACGCTCTCGCACGCTTTCAGAAAATACTCTTCGCAACTATCAAGAAAATGCGCACTCGTGTTTCGCCAAGCACACCAACACACGTTATGTAGCTGTCACATTCGCTCTCACTGAAGTCTAAGCATTAGTCCATTCGTCCGCTCCACACAGTCACAAATCCTCTCTCATCCGTGTCTGAGTCTCGTCTGTCGTTTCCTACTCAGTTCAGTAGTCAAGAAGTGATTGACCCTCGTAGAGTCCGTTGGAGGTCGTGCTAGTCAGTCTGCCCTGCACTCGCCTGTCGAGTCAGGCGTACTGCGCCATTCCGTCCAAGGTGAACCTGTTTCGTCACTCAAGGGCCCAGTCCTGTTCCTAACCTACTGTCCTAGGCGTCTGGACCGTTCCACTATCCCCGTACTCTTGCCATGTCCTATGTCTGTCCTCTGTCCTCAGTTATGCTATCTCTAGGACCTTGACAGACAGATAGATAGATAGATAGATAGATAGATAGATAGATAGATAGATAGATAGATAGATAGATAGATAGATAGATAGATAGATAGATAGATAGATTGATAGATAGAAATCAAATAAAATCAAATCAAATCAACTTTATTAGGGTCACAAACTGGGCGCGCAGGCCCGTCTTACATTCGGCCTTTCCAATCACTCGTCTTTCGTTCATCAAGAGCATTATACATTTACATAGGAAGAAAGATAAACATTGTGAAATGAACATAAACAAGGCAAATTACCATGTTATGAGGCCCATCTGCCACTTACCCATACATCACCCCACCCACACACACACCCGCACCTACCCACACACACGCACACCAAGGGACACATACATACCCAACCAACTGACCCATCCCCCTCCCGCACATCCCCCAACCACACACACACTGCCCTCACCTGATCCCCAAAACAAAAAACACTCGCCACCCACAAACATTCCCCCACCAACCCATACATCCCACGCCAACCCACATACGCATCCTAACCCACATATCCTCTCCCCACCCACACCTCAAACCACCCATCCCCCAGCCACATCTCCATCGACCACATATTCCCCACCAACGCACACAATCACCCACCAACCCACACATCGCACATCCAGTCACACATCCCCAAACCATACACACACATCCTCATCAACTGACATGTCCCTACCCCCCACAAACACACACACACATCTCCCTAACCACCCATACATCCCCAATCCACTCACACACACACCCCACCACCCACACATACATCTTCCACCCACCCACACATGCCTTAACCCAATCCCCTGCCACACAATCCCTCACCCGCACATCACATACATCCCCTACCACGCAATATTCCCAACCCATGCACCGCACACACACACACACACACACACACACACATCCCTCACCAACATAGCCCACACCAACATACCACCACACATCCCCACTTACACACCAAACACATATCCCCCACCCACATACCACACAATATTCCCACCCACACCCATACAGATACCCTTACCCATGCAAACCACATACCCCCACTCACACACCACAAAAATCCCAAACCCACACACACATACCTCACCCACACAATATCCCCAACCAACACACCACACACCTCTCCCCACCCACATACGCATTCCCTACCCGTCCAACAACACACACTCACTCACGCACACATCTTCTACTACGCACCCACACACCCCCAACCAAACATCTCTAGATCACAATACTCCTACCCACACACATCCTCCACCCACTCACGCATCCCACTCCGACACATACATCTCCCTTACAAACCTACACATCCCTAAGCCACTTAACCCCACCCACACATTCCCCATCCACGCTAACATCTCCCATCCACACACCCCCACATACTTCCCCCAACAACCACACACCCCCTACTCACCCACATATATACCCCACCCATACACACATTCCCCGCACCCATCACACAAATCCCCCACACCACACACTATCCCTCACCCACACATATCCTCACCCATACCACCACAAACATACCCCAATCCACACACCATGCCAACATCCCCCACCAATACACTGCACACATATCTCAAACCCACACACCATACATTTCTCCCCACCCGCACTTGCATCCCCAATCCACCCACACAATCCCCTACCCAGACAACACTGCCACCCACACATACTTCCTCAAACCATCCACACATCTCCACCCACATAAGCACACATACCCTGCATCCATCCCATACACACATCCTCCACACCCATCCCCACAACCCCTACTTTCACCCCCCATACATCCATCCACACATCCCACTAATACCCACAATTATCACTACCCACCAAAACCCACACACCCCAACCCATCTAAACGCATACCCCCACCCACACATCCCCCACCCACACATATCCCCACACTCACACACATTCTCCACACACACACACACACACACACCTCCTCACATCTAGACACACACAAAATGTCTCACGTTAGCATTGAAACTAGTATGAACAAACTCCCACACTTTACTCACACCATACACTGACACTTGTCATGAGCAGTCTCATAAAAATTTTGAACATGGAGAAGAATGTGTACATAAAAAGTATGTGACGTAAAAATAGTGATGATCCCACACACAGAGATACACACAGAGAAGGCACACACACACACACACACACACACACACACACACACACACACACACACACACACACACACACACACACACACATTCACTCTCACTCATTTTGTCTCTCATTCACACTCACTGACTCACTCACTCAAACAACAGTAATGAACATGAGTTTATATTATGTATATTATGCATGAGAAAATCAAATGGTATTTAACTGATAGTAGGACAGATGAGAATACACACACATATGGATTCGCGTTTACATAACATGCGTGTTACATGACATGCATCTGCTCAGCTCTCTCTCTCTTTCTCTCTCTCTCTCTCTGTATTCTTTCATATAAACACACTCACACGCATGCGCGCGATCACACACACACACACACACACAACTAAGACATCAATTCTCCCACTGTCTCACTCTCTCTCTCTCACAAAATCCTTCACACATACACTCACTCTCTCAATCACACTCTCTCACACATACTCATGCGCATGAACGCACACACGCACGCTCATACTCCCTCACTCACTCTCATACATACACGTACGAATGCATGCACTGACACCACCGTTTCTCGCTCAATCACTCTCTCCATGCACGAGTGCACACACACAGTCACTCTCTCCCTCTCTCTGACACCCACTTTCTCTCTCTCTCTCTCTCTCTCTCTCTCTCTCTCTCTCTCTCTCTCTCTCTCTCTCTCTCTCTCTCTCTCGCTCCCACACGCACGCACATATATAGTGAACAATTATAGTTAAATAATTATAATGAACAATTATACCAGTAAATGAATTATGGTGGCATATAGAAGGTATGGATTAAGTATTGAAAGAGTTTTCGGTTAAATGAGTAGGGACTCATTGGAGTTTTCATATCAGGAGGCAGATCATTCCATAAGTGAACACCAGAATAGGCGAAACATGTTTTGTATAGGTCCAATCTAGGCTTTGAGACATGTAATAAATTTAGGTGCTTGCTGTTCATTGCATTAGATTGAATCAGCGGCAGAAGATACTCTGGGGTATTTTGAGATATAATTTTAATCACTAATTTGGCTTTGTTGAAAAGGAAGCGCTTTTGAAGTGGTAGAAGTCTTAGATGACTGTACAAATTATTACTTTCAACGTGCTTTATGCCAGAAACCAGACGAATAGCGCGGTTTTGTAGAGAACATAGTCGTTTTAAATTAGATTTAGGGCAACCATCCCAAACTGTGGAACAGTAATCGAGATGTGATTGGATATAGCATGTATAGAATATTTTTCGTGTGCTTTCGTCCAGGACGTGCTGAATTTGAGCAAGTTGGTAAACTTGTTGTGCTATTTTCTTGGTAAGAGCGTGAACATGAGAGCTCTAGTTCAAATGGCTGTCAATTAAAAGCCCTAATGTTTTATGTTCATTCACGTTAACTATAGGTAACCTGTCTATGCGGAGTTCGAGCGGTGCTCCAGTTATGGCTAGTGTCTGTAGTTTTTGTCTGGTCGTTTTTAACATGGATTTGATTTTGTCGATGTTAATTTGCATGCGGTTTTCATTGCTCCATCTAGTAAGATTATCAAGTTCCTTTTGTAAAGAATTCTCTAATTCACTACGGTTTTCTTGACTAGTATATATAGTACAGTCGTCTGCAAATAGATCACAAGTTGTATTGATATATAAAGGAAGATCATTAATATAAACTGCCAAAAGCAGCGGGCCTAGTATTGAGCCCTGAGGCACACCAATATTAAGCTGTGTGGGTCTTGATAGACAGTTGTTGAAGGACACGACTTGTTGTCTGTCGGAGAGAAAAGACGTAATTATGTTCATCATGTTGTTGCTTGTCTTCATTTGTTTTAGTTTTCTAATTAAAATATCGTGATCTACCATATCAAAAGCTTTTTTAAAGTCTACAAACACCGCTCCACAAATTCTACCGTTGTTGATGTTTAAGTGCCAGTTATTGGTCATTTTTGTTAGAGCACTATGGCAAGAATATTTAGGTCGAAACTCAGATTGACTGTTAATTATTAGATCGTTGTTAATTGAATGGTGTAACGTTATTTTATGAATGTGTTTTTCTAGTTGTTTGATAACGACGATAGTAAGGAAATAGGTCTATAATTACCCAAAACGCTATTATCGATTGAGCCATTTTTAATTAGCGGAAACACTTTAGCAATTTTAAATGCAGATGGAAAGTAGTTTTTTGGCCAGGCACTGGTTAGATATGAACGTTAAGGACTCGCCAATGACTGGTGCAGCACAACGAAGAATTCTATTACTGATACCATCTAGGCCGTGTGAGTTTGTTGATTTGAGGTTTAAGAGATATTTATAAACGTCTGCAACAGATATTAATGGAATATCAGTTGGAATATTTCTGGTGCACTTCTCCTCACAGAATGATGCCAGTGAACTTAAATTACACGATGAATCTGGTATTGAAGACTTTAGATTCTCTATTTCTAATTGAAAGAACCAACTGAATTCATCGCATGTTATAGAATTTGGTATTGCTGATTCTGTAGGGCGTTTCTTATTGGTTAGCAAGTTAATAGTCTTCCATATATTTGTACTGTTTGAATTATCTACAATCAAATTTTTAAAATGATCATTCTTTATCCTACGAATTTCATATTTAACTTTATTCCTTAGTCTGCGGTAATTGATGAAGTCTTTATTTATGTGTGCTGTATCTTGCTCTCTCATAATTTCTAGAACTTCTCTAGTGACCCATGGGGATTTATGTTGATTTTTGACTCGAACTTCTTTGATTGGCACGTGTTTATCGAACACATTGTAGACTGTCTTAGTCCAGAAAGCTAATGCATCGTCCGGGTCAGGAAGTTGGTAAACGTGATCAAGGGCTGAAAGATAGATAGATAGATAGACAGACAGACAGACAGACAGACAGATAGATAGATAGATAGATAGATAGATAGATAGATAGATAGATAGATAGATAGATAGAAGGATAGATAGATAGATAGATAGATAGATAGATAGATAGATAGATAGATAGATAGATAGATAGATACGCAGATAGATACGCAGATAGATACATAGTTAGATAGATACGGAGATATACATCGATACACAGACAGACAGACAGACAGACAGACATATTTTGCTGTGACTGTTGTACACATATAGTAGATGTGTTATTCTTTTCTTGCGTGTTGCTTCTGTATAATTAACATGGCGCTATCTGTCTGGATCAGGATGCTTCTACTTGTACTGTAGATGTCATTGTAACAAGCTACGTGGAGGGTCCCAAATAGCCCGGTCACAATGTTTAATTAATCTTCTCTAGCCCTGGCTGGAATAGGTCTTTACCTGCCAACCCTCCTCCGTTTTCCCTGGACTCACTGTCACGCTTCCTTTCGACCTAGGGACCTATTTCCTGCAGTGTTCTTCTGGCCGACACATAAATAACATGGCAGTCGTCAGAACAACTTGGAAGTAATTTTATTAACCTAATCAAGAACAGCACAGGAACACATAAAGGCAGATAAACAGATAGATCTACACAGACACTACACTGGTAAAGTTTTGACACAGAGCCTCCAGTCACCACAGTCACAGATCCAGCTTCAGATACTGTCTGATCTGTCCAGATATATCTCACCAAAGATGTCAGAATCTCCTTCCTTCTCCAGCAACTGGTTGTAGATTCCACAGGCTTTTGTAGAATCCAAGCGACTGGTGTGTTGAGGACTTCTGTTCATTGCCACATGAATTAATTCGGCACCAGGTCTTCACTGACCTATGAAAAGCTTTACGGTTGCAGATACGGTGAGGTGTTCGTGGAGGGATAATGTATGGGTGCCTTTTAATGTCTGGTATAAAATGGGTAAGCCAGAAAATCTCTCTTAGGCTCCCTCCATACAACAACTGCTCTCAGGCGTATGTTGTTGAAAAGACCGGCAATGCACCAGTTATGCAAAATGTCCTTGCCTCAAGACCTGCACCTTGCCTCTGTCTCAGAGTTAAGCACACCAAACCTTGAGTTGGCCTCGTCGGACATATTGGCGTTAGCCTAGAAGCACTGGTGATAATGTCCGTTAGAAGACATATTCACTTCTCATAGACGAGGACCCTGGAGATGACAAACAAAACCTGAGCGACTGGGCTGACTCATGTATCACACAAATACACTATAATTAATACCTGTATGACTGGGCCTGACCTGTCAGGTGGCCCCTGGATTGACCACGTCCGGGCTTGAGGAGACTTCCAGCTGGACGAAGTCCTGTTGTCTTTTTGCCCACACGACACACTCTCCACATTCATACCAAGCCTTTATTATGATTTGGCACAATCATTTCCATGCTTCCCTCTCACTTGCAAACGCTGCCTTTCTCACAACTACGATCCTGTGGTGTGGTGTGCCTAGTATAGTATTGGGGTTGTATGGCACGCAGTGTAGTTCCCCATTCCCCGCAAGAATAGGAAAGAGGATACTACCCCTCCCGGCCGCTGCTCTTGTCTGAGCTGTCGCCGCAAGGTACCGGTAGTGCCTCACAGAACACATAGATTTAGAGGAATGCAGGTTCTCTCAATGAGATAGAGAAGTCCATTATCTTCCCGACATCATCCTATCAAGTAACAGACGAAAGAGATAGTCCTGTGTATAGCCTCTTCTGGCTCAAGAAGATAGATCATAGATTGGTATAGCTATCCAATGATGATATTCCACAGAAAGATGACCAGATGCCCAATTCAAGCCGTAGACAGAAAAATAGCAACAGCTCATCTGACGCTAAGAACCAATGAAATCCTCTGGGGAGATATAGTGTTCCGTTTCACTTCCCCGGCTATGCCAAGAACAAGACGCGCAGCCAAATCGGCTAACGGTCACCCCCTACCAACATGGCAAGACTGCTGTTTTGCCATATCCTCTCCGTCGTTACAACAATAGAGATTTATAAGTACCAACTTTATTACAGCCTACGGTTACCTTTCTCCACCACCAGTAGGAGACCTTTTAATTGTCTCAGTAGTCTGTTGCACTTCTGTCGTTATCTTTAATTAACTTTGACAAGTTGCAACTTGCAAACGGTACTTGTTTGCCCGGCCATCAATTGACCAGCCGCTGCACCAGTACACATTTGACGCAAGGCGCGCCTTCGGGACTACCCGAAAGGAAAGACAAATATATACTCGCTCCATGTACAGATTGTGGTATGAAGATAACCCAAAGAACCATCTTTCATGGAGGATTGAGCAAATAAAGAACTGAGAGCTTCCGAAAGCCGGTTCCCCCTGTTTACCAAGAATAACAGAATACATAAGGACATGGGCCACTGGCGTTTCGCTACATAGGCCCCCTCTTAAGAAAGTCGAACCCTACGAACTTTCTACTGTCAGTGGTTCTGTTCGAATGACCCTACCCTCACATTCAACCATAGGATGCCGTGATAGGAAATCTGCTCCCACATTCTCCCTTCCGGGGATGTATTCGACCGTGAACTGATACGGTTGTAGGAGCAATGACCATCTCATTAACCTCGCGTTCAATTTCTTAGAAGTTGCCAAGAACGTCAGAGGTTGATGGTCGGATTGTACTTTGAAACTGGACTCCATACAGATAAGGTTGAAATTTCTGTACCGCCCACACTAGAGCTAGACATTCCCGTTCGACGGTGGAGTAATTCCGTTCGGCGGGTAACAGTTTTCGACTGGCATATGCCACCGGACACAGCACCGAAGGATTATCTCGCCCTTCCTGCAACAGAGTTGCCCCAATCCCTATGTTACTCGCGTCGGTTCTCAGAACAAACGTTTTCTCCAAATTTGGGAGTTGCAGGACTGGCCTATCCACCAAAGCCTGTTTCAGCTTCCCATAAGCTTCTTCACAGCTCGGGGTCCAGACTATAAGATCTGGTGATCCTTTCTTCAGGGTCTCAGTTAACGGCGCCGCAATTTCGTTGAACCTCGGAATAAATTTCTGGTAAAACCCACACAAAGACAAGAAAGACCTAACATCTTTTTTGGACTTAGGACGGGGTGCGAGACGGACCTTCTCAATATTCTTTTCTTCCGGTACCAGTCCCCCTGGGGTAATAGTGTGTCCCAGAAATTCCAAGGATTGATAGCCAATCATGCATTTGGCTGGACGGGCGGTTAACCCCTCCTCTTTCAATCTTATGAAGATCTTTTCCAAGGATTTCAGGTGATCTTTCATATTGTCAGACGCGATGAGAATATCATCCATAAACGAGACAACAGAAGGATCCCTTAAAGGGTCTAATAACTTTCTCATCATGCGTGTGAACACACTGGGCGCATTGCTCAGCCCAAAAGGCATCACCTTAAATTCGTAATGGCCGCTCGGAGTACTGAAAGCGAGCATTGGCCGAACCTCAGGTTTCACAGGGATCTGATAATATCCCCGGCTTAAATCAATTTTTGAGAAGTACTTTGCCCTATTTAATCTGGCAAACAGTTGATTTGTGTTTGGTAACGGCTCAACTTGGAATGTCGTACAACTGTTTAAATGCCTGTAATCAATACATAAGCGGTGCTCCCCGCTTGGCTTCCTCAACAAGACAACCCCGGCATTATAAGGAGAAGTCGAAGGAGTGATGATGTCATCGTCCAGAAGCTTCTGGATTTCAGTTTCCAGGGCCTTCTCTTTCGAAAAGGGTACTGGATATATTTTCTGGCGAACTGGGTCTTGGGTAGTCAGAGTCATATCAAACTCGACCAACCCTGTCCGCCCTGGCCGATCGGTAAGAATCTGCTGATGGGACTCTAACAACCGGATGACACGGTCTGTTTCTTCAGCCGACAGATCAGGATTTATATGGACATCCCTATAGGTTTCCCCAGGGTGTAATGGATAACCCCGATCCGCGTCTTCGCCCGATTCAGTTTCCATCGCGACCGCCATAGTCATGAGTGGGAGAGAAGTACCATCAGATCGTTCTTCAAACTTTTTGAGAAGGTTAATGTGGAAGATTTTGGATTTCCCCCTGATCCGGATGGCATAGTTGGTGCGGGACACAACCCTTTCCACCGGGAAAGGCCCCTGCCAACCAATCTCGAGTTTATTGGAACCTACTGGAAGTAACAACAGAACCCGATCCCCCACCTTAAGAGACCTATCTTTCGTCCTTCTATTGTAGTAGGCCGCGTGTCTCTTCCTGGCCGCCCTCAGATTCTGAGCTGCCAAAGCCCAACCCGTCTGGAGTTTTTTCTTTAACTCTTCGACGTATTTATAAGAGGATACAGCTTCTTCAGAAGTTTCCTCCTCTGTCCAACATCTCAATAAGGCTTCTAAGGGACCCTTGATTGGCCTCCCGAATAGTAGAGTGGCTGGTGGCAACCCGGTCGACCCATGGGGAACCTCCCGATAGGCGAACAAGGCGGCTGAGATATACTCATCCCATCTGTCTGGTTTCTCTTGAGCCAGCTTCCGAAGCATGGTCATCAAGGTACCATTAAACCTCTCTACTTGCCCATTAGACTGAGGGTGATACGGGCTTGTGTGAATGTGGTTAGTCTGGAAGATACGAAAGACTTCTTCCATCAGCTTACCACAGAACTGAGACCCATTGTCCGTTAGGATCTGGTTGGGAAACCCCAACCTAGTAAAGGTCTCCATCAGTGCATCAGCCACTCGCTTAGAGTCGATTGTGGCCAAAGGTATCGCCTCACCCCACATGGAACAGCAATCCACCATCGTGAGAATGTACTTATTCCTCTTCCTAGTCCTAGGAAGAGGACCAACAAGATCGATGGCAACTCTCTCGAAAGGAGAGTTCATAATAGGCATGTCTCCCAGGACTACCGGAGCTGTCCAGTGTTTTGGTGCCACACGCTGGCACTCTGGGCACGACTTGACGTACCTACGCACGTCTCCAGTCATCCCTGGCCAGTAGTAATGGCAGGAAATGCGCTGGAGAGTTGCCCCGACACCCATATGTCCACTGAAAGAAATGGTGTGTCCCATATGAAGAAGCTGTTCCCGATAAGCCTTAGGAACTACCAGCTGTCCATGCTGGCGATCCTCCACTCCGGCTCTCCGGTACAGTAACCGATTCTTCATATAATACTGACCCCGTCTTGGTGGGTCAGAACTTTTTGGCAACTGGTTGAAGCAAGGTTGCAAAGTAGCATCCTGGCTTTGAGCAGCTCGTAACTCCCCAGGCAAGGGATTCACGATCAAGGCCGGCGTCTGCTCATCCTCCGATTGAGATCTGGTTTGCATCGCTCCTACGTACATGGGTTCGGTTGGAATCCCTAGAAAGACGTAGCGACAACCCAAGATCATTGGGAAGATTGGATCTAGCAGAACGGCTGCCTGTATAGTGCCGGTAACATATTTTGATTTGATGTCCACCTTCGCAATTGGAAGAGACATCGCTACCGCACTCTTTGTCGCCGTTTGAATCTCAATAGATTCTCCGGTTAGCTGCTCTGGACTCACTAAGTGTGATGAAATTACAGCCTCAAACTGCAGACCGGTGTCGTAGAGACACTCAACTGGTTGACCGTTCACAAGTACCGTTTCTACTACTGGTGGTTTTTCTAAATCTTTGTTCCCAAGATCCCTCCCTTCTACCTCCTTGTGAGACCCTTCCCCGGTTTCTACAAGACAAGCAGCATAGTGAGAGTCTTTCTGTTTACGCCGGCAATCAACCGTATTGTGTGTGGGAGATTTGCAATAGGCGCACCACTTTTCACTCCACTTTCTTTTAGGAGATCCAGGTGGACTCTTACCAGAGGGTTTCTTACTAGGAACTTTATCGAAAGGATCCTCCTTCTTAGTGTGAGCTGTTTTAGGGTTCTTCTTCTTTCCAGACCATGTGTCTGGTGGTCGGGGATTGGGTTGTGACAATTCCCCATTATCCCCATGAGCTAGCACATACCTTTCCGCCAACGTGTTGACTAGGTCTAACCTTTCTGCCCCATTTTCAAGCAAGAAGGTTTGCAATGGCTTAGGCATCATTCTCTTCATTTGGTCCACGACCACCAATTCTTCCAAACTTTCATAGTCGTTATCAAATCCAGCTAATGACATCCACTTCAAAAGGTAAGACTTCAGTCTGACACTGTAGGCTGCGAACATCTCTCCTGGCTCTCTCTTCGACTTTCTGAACTGTTGTCGATAAGTATGAGCTGTCATCTGGAACCTTTTCAATAAGTGCTTTCTCCAGAGCTTCATAGTCATTCTCCATACCAGGTGGCAACCTAGAATAGACCTCGTACGCGGTCCCCCTCAGGCCCTGTGAGAGTTTCAAATTCCATTTCCCACGTTCCAATCCCATAGCCAAAGCCATCGACCTGAAATCTGTGAAGATACTGGTCGATCTTATCTTTGTGTTCATCGAACGGGAGCAATGGAAACTTCATTGCCTGGTATGGACCGCCACCAGAAGTTGTTGAGTCAGGGAGAACTGTGTCCTCCCACTGCACCGTCTCTTTCCTTGGCAGTTTGAGCTTTCAGCTCCAGCTCCCTCATACGGAACTCATGGTCTCTGACTGCCTGCTCGGCCTCCATCTTCCTAACCTCAGCCTCCGCCTCAATCCTCTTGGCTTCGCGCACAGCCTGTCTGTAGTCTCTTTCCACCTCCTGCACATATTTCTGTAACTCCGCTCCATCATAACCCATTTCACGCCCTGTAGCCTGTACGTCAGCGACATTAAACCCAGCTGATGCCATCTTAAACTCAGAGGGTAAGGGAAGAGGTAATTGTCCAATAAAATTTTTCTCACAATTACACAACAAGTTACATTACACGACCACAACACGTCGTATGTCGGTCAGTCTGTGTCAGGAAGAGTATAGACAATAGCCAGGCACGGTAGGCAGAACCTATTGATAGAAAACAAGGATATCTGTCCCCTATCACTAAATCAGCCAGAACTCCACCAGGATTTCAAATATCCCGCGACGTGCCCCCAGAAATTGTAACAAGCTACGTGGAGGGTCCCAAATAGCCCGGTCACAATGTTTAATTAATCTTCTCTAGCCCTGGCTGGAATAGGTCTTTACCTGCCAACCCTCCTCCGTTTTCCCTGGACTCACTGTCACGCTTCCTTTCGACCTAGGGACCTATTTCCTGCAGTGTTCTTCTGGCCGACACATAAATAACATGGCAGTCGTCAGAACAACTTGGAAGTAATTTTATTAACCTAATCAAGAACAGCACAGGAACACATAAAGGCAGATAAACAGATAGATCTACACAGACACTACACTGGTAAAGTTTTGACACAGAGCCTCCAGTCACCACAGCCACAGATCCAGCTTCAGATACAGTCTGATCTGTCCAGATATATCTCACCAAAGATGTCAGAATCTCCTTCCTTCTCCAGCAACTGGTTGTAGATTCCACAGGCTTTTGTAGAATCCAAGCGACTGGTGTGTTGAGGACTTCTGTTCATTGCCACATGAATTAATTCGGCACCAGGTCTTCACTGACCTATGAAAAGCTTTACGGTTGCAGATACGGTGAAGGTGTTCGTGGAGGGATAATGTATGGGTGCCTTTTAATGTCTGGTATAAAATGGGTAAGCCAGAAAATCTCTCTTAGGCTCCCTCCATACAACAACTGCTCTCAGGCGTATGTTGTTGAAAAGACCGGCAATGCACCAGTTATGCAAAATGTCCTTGCCTCAAGACCTGCACCTTGCCTCTGTCTCAGAGTTAAGCACACCAAACCTTGAGTTGGCCTCGTCGGACATATTGGCGTTAGCCTAGAAGCACTGGTGATAATGTCCGTTAGAAGACATATTCACTTCTCATAGACGAGGACCCTGGAGATGACAAACAAAACCTGAGCGACTGGGCTGACTCATGTATCACACAAATACACTATAATTAATACCTGAATGACTGGCCCTGACCTGTCAGGTGGCCCCTGGATTGACCACGTCCGGGCTTGAGGAGACTTCCAGCTGGACGAAGTCCTGTTGTCTTTTTGCCCACACGACACACTCTCCACATTCATACCAAGCCTTTATTATGATTTGGCACAATCATTTCCATGCTTCCCTCTCACTTGCAAACGCTGCCTTTCTCACAACTACGATCCTGTGGTGTGGTGTGCCTAGTATAGTATTGGGGTTGTATGGCACGCAGTGTAGTTCCCCATTCCCCGCAAGAATAGGAAAGAGGATACTACCCCTCCCGGCCGCTGCTCTTGTCTGAGCTGTCGCCGCAAGGTACCGGTAGTGCCTCACAGAACACATAGATTTAGAGGAATGCAGGTTCTCTCAATGAGATAGAGAAGTCCATTATCTTCCCGACATCATCCTATCAAGTAACAGACGAAAGAGATAGTCCTGTGTATAGCCTCTTCTGGCTCAAGAAGATAGATCATAGATTGGTATAGCTATCCAATGATGATATTCCACAGAAAGATGACCAGATGCCCAATTCAAGCCGTAGACAGAAAGATAGCAACAGCTCATCTGACGCCAAGAACAAATGAAATCCTCTGGGGAGATATATTGTTCCGTTTCACTTCCCCGGCTATGCCAAGAACAAGACGCGCAGCCAAATCGGCTAACGGTCACCCCCTACCAACATGGCAAGACTGCTGTTTTGCCATATCCTCTCCGTCGTTACAACAATAGAGATTTATAAGTACCAACTTTATTACAGCCTACGGTTACCTTTCTCCACCACCAGTAGGAGACCTTTTAATTGTCTCAGTAGTCTGTTGCACTTCTGTCGTTATCTTTAATTAACTTTGACAAGTTGCAACTTGCAAACGGTACTTGTTTGCCCGGCCATCAATTGACCAGCCGCTGCACCAGTACACATTTGACGCAAGGCGCGCCTTCGGGACTACCCGAAAGGAAAGACAAATATATACTCGCTCCATGTACAGATTGTGGTATGAAGATAACCCAAAGAACCATCTTTCATGGAGGATTGAGCAAATAAAGAACTGAGAGCTTCCGAAAGCCGGTTCCCCCTGTTTACCAAGAATAACAGAATACATAAGGACATGGGCCACTGGCGTTTCGCTACAGTCATATAAAACAACATCACAGTCTGTACGTAATGTGTCTTGAATTAGGTATAATGTATTTGTTAAGTAATTTGAAACAAGTGTTTATTTCTTCTGTCAAACAGCTGGTATTAGTATTTAGTTCACCTGAACATCTGTGTTTGTGTGTTGACATCGGACATTCTAACATATTGGTTGACTATCCTTCAGTGTATCAGTATATTACTTGGATTATCTATCCGTCTAACAGTCTATCGGCTGGGTTGTCTATCCATTCATCTGTCAGTCTATGATCTAGTTTGTATCCACCCTTCGATTCATCCATTAGCTCTGCTGCCTATGGATCCATGTATCAACGTAGTAAATGCTAATGGTATTTCTGATGTGTGATTTCATTGAGAAACATACTTGTAAGG